>CM068309.1:11299410-11641910 GCA_034768735.1 Schistosoma mekongi | reverse complement strand
GGGTAGAGCACTTTCAAGAACTCTTGAATAGACCAGCCCCACTGAACCCACTAGTCATCGAAGCAGCAGCCACGGATCTCCCTATAAGCACAGACCCACCAACAGTCGAAGAAATCAAAATGGCCATCAGACAGATCAAGAGTGGCAAGTCAGCAGGACCAGACAACATACAGGCGGAGGCACTGAAGACAGATATAGAAGCAACTTCAAAGATACTCCACATTCTCTTCAGGAAGATTTGGGAGGAAGAACAAGTTCCAGCAGACTGAAAAGAAGGGTACCTCATCAAGATAGCAAAGAAAGGCGATCTCAGAAATTGTGAGAACCACAAAGGCATTACTCCTCTTTCAGTACCAGGAAAGGTCTTCAACAGATTGTTATTGAACAGATTAAAGGACCCAATCGACGGCCAACTCCGAGATCAACAGGCCGGATTCCGTAAAGATCGATCATGTACCGATCAAATCGCTACTCTACGGTTCATTGTTGAACAATCAATTGAATGGAATTCACCACTTTACATCAACTTCCTCGACTATGAAAAAGCATTCGACAGCGTGGATAGAAGAATATTATGGAGCCTTCTACGACATTACGGCGTACCTGAGAAGATAGTCAACATCATACGGAATTCTTACGACGGATTACATTGTAAAATCGTCCATGGAGGTCAGCTCATAGATTCGTTCGAAGTGAAGACCGGTGTTAGACAAGGCTGTTTACTCTTGCCCTTCCTCTTCCTACTGATCATCGACTGGATCATGAAGACTGCAACATCTGAAGGCACTCTCGGAATACAATGGACAACATCGACGCAACTAGATGACTTGGACTTTGCAGATGACCTAGCTCTTCTTTCTCACACATATCATCAAATGCAGAAGAAGACCAACAATATAGCAGCAGCCTCAGCAGCAGTAGGCCTCAACATACACAAAGGGAAAAGCAAGATCCTCCGATACAAAACAGCAAACACTAACTCAATTACACTTGACGGAGAAATTCTGGAAGACGTTGAAACCTTTACATATTTGGGCAGCATCATCGACAAACACGGAGGGTCTGATTCGGATGTGAAGGCGCGGATTGGTAAGGCAAGGGCAGCATTTCTGCAACTGAAAAACATCTGGAACTCAAACCAACTGTCAGTCAATATAAAAGTCAAAATTTTCAACACAAATGTGAAGATAGTCCTGTTTTATGGAGCTGAAACTTGGAGAACTACGAAAAGTATCCTTCGGAAGATACAAGCAACAACTGTCTGCGTAGGATTCTTCGGATTCGTTGGCCAGACACCATCAACAACAACCTTATGTGGCAGAGAACTAGTCAACTTCCAGTTGAATAAGAAATTAGGAAAAGACGCTGGAGATGGATTGGACACACACTGAGGAAACCATCAAACTGTATCACAAGACAAGCACTAACTTGGAATCCTAAAGGCCAAAGAAACAGAGGAAGACCCAAGAACACATTGCGTCGGGAATTGGAAGGAGACATGAAGAGAATGAACAGTACTTGAGAAGAGCTAGAAAGGAATGCCCAGGACAGAGTTGGTCGGAGAATGCTGGTAGGCGGTCTATGCTCCACTTGGGGTAACGGGCATTGATGATGATGATAATGTGATTCTGTTGATACTCAAATGTTCTAAGTAGCATATCACATAATCGCTTTTGTTTTTCAACAGACTAATATCTTGTAAGAATTACTATACATACGATTATACTGCTGTAGTAAATAATATAGTAGTCTTTATTTGAAACGTAATGTATAAATACACCATACGTTTCAGATAAAATTGTAAGCCACCAAATCTGGTGTCTTGAATAATCTGTTAAGTTTAGGTGATTTATGTGTATAATATATATTAAGAACATACGGTAAACGATAAATTATATTTTTTCGGTCAGTTATTCATCAGGGCACTACATTAACTCTACAAAAGTTTATAATTAATTACACCAGGTAAATGGTAGTTTGTTAGTTAGTAATATATTTGAATGTTCTCTGAAAAATATGTAATAAGTACTTAGTAACTTAACGAAATATAAACTTAGAAGATAATTGCATAACCAGTTAAATATCGTTGGATTTTATGTGAAAATAAATGGTAGTTATGTGAAGTTGAAATCAATGAACTGAGTATAAATGTTAATTTAAAAAAAAAACAGTACAAAGGAAGCAAATTGAAAATTACCGTCCAGATAATCAATAACAGATAAGACGCAGTAAAGAAGTATGTCTTCGCAACTAGTTTCGCATCAGACTGCTATAAAAATATATATGGTTAACAATAATAAGAGTAATATTTAACATGTCATAGTGTTACATAATAACACTAGTTGTAGTTTTTAATTATTTGAGCAAGTATTTATGGAGATATCTAGTAAATAAAAAAAACGATAACGCAATCAAAGTACTTAAAAGTTAAGTTTTAGTGAAGTATTTTATGGAAGCAAGATAATTAACAACACTGAGGATGCGAACATTGAAATTAACGAAGTAACTAAGAATATAAACCATAAAAACTGTGAGTATACAGACATAACTCATGATGGGGTGTAAAATTTTAAGGAGATGGTCAACGTATAGGCAGTGAATGTATGAATTTTCCTTGTACACAAAAGTCAGGTTTATGGATATGATTGTTAATAGTTTCCGCTGTGTGCAGAAGAAATCAATCAGTCAAATTATTAAAACAGATTATACAAGGATGAAATTAGTAATTGACGCAAATCTGAGATTGCTCAAGAACAAAGTTAGAAATTAATTGAAAAAGTTGTGTAAAACGTAAGAATAGGTTGACTGAGCAAACTTCTTATGTATATGGAACTTCTGTTTATTAGGATGTATTCTTATGTCTTCTGCTTTATGTAAAAAAAAACGCATTCCATAGACCATAGAGTAAGTATGATGGAATTTCATAGAAACTTTGTATGCAAGGTTTGCATCAACACGTTGACCGGAGTCGAATAAATGTTCGGCAATAAAGCTTTTTAGTATATTTTTTGTGTTTTTGTCAAGACTGAAGAGCGATATTCAGAAATACTGTGATGTGATTGCCTAGCCGTAAGCTTGCTATAACTAACTCGACGAGAACACTTCAATCTGTAATTGCATATAGAAGGGACCGAATTAGGTAGTTTATCCCAATTTTGTTTTCTTAATATTGGTTATCTAGAGATGTAAGGACATTCATGCTGTACACAATTTATACATTTACAAAAATTCAACTGCATACGATATGCAACTTTTATTACGTACAGTATTTCCATTTAGTGTATGTGCATATAGAATCTATTAGTAGTACGTAAGCCGTCAATAAATTCCATTAATTTGTGCTTTTTCAGAAGTTCTATGAAGGTTTTCATAGTTCAATTAGATTATTATTCTATTCAATGAATTGCAATAGTCTTTCAGTGAATGAAACACAACTAATACAGAAAAACACCATTAATAATATATTGTATGAATAAAAACAAATGCTTTGAAATTTAACGGATAAAAGTTCCCAAAGTTCTGACCATTTTTCTTAGGAAATGATGATCATCTATTAACATTTGAATGTATCTGAACATTTCCGTTGATCTGTTATGGACTGAAATTGATCAGTCTCTGTTACTATATGTGTATCCTCAGCGGATTGCTTCAATATTGCAATAATTCACATGTATTACTTAAATTGGGTTGTGATGGGCAAGCGGAATCCAGGACATACACTTCGTCCTATTTTGGATTCGTCAGACGGATGTACCTGCATTCCAGTGTTGATGTTCACACCGAGACTCGGACTCAGTTCGTCTCGTGTCAAACACCACCGCGTTCACCACTAGACTACTCAGCTCAAACAGCCACACTTGTGATGCACGTGTGTATACATATAATTAGTATATGTTTGGATCTTCACGTTAACTTGTTATGAAAATCCTGGCAGGATGCACTGATCAACTTCAGTTCTAAAAATACCAACAGAAAGATCCAACTACATTCTAATTATCTTCATCTTATTACTTTAATCTGGTAAAAAATTGTTTCGTTTTATATTTTATTATTTTCCTCTTTAACAGCTAATTTAACAAGCAACAATGAAAAAAAAATATTTTTCTTTGTAAAAAAATAAGATATTTGTTTATTGAATTGTTAATATTTAAAAAAACTTCACTTTATTTATTTCTCTAGGATTGCTGTCCTCCTAGAAATTGAATTTGTGTTCTTTTTTTGTGTTAATTTTCTTGTGCGATTTACTTTCTAATTTTATTATAGACTTATAATTATTTCCAATACAAAATAATAATAATAATAATAATAATAATTATTATTATTATTAGTAAATATAATAAAAAGTCATTAATGTGAAGGAACTGAAAAGAGGAAAATCTTAGATTTTAACTGAATGGTGAATAAATGTATGTTTATAGTGTTTTATTATAGAGAAAATAATTCCCCTTTTATTCCTAAGGAAATAAAGTTAGCCAAGAAGAAAATGTAGCGTTATAGTATATCGAAAAAGGTATTAAAGATAAAATGGTGCGAATTATTAATTTGTAATTGAGTGTTATGCAGTTTGTTGAATTTGCTTTCATGAAGCGACTTGAGTTAGTCAACCATCGAAAACTTGGCACCAGTATATAATTGCTGTATGTGTACACTAAACTATCAAGAAATCAAGCTTAATTATCTCAGACATTTAGACGAATGCTTAACAGTGAGACCACTGAAATGGTCAGCATCCAAAGGTTGATATTTGTAACTTCAGTCAATTTACGACATATTTTACCAATCTTACTCATTGTCATCAATGAGTTAACTGCCTTACAATCAACATGGTTGAACTCTACTGGTCTTCTAGTAAGATATAATCAGTAGAGTTCACCCAGTTGGTTCACTTCATTTTCAACTTCGACAATCATATTCACGTAGAGTAGTCTACAATATAACCTATATGTATTAATTTAGGATGAGCTTGTATATTCCCGTTGATTTGTAATGGACTGAAACTGGTCAGTCTCTGCTGCCATATGTGCACGTATCCTCCTATATTTACTTCAAATGTATCAAATAATTATTTTTTCTGATTATATTTCATATGAAACATGTTGTTATCTTTCTCCTTTTCATATGAATTAAACGGATAAAATACTTTTATTATGTAACAAAATAGTCAGTATTTATTCAAAATGTAACATTCAATGTATTCCTTTTTTTTCCGAATTAATGAAAAATAGAAGAAAACACGCAGAATACTCTTTGAAAAACTTTTCATTAAATTGACTTGAAATATCTGTGTATTTTGTTTAAAATTCATTTTGCATAAATTAAATAAATTAAAATTAGATTTCCTATTCATTAAGTGATAGAATTTAGCCGTCTTCCCAACCCCCCCCTCTCTCCTATGTAGGAAGTAATTATCAGTTAACTAATGTGGTAAAAAAATTTACTCATTCACAAAATAATAATCAAATCAATGCGATGACGATAATATTTCCAAGAATTTTTTTCGTTACTAAATTCTATAGTGAATGTACACGTTGAGTATTAAATACACGAACTAAGTCATCTTATCTTATGTTTTGATAATTAAACATAAATCAATGATTATGAAAGAGTTCTAAGCATAAAGTTGTACGTACTTCCACATGTTGTAAAAATATTTCCTATCAGGTTCATAAATTAGAAACTGTAAATATATTGAACAATGGTTATGTCAATAAGATAGATGGACATCTTCAACATTCAATATGATAGTGACTCTCTTATAGCTACTGATCTTTTGTGAGACGAACAATGAACATAGGCAATATTGAACTATTTCTAAATAACCAAACATAATGGCGTTGCTGACTAATTCTTCTTGGTTTAATAAGCAACTGAGTTATACAGATAACTACTAATCTATTTATGTTCTAAACTATATTTTAGTTATCAGTATTCAGTGTTAATGGGCAAGAAAATAAAAATGGATTCTTCTGTAGTCAATATAACAGATACAGTAGAAATTATATCCTTAAAATAAAGTGGCTTCATCTCTGTTTTATCTTTCAGTCTGATTACCACCAAAAGATAAGTAGCATACAGTAGCTGTATATAAAGAACATATCTGCTTGGCGGAATCTTTAAAAGTCAACAATTTTATGAGTGTTTAACTCTTATATATAATCACATTACTAGGGAATTCTTTATCTCAGTCCCGAATATTTCCCAATCTAAGTTTGCTAATATTCAGACAATACTAAATTGAAAAGATGTACCTGAACAATGTATAATAGTAAAAGACTTTATTTTACTATGAATAACGATTATTGTTGTTACTTAGTTTGTGACCGCATCAAATACATCAGCTATATGATTGACAAAACTCTGTGGCAAAGTTCTGTACGAATTATTTCATTATAATTATCGTACTACTGAATTTATATATAATAATTAGTCGGTTGACAAGAATAATTACAATAAAATTCATTAACCTGCATGTAATTACATATTTTTTGTGATGAACATAATTTTGCATCAAAGTTTTGATTTACGTTACGTGTTGGGTATTTATACTTTTGTCATTCACTTTTACAAAAAAATTGTGTAAATATATTAATTTATTCTGTTTTCATTTCTTTAGTTACTGAATCACTGCAGGATGAGTAAAACTGGTTAGTAACAGTGTGGATACTGACCCACCAGCGTACTAAATAGATCACTGTCCAGTTCAAATCTGTTTTAAAAAGTTACATAAAGATTATAATGATTGTAGCTAGCAATTCACAAATTACATTTTACCACAGAAAGTTGTTATTATATTGAAAGTACCGTAGAAATAGATTATTTACTGTAAAATCAAGCATATTTATTCATTAAAACCAATCATACTTTAATATTATTTAAAAACATCTAAGGTAATATTAATAATTTGAAACCAAGTAATCACTATTCTTCATTATGGTTGTTTTAATGATGATATTTTTGCCACCAGTGTTTACAAACATAGGTCACTGACAAATGAATAAAATAAAGTGTTTAGCCGCGTAAAGATATGGTTTACACTACTAAGTGAGATAAATTGCGAGCATTTGCTGAGATTATAAAAGTTTTATACCACAAATTAATTATAGTGAGAATTGTGAATTATTGAATTAAAATTAAAGTTGATGTGCTCACTGTGGGATATGAATGTTTAGGTTTCGAACCATACTGAGGTTTTAAGTCGTTGATTATTCTTCATTTAACATGAAACAGATGTCTAGCGTTTTCAGGTTTTTAGTAATTTTTAAAACTTAACTACCTTTTGTGGAAGTATTCTGCATCTTAGCGTAAATTCCTATGATTCAATTAATATTAGAAGTACTTATTACCTAAGAAAACTTTAAGAAATATGTTCTATTCCAAGATAAGGAAAGAATAATGTCACTAGTTCAAATCTTTAAACCCAGATTGCTTCTTAGCAAAATGTGAGTAATTTTCTTAAACTAAGCAACAATAGATCATTAATTGTGAAACAGTTTTGTAAAAAACAAACAAAATCCGTAAATTTTTTTAATATATACATTTATTTCCTACTTATTCAGATGATTACTGCTCGATCGGATAAATTAAGATGAATGACTAGCTTCTAGAAGTGTTGTTCAGAAGGTTATCTCTCACATTTTGGTCAAGTTTAAACTAGATGTTTTATTTCTATTATTTGTATGTTCTCTTCGACACAATCTCTAGTCTGATCTATTAATTGTTATTGTATCACTTTCCATTCATGTAGTATAACTGATTGTTTGCGTACACGTTGCCTCAGTTTGCTGTTGTTGTTAACCTTGTTCTGTATTGATACTATTTTCTCAATTAGTTGACTGTGCGGGCAGGTTGTACATGTGTATAAAGAAATGCTTAGAATATAAATATAACTACCTGGTTGGCTCAATTTTCTTGTGTTCTTCCTATCCAGTATTGAGACTGGAAGTGGAAAGGAGTAGATTTATAGGTATTGATAAATCAGTCATATTTACTTTAGTATATTTGAAATCACCACGACAATTGTTCATAAACTAACCGTCAGATTAGTAAAATTGATGAAAACTTGATCCTTACTAATAACCATACATTAATCATCGTAGCCTAGTAACTATGTTTAATCAGTCCAAATAATAATCAATTTATTGGTCAAAGAAAAATACTACAGAGTGGATAAACACCAATAAATGTTATTTCATATTTTAATTGTTATAAGTATGCAGAGATTTGATAGAATAACCGATGACTATTGGAAAATGATTTATCTTTTGTATTCAATTCAATCTAATAATTTTAAATGCTATTCCTTTAAAATTTTGCATTAAAAATTTAACATATCTATTTCAAACATCAAGGAAGATAAATTGGTAGCAATAAAATGAATTCATTTCATTTCGCTCGGTACTCATCAGCTACATGCAGCTTAAAATAGTACATAGTTACGGATTTCATGCATATATATATATATGGTACAATTGAAAGTTCAGTAAAATCAAGTAATGTAGTACAATCGAATACCTGACCGTAACTAAGTGGTTATGGAATGAACTCATCATACTTCATACAACCAGTTGTTCATATTCTTCTCGCTTTATTAAAAATAACGATAAGTGTGAAATTTGCTCCACATAAGAAAATATTTAAGCTAGAAAAGCAGACAGTACATTTGATAGCATCCTAAATGAAAGGCATTTTTTCAGTTAAGTATTTAATATGAAATCATTGACTGGATATAGATATGAAAACTTCTGTGAATTACTTAACACACCGTTAACATATTAGTCTACTTTCAGAGTTTGTGGATTGACACTGGCTTACAGATATATATGGGATTGCTTTAAGGTTTATCCTAAATACGGAATCAAGTAGAATCTTTGCATATCATTCAAATGAGCGCGGAACAGAGAACCTCCTAATTGTGATGTGTTACATTTACGGTTGTGCATGATTTAATTATGAAAGATCTATTGTCGTCTTTTATGAAATCACTGATTCCTATAGTTGACACACTAGAGAAAATTTGTAGCTTAGCAAGACGGTTTTGGTTATGTTGCGTTCTAAGAGATGGATGATTTATTTTCTGATCTTTCATCCTCACTCCGGACGACTTTATTGACGCGGATTTCTGATGGAACTAAGATATGAGATTTTCTCTACAAGTGACTAAACATTTGTCATATCAACTTTGAATATGATTGGTTGTTATCAACAACTGTTCTATTAATTTTTGCACATTTATTTTAGTTCCCTTTCTTTTTCATTCATAATAGTGCAAATGAGAATTTAACGGTACTCTGCATAGACCACTTTGAATTTTGTATATTTTGAACATTAGTATTATTACAGTACTTCAGTAAAATTAATAGAATTAAAGTAGGAAGTCTGTGAAACAGTTGCAATGATAAATTTCTGTCTAACAGTTAAGACAATATTGAACTAAAAATACTTTTCACAGAACTTTTCAAATGCAAAAATTAAATGCTATTACTTCCCCTGCCCCACAACATGTCGTTAGGTAATCCCTTATCAAGTATTGATCATTATATATATATATACATATATATATATATATAATTGAAACGGTGCTATAATTGTAATGCATCTGATTTACCAGTGAAGAATGTTTGCGAACAGTTAAGTGTTGGTTTATTGGAAAATAAACACTATTTGGATCTATTCTGGACAAAACAGTTATTTTTAGGTCAATTAAATCACCATTTTCTATATGTGAATCGAAAGAATGAGTTTCATATCTAGTTGCATAACCACCAGGAAATTTATGGACGTTCACTTGTAGCTTCCTCAACAGTTTCTTAAATTTCATGGACTTATGTTAGTAGGCTGTTTGACTATTACATTTGATGTTTAGGCTATAAAAAATATTAAATACTTTTATATATATTTTGTTGTATAGTTACGTTTGCTCTAGTTCTTAGGCAAAAGATATACTCTTACTTAGATTCAAAGTTGCTTACTGAGTTAGAAAACAAGCACGTTCCAAATTATTCTGAAATTTTATTGTAAATGATGCCCAAATAAGAGACAAAGTGTACCAAAGAGAAGGATTTTACTGGTTTACTAAACTTATGGTAATTAATTAAAACCGTAATTCTGAAGTAATTGTGGAATATACCATCATGTATGGTATTCCTACAACTCATATTAAGAAGTATTTGAAATCTGAAAAAAAATAAAAATATCAAGGTTAATTTTATATAATCAATTATTTCAATGATTTATCATAGTTGATTGAATTCGTCATAGATTACTGTTAGTAGGGTACCATTGAAAACCAGGAAGTATTGGACAATGGCTTCTTCCTGGTAAGAAAATTTTCAGCAGTGTGCACCTCCAGATTCTGCTCTAGAGGCTTAAAGTTGGCAAATGCTTAACCCTCTACACCACTAAACCGGCAGGTATCCACTGGTACTATTCCCACTTCCAGCAATTCGTGATATATAGAGCGATGATAATCCATCGTCGTTGGTGATAACTGTCTCACTCCCGACATGTCTGAACTCCACCTGTCACGACTCCTAACTAGAGCTTCTAGGGTATCTTGAAGTTAGTCATTAGTGAGCTGATCATTATGATTGAATTGCGATGATTTATAGAGAATGACATTAAGTTTAGTTGATTAAATTTGACACTTACTAGGAGGTAACAGCTGTCCAGTGCTCCCTAGTTTTCAATGGTATCTTGACAATATGTTTGTGACGAATTCCACTAACTAGACTTAATACCAATCTCTAAAAACCATCTCAGTTTATTATAGACTTTATAATAGTTGAATACTAATTAATAATTTTATTGTAATATCAATCCTTATAAAGTAACTAGAGAAATAAATTAGTCACATATTTTTATGTTGAAATATTTCACAGGAACAAAAATTTCAATGACTATAAAAATATGAATTTGAAAAATGTTACAATAATTGTCATCATTATGGTGATTAGCTTTTATACTCTTCTACATAATATACCTACTTAGATAAAAGACTTAAAACACAAAGTACAAAGAATAATATTTCATCTCCAAGTAATGAATACAATGTTCTCCTACTAAAAGTAAGGTATTCATTTTAAATCAATAACAACTATGAGTAAATGCTATGGATGTGTAAACTCAAAATATGATTAAGTAACATGTTATATTCATGTAATTTTAGCATGTTTTTGATAAATGACACGTCAATGTTTGGAGCAGTAAGCACTGCTTTCTAGTTTGCTTGTCATTATCAATACTTTGGTTATGATAAATTTAGTAGTTGAATTCAAAATTTAAGCATTTTTCACTATAGTTTAATTGATGAATTCAATTGCATTTTAGCAAAACGGTATCTATTGTTTGTAAACATGAATGTCTTGTAGAATTACTTTAATAAGTACATTAGATTAAATCAGTGAAATTTTAAGGAAACAAACAAATTTCTTGTCATTGTCATAAGTGATTAGTGATATTCAATAATGGATAATCTTATGTAGAAATTTATTTAATTAAGCAATAATTGATGGTGTAGTGATTTTACTATTATCCTAAACATGTAAATTAAGAACTAAATAAGTAACTGAACATCAATGGTATACACATACTCCTTTGAACCACCCCTGTCATCAAAATTCAAAGTAAAACTGAATTGAACGTTTTCTTATTAAATAGTCCTTATCCAAAAACTTAATAGAATACTCCCTAGACGTTTATAAATTTTTATGAAAGTTGTTCAAAAATGTCTTAATAAAACAATACTACATATTTTGTGCTCTCTATAAACTTTAAAAGTCTATAGTCTATTTATCTATGCATATTTTAAAGTATTAAAGTAGAGATAATATATAATACGGAAAGTCATAATACACTGGATATAGACATTAGAAATAGTTTGTGAATAACGTGGCTTATCCAAATGTTCTGTTTTTAAAATTATTACATTTCACTGTTCAAAACCGTCAGAAGTTTAACCGAGTGAGAAGTGAGGTAGTCGCACACAGACATCAATGAATGGTATCGAAAAAAATTTTACCATTTGATGAATTTAGAAATGTCAATAGTTAATTGCCGATCGGCTCTGTATTATAACGGTTAAACATTCACCTAAAAGCCTGAGGCTTTTGGGTTTGATTCCTTGGTGGGGAAGATGATGCTGACAACCGAAGAGCTCTATGTTAAGATAAAACAGTTGTCCACAATTTTCTAGTTTTCAAATGGTTGTCTAACTTAAGCCAATTCATCATATCAAATTCAAAAGTCTCCGCAGCACCCTAAAAATAATACATGCAAAGCTTCTAACACACATCTCTGATTTAATTTCAATTATGCCTGGTAAGTGGAGTCCAGGAAGCGCCTTGCGTCCTATTTGGGCTTTGTTAGCTGGATGCATTTGTGCCCCAGTCCTAGGTTCCACTTACCAGCTACATTTCAGTCTAATTCATACTTGTGAACTTTAGTTATATCGAGGAAATCCGCTCAGGAAGCATATATGGTAAAAGAGACTAGTTAGTTTCAATCCATTTCAAATCAACTGGAAAATTCAAACCTATGGAAATACATATTTATAGAAAACTGGAATAATATTTTTACAACTTAGTTTGTGAATTCCTCCTGCTTCATATACCTTTTACCTTCTACTCCCTTGTGTTCAATTTATGTTAACATTTATAAAAACAGCTATTTTAGTAGAAAATAGGAAGTACACCTAGAAATGATTTTGCTTTTTTTCCACAAACCTCATTATTAGTTAATTTTACTTGAGCTTGGAATTTAAACCTTGAGAATAGTGAAATAAAATATGACTACATTTCTAATTCTTTTGTTAGACCGCTCTGTGTAAATTATGTTTATATAGGCTTTAAATTTGATTATTGTATTTAATAACAGATGAATAAACTTATCTAACATAAAATTATATTGTAATTGGGTGTTGAGGAGAATGTTGAATATTAATTTAGTATCACGAATTGGTCTGAAGTAGACAACTAATGATCACGAGGAAGCACTGAACAGCATTTTTCGACCTTTGTATGTGACTCTTCAGCAGTGTATATCCACGAACTCACCAGGGAATCGAAACCAAGACCTTCTGGCTCTCCGGCGAACTATATACCATTAGACCACTTAACCAATCATCTCTCATAGATTGATATTTATAATTCAGTTAATCCACGATACTTCTGCGTGGCATTGTCAGTTACCATCAATCGGTAACTACCTCAGACCTGAGACGGTTGAACTCCACTGATCACGACTTCCCACTGGAACTCCATAAATCACCTTGGGAAGATGGTCACTAACGTAACTCGACTCAATGGTCTAGTGGCAAAGCGTTTGCCGAGGAGGATCTGGGTCTTGGGTTCGATCACTGGTGGGTTGGTGGATTCACACTGCCGAAGAGTTGCATACTAGGCTGAAACAACTGTGCAGTGTTTCCTGGCGATCAATGGTTGTTTGATTCAAACCAATTCATGATATCAAACTTAGATTATATTATTATTAAGTTAAAAATGATATTAAAATATGTTGTTTGTAATTGTGATTAGTTTGAAATAGCTAGTAGTTGAAATGAAGTGTTGTTGTTAGTGTTCTATTTTTTCGATGATGCAAAGAAGTAAAAGTGACCGGTTAACTTGGAAGGAAAAACAAAAACGATAGTAGTATAATATGATAAACTCACTTATTTCTCTGACTTTTCAACTGTTTTACAACAGACAAACAATTTATATCAATCAGCCAAAAAACAGAAACAAAAATGTATTCTTTATATCACGAGGATATCCAGTGTTCCCATGGATGTGGATTAATGAAAGATAGTTACAATGAAAGAATTAGAAGTAATTTTAAATGTTGCTTATTTATAATAAAAATATTCGAATGTCATTGGGGAAGGATAATTGAAGCAACCGTAGATGCTTTGATAAAGACACCAATGGATCATACATCACAGATATGCAACAGTTATCAAGATGTTCGATAGAATTGGGGGTGGGAAAGATTACTAAAGATTGACTGTTCATCAAGCAAAAATGGTTATTCTCAAAAACTTATAACAAAAGAAGGTAAGACAAGAATGGAAAAAACGGGTTGGAGTAGCATAGAAAAGAAGTCTGTATTTTTATAAAACTCAGATTTAAATGTTGATTTCATGTTGAAAAGGATCTATTCATCTGATGCATTGGGTTCTTTCAACTTAAAAAATTGCTAATTAAAACAGTCAACTGGGGAAAAGTTTTTGCTTTCCGTCGTCTCTAACTTCATCTACCGGTTCATATATACATGTTAAACTACATATATTCGAGGGACAGAAAAGAGAATGAGTACCGAACCTCTGAACACACTCCCAAAAATCCGAGATTCATAGGTCAATAGCATTTCAGCAGCTCAATTGCTGGACATTTGCTTGGCAGTGGAGATGAAGTCGATGTATCAAAATTCGTTAAGGTTATCAGCAAGCAGAGGATAACTAAGCTGATATGATTTAAAGAACTAGTTTCAATTAAACATTTTAAACCGAACCTTTGTATAAAAAACCGTCATATAAATCATTCTTTACTCTGGTAACTTATTTTTAAGAATTTTACTATGAGCCTACCCTTTTATAACCCTAATAAGTTCACAAATTCGTCTGTATTTTCTTTTCTTATCTTATCTATAACTATCTAACGAATGTCCTCATAACAGTTACATAACTATGATGTGTTGTTTGTTTCTATGGTTCTTTCAGGTTTTCCCTTCCAGAAAATTAGTATAATCTTGCTATAAATAAATTACTTTAAGTTTTTCTACTGTGACGGTCTTACATCAGTCCACATTGATGTGAGCATTGAATACCCTCATGATATAGAAAATGTATTTCTGTTTTTGTTTTTTCCCTGATTGATATAAACTATTTGTAGGTTGTAAAGCAGCTGAAACGAATCCATGAAATAAATGATATTATCTTATCTCGCTATTGTCGTTCTTTTTTCCTACTAGTTCAAAAATTAAATAAATTGCATGAAGTAATAAGTTACCATTGTGAATAATTTGTGATTTTGTCGGTTCCTCCTGAGTATTGTGCACTTTAGATCCCACCTCAAGGGGAATACCCTATCCCCGAATCATCATGATTCAAGCACAATAATCAGCTCACTAATGAGTAACTTCAAGATGTTCCTGAAGCACTATTGAGAAGTCATGATTGGTAGAGTTCAGACATGTTGGGAGTGCGACAGTTATTACCAGTGACGATGGATTATCACCGCTCCATATTTCACAAATTGTTGGAAGTGCGGATTCTACTATTGGATACCTGCCGGTCTATTGGTGTAGAGGGCTATGTGTTCTCCAACCTAAAGCTTTTGGGGCTGAATTTGGGAAGCGCACTGCTGAGGAGTTCCATACTAGGACAAAACGAATAGCCAGTGCTTTCTGGTTTTCAATGGTACCCTACTAACATTAATCTGTGACGAATTCAATCAATTAAAAATATCAATCTTCACAAAGATAACTATTTCAAAACAAAGATGTTTGGATGAAGACTATTCTTTTCGATAAATTCTTATCAGGTTCTACAATTATCAATTCAAAATCAATGATCATAAAAACAGCCAATTCTGAGGGAGAGACATCATTTTGATATGAAAGATTACTGCACATGAATTTCAGATTGTGTTGTCAAGTCCGATTGCCAATGACGACAAAATATTCATTTAACGTCTAACATCTATAAGTTTATACGACATTTGAAATGATACAATTATTAAGTAAATACATATAGAATGGTGGCAAGAAGTGACGAAATTACACTCCTGTAGTGCTTAGCTAAACACCTAATTATATTTAAAATGATAGCGATTAAGTGAGAATTTACAAAATGAAGTGAGTGATAATTAGGATCCTCACGTTTGTCTGTGTCTAATAATGACAGAATTATAATCAGATTGTGTTTGGTTCACAAAATTACGTCATCTATGTAATGATGTCAGATAAGTAGAGTGGATTGGGTGATATCCAAATTTACTATGATCAAATTACAATAATAATATGGACATGCGTAAGTGATAAGAACAAATAAAACAATATTTGGATATGATAAACTTAATTTATGGAACTATGCAAAAAAGGAAATTATATCCATATCGCTCCAATTACGCCAACCTAAATGTGAAAAGTAACTTATTGTGTCTTGAGTTGGTTAAGCAGAAGCAAGACGTTGAGGGTGTTTCTTTTGTATACAGGGTTAAGGCCTGTTAACCTGTATGGTTATCGATTTTGCTGTTTGAAGGACCTTGAATTCAACCGGTCTTATTAGATAACCTTTCATATGATAAATTATAGTAAATGAGCGATTCATGCTGGTTGGATAACCCATTTAAACTGAGTATGTTTCTGCTAATTCAACTTGCTCTTCATGTGAAGTTAAACTAATGGATACATAAGTGGTAGAAAGCTTAGATGATTTATCCTTTAATCTCAGTGTCACCATCGAAAATGTAAATCACATTAACTAAACTTTTCCCGTGTTGAATATTTTTCTAATGGCTATACATAACCTCAGTATTAATATTTCGCTGCCTGCATTAAGTCTAAATAATAATTGCATATAGGACAGTTTTTTTGTTTACCGTTTGAATAGCCATTCTACTTACTTTTCTGGCTGTTTGCTTGCTTATAAACTTTAGGGAGTAGCTAGTTTCCTTGAAGGTTTTATACAAGGCTTTCGTTTCTTTTCTGACTGTATCGAGAGAGCATTTTGTTATTATTCTGTAATACTGTAGAGGAAAGAAGCCAAAAAGTTTCGTGTATTGTCCACTTTGAGTAGTTTTCTTCTTCAGGTCCGTTCTTAGTGAACTATCTATTCTCTTCTTAAGCAGAACACTCCGAAATTCATATGTATTAGTCCTTCATACTTAAATGATGTATGTACATCATAATTGACTTGTGATCATTAATCTTGAACTGATGATTATAGAACCTGATGAGAATTTATCGAAAGTATATACTAATTATTATTTTCTATTTGATCAATTTCTTCTAACAGTTGAGTAAATTTTACCTTCAAGTCATAAGATTTACCTCTGGAGGTATGATAACAAGTGAAACCTAATTATGAACTCATGCAGTTAGATTGACCTTTTTAAGTTGTTTTTTTTACATTTCACATATTATGAAGGTAATTTTCACCAAAAAAGTGATTAAAAGTAGAACCACTGAAAATCGAGTACTGTTGGTTTGTTTTTATAAGAATCGTTTAATTTAAACAGTTCAGTTATTTATTGATTCCTATGTTAACATACTTTTCGATCTAATGTTAAATAATGATACAAATACCTGTCGAGTACATGAGTTCGATATACATGAAGAGAAATGGTGGTAAGAGGTTAAATATTTCAGTGAGTAATACATGAAAGATTAATAAAACATTGAAGGCGCTATTATGAATATGGAAAAATGGTATGGAGATAAAACATGATAAGAAATATGACGGGCAGAATGAACAAAACAAAATAAAATACTTAAGGGTATTGACACGTGGTCACAGGCAGAAGAAACAGATAATGAAAATGAGAAGGAGAATGACAGAAATAGGCAGATGGTAGAAGTCATTCACCATAGTACTGCAGGTGGAGGAAGTATATAAATTATTCATAAGAGCACTTTACCAAGACAATGTTCTTAAAGGTGCTTGAAAGATATCTGAAAATACGATTACTGTGAGTTAAAATTACCCACATAGCTCTTTTAATGTCTAGTCACAGAAAAAGTCTGTCATATTTGATTAAATTGTCATTGATTGTGATAGAATGGTCTCGTTATTTCAATTTAAAATCATAAGGTGACAGTTGTCATTGAGGATTAGTAAGCAGGAAGACATATAATCAATAACATTATTCTATTCTAGTCGTTATACAATAAATAATTTTTGTCTTCTATAGTAATTTTGGAATATTTCAACAGTATACTACATCAGAAAAATATGAACACTTTCAGTAGTCACACAATTGTAGTATTGTATTCTTTGAACATTTTAAACATCTTCGATCAAGAGAAATAAAAATTCTTAATTTGTAAAATTTTCAATCACTTCTTCGACTCAAGTGAACCCTCTTACGATCTACATCATGAACATTAAACGATTGACTCTCTTGTATTAGATTGTCATTTGACACCATTTATTGAATCATAATTATTAATGTTACTATTTCGTTATAGTTTTTGACTCTTTCTTCTTGTTTAAGTACTTTTATATTTTATATCTTTGATCATTTGACAATTCAGTGATTTTAAAATTTCCACCAATTGGACTTTACTCATTGTATTACTGTGTTTTTTTATCACGTATCTATTGACTTTTACTTCATTGTTTTTCCCATATATTTTGGCATTTCCTTCTTGATAAAGTGTCTGAAGTATATTTTTCAGTCTTTCAACTTTTATTGAGCCTCCACATTACACTGACGTGTTCAAGGAAACTCTTGTGTGTGAATACTTTCACTCTGATTTGTCAGCCTGATTTTCACTCGTTATAGATTTCTGGGAACTCTTAAAAACTGTTGAAATAGAATGAATTTGTTTTATTCTTATTAGCTAATTGTTATAGCCCTTCTCAATTTTTAACAATGTTTTTGTTTTATTGAAGTTTATAAACGAGAGAGATTATGCAATATTTGGAAATAACCGAGTGTGTCAAATCATTTGTTAGGGCTGTAAAAGGGAACTTTTAAATGTTATTACTTCATTAGTAATACACATGAACACAATTTTCATTTATATACTATCTCTCTATATGACTGAACATAAGTAATCGGTAACAAATAAAGTATTCAACATTTAAAATGTATGACACAAATACTGATGGTATCACTGAAATAAATTCTAATTAGCCATTTTGAACTATTGACTATGACCTATACATTAATCGCTATGAAAATCAAATTTCAGTTTTCTTGTATTTTGTCACTCTTTATAACCATTTTGTCACTACATTATGTTTCGTCAAGGTAAAGATGGCTTTCCTGTGGAACGCGCAAGTATATTTATGTAAAAGCGTTTTAAGGAAATGTCTTTAACACACATGATCCTAAAGTGTCTACGGAAAGTAATGTATTCGGTATCCACCGTAAAAATTATGAAGATCAAAAGCTTGATCTTCTAATGTAAGCAATACCTGATAACTGTGCTTAGTACCAGTACTTCAATTACAAAAATTCGTATGTGAATAAATTTAGAAATATTGCATTATAAGCAATAAAACAACTCTATCCAATTTGGGAAGTATTATTTGTTGCGAACTGATGTTATTTTCAAAATGTCGTCGAGTTCAATCTCTCAAAAGACAGTATGAATTAATCGTCAAGATGTAGATGATGTTTACATTAAAATATGTACAGTTGTTTGTATTCGTCACAAATCCATGGTGATTGGACAGTAGTAAAAACCGGAGATAATTTGTACCCAATCGACATCAATCTGTGATGAGTACAAACAACTGTACACTGATCTCCACAAAACCACCCCATTTCAATTAAATCCAAAAATACCTCAATAAATATAATCCTCTGGTTATTCTAATCGAACATGATTTGTTATCTTATCCAAATACATACATTTAAATTTAAATGTGAAGGTATTAAACTTTATCACCATCTAAAATATTTTATTAAACCACTTGGCTTTGATTCTATCACATATATGTCATATTTATGATACTTAGGCTACAGTTCACTATACAAAGTCTCTTAACATTATCTCAGGTCTCTCTATTCATTCATAGTGTAAAGACATTAATAGTACACAATAGTTGAGATTATTGTACTAAAAGTTTATATTCTATTCTGTTTATTTCAAAAATTATATCGTCTTTAAAGTTGACGCTTCTATTCATTACCACTCTTGCTTAATTATACCATAATTTAGGCCTAATTCACTGTCGAATAAATCAATGTAGTAGTCACAATAACTCCATATTCTCTTGGCAATGATTATTTAGTTTTATTAACGAACAATGTTTAACAATCAATAATAATCAGGTCAAAATTAAAATATGAATTTAATGATAAACAGTATTACATAACATGGCGTTTTTTCAACTTGTTTCAGATATTTAGTTGACTGAATGTCACAAATCGGTAGGGTACCACTGAAAACCAGCGAGCACTTGGCAGCCGTTTCGTTCCAGTGTAGAACTCCTCAGTAGCGATCAACCCCCAGATTCCGCACTGGTGACTTCAGGTTAGCAAACACACAACCATCTGTACCACTAGGCTGGCATCCAATGGTAGAATTCCCAGTTCTATCAATTTGTGACATTTTATTGTTCTATTTTAGTTCATTAATTTCGTAGAGTTCATTAGTTTAAGAATACTTTCTTTTATACACACGAAATTCTGAATAATAAATCATTATATCTTACAACATAGTCTGAAAAAGACCAAAGAAAGTGTAAACGTAATTCCATCTTAGCTCATATGATAGATAGCAGAGATATATTTAAAAGCCAAATTATTTGAAGTAATACACAGTATACCAACACAACTTCCTAATGCAGTTTGAATTCGCTTATTGTATAATAATAATAATAATATAGCATATAGCAGAAGGTATATAGATTTGAATTAACAACCCTAGTTTATGTTTTCCAAAGAAATATATGACACCCATATCCCTTCCTTGGACAAATAAAACTTTATCATTGATTCTTCAAACTCTGTATGTCTTTCGTTTTCGGTTTTTGTTGGTTTCAATTCAACCTGCTTTTTATTTATTGTCTCCATCACCTATTTTATTAGAACTGTCAATTCACTCACCTATTACGTTATTACTTTAACAATTTTATCTAATAAGTTTATTTTTCTAGAGTTCAAATCTATTTGTTGAATCACAACATTTATTCAAGTTATTTTTATGGTTATTATTACCACCAGCAAACCTATCCTTTGACTATCAATAAAAGCTTCTTACTGATTATGATGATTTAAGTAGTCCGTTTATTTTATTATTATCGTTGATGAGTAAATTACTATGGTTGATTTGACATTTTACATATTTTCAAATATATATATTATTACTGTGTATTGGAGTAAAGTCTGATGAAGTTCTAATTGAAAACACTGTTTTTCGCTATTATACATGTTGATCTAATCTATATCATGGAACTTTTGGACTTCTATATCACATACGTATATATGCATTGGTTAAAGTTAGACAATCATTGACAATCAGGATGCACTGAACAGCTATTTCTTTTTAATATGGAACCCTTCAGCAGTGTGCAACCACGGTCCCTCACCAGGGATCAAACTCAAAACCATCTGACTTCTCAGCAAGCGCTCTAGCATTAGGTCGTTAGACCGGCCAGCTCCCAACGTTGATATTTCCAACTCAGTCAATTCACAATACACTTGCATGACATCATCCATTACTTTTAGTAGGTAATTACCTTAAACTCCATATAGTTAGACTTTACGGATAACGTCTTCATATAAGCACTCCGAGAATTACCTCAAGGGTTTTAAAATCTCTTTTTTGTCGAAATTATCACTGATAAAATTTAGACTAGTAATTGGTTCACTAGTTATCCTTAAACTTTTAATGATACTAATTTAAATTTTAAAATTACATGTACATATATCATAAATAAAGTGAAACGATAAAAACGAACGATCATAAGGGCGCAAACATTTCCTACATACCTATCACTCTCATTAACTCCGCATTGGAGCCCCCCTCGGGTTGCTGCCGGTCCCAAGCCCGGATAAAAGAGAGAAATTGGGGATGGGATTATCAACCTTATCTTGTAAAAACAACTTTGCTAAAAAAACGCTAATCAGTAAAAACCTTTTAATCATTTTAACTCTACCCTGGGAGTTGGAAGGTCTTCATTTCGAAGAATTATGACGCCTCATGATGAAAAGCCGATTTTTTTAGGAAATCACGAGACCGATTCTCCTTCTGACAATCAGAGTAACAATTAATTAATTAATGTATCACTCCTATTAGTACAACTATTTATGCAACTCATATATCCAAATAAAACAATCGTTATTATTGCGAAATCTTCAGTGAAAAGGTTTTTTGATAATCATAAATGTTTATTATAAGTTAACATTCATTGACTATTTTGTCAAAAAAGTCTAGAAAGTCATTTATGTTGTCATTAATAAAATATTTAAAAAATTACAATGTGTAGAAACTTTAAATTACTAACATTTCTTTGAAGAAGCAGCTTAGACTAAAACCATGAAACGTCAGCAAATCGAAGTTTCTACAAAATGGAATTGTATACAAGTATTATTTATTATAACCGTATCTAAGGTAATACTCAGTTCATTCCAAATTATTATGTCAGTCCTTGATAGTAATAACATTTGCACTACCTGTATATTCATCGATTATTCTAACCAAGTTGTTATACATTGTCTTTATGTTTTTATTAATACTACAGACTACTTCCTACTGAATACATTGTATTGATAATTATTGTTTTTATTGTTATTTCATTAGATTTTCATTACACATTTCATTTATGATATGATCAGTCATTGAGTAGTCAAAACATACTTGAATAACCAGACTACTGGTATTCCTATCACGTTAAAATATCATATTTTATGATTGAACAAACTAGTTTAATTTGTTTATTTGGTTGAAATTTGAATAAAAAAATTAGTAAACTAGAGATTAAAAGTAAATTTTTTGGAACTTACTTGTACAATGAAATTGAATACTTTACACCAGAATATACCAAAAATCCAACTATTTAAAAAGTATTGCATTACAGTTATAGGACTTGTCATTGTTAAATAAATTAAATCGGTTACAGCTAAACCAACACAGAATGTTTCATAAACCATACGTGTTTGATTACACGTTAATACGCATATTACTAATACATTGCCTATAATGCCAACTGTTACTATACAACATACTACACATGCCATAATAATTACTGAAATTTCAATATCAGGTCGTATAATGGAATGTAACTCCATAGAAATATCATTAATCATGGTATTATTAGTAGGATTGGCAATAGCAGGAAATAATATTGAAAGTAGTAAAAATGAAATCATAGTTATCGTATAGATATTCATTTGTTTATGCAACATATAATAAAGGTTAACTAATCATTCGAATAAATTTCAACATTATAATCAGTTTCAGTGACTTTTTGTAAGGTATCTATTCATCTACCTAACAATGATAAAGATCAAGTTGTTAAACGTTGATAAGGAACTTTAGAGTATGTTTACCAATGAAAAGTCAATGTATTTTAAGCCAATAGTTCAATAAATATAACTAAGAAGGAAATATTATTAATAAATTTACTTCTATGATTTGTTTTTTTTTTTCATTTTAATAAAGGTATAAAATGATTGGATAATTATCTTTTGTTTATAAAGTAAATTAACCAATCTATAATGAATACTTAGTAACGGATTATGGATGTGAAGTAATTTATATTTTGCACTTCTTGCCTTTACTTTGATTGTCTTAATCATTGTTCTTCGTTTTTACATAACTCATTAAAATATTTCACCAACTTCATTATCAGTTTGCTAATAATTATTGTTGTTATTATCACTATTATGATTGTTATTCAAACTTAGTTAATCCCAATTAAGATGGATTTGTACTTTCCAGTTGATTTGTTACGGAAGTTCATCAGCCTCTGTTGTTACCTGTTCATCCTAAACGAATTGTCTCAACATAGCGATACATCGCAAATATTGTTTAAGTCGAATTGTGACTGGAAAGCGGAATCAAAAACTCGCGTTTCATTCTATTTGGGACTCGTCGGCATACAAATCAACAAAGAGATGCGAATTCATTCTAATTACATATACACCCGTTGAGCAAGTGTGATTGTTTGAACTCAGTAGTCTAATGGTGGAAGCGATGGCATTCGGCACGAAACAGACTGAATTTGAATCCTGATGTGATCATTAACGTTGGGATTCAGGTACATCGAGCTGACGAGTCCCAAACAGGAAGAAGCGAGTGTCCTGGATTCCGCTCGCCAGTCACAATCAAACTTAAACAAGAGCTTAAAACCTATCTGTCTCTTCTTTGTATGTAGTTCATTCTCATTACCCTTATCATAAAATTTTGTTTATTCTAGTACTTCATATTACATGATTAGTCAATTTAATATCGACATATCCTTATTCATTCATCTATGATTTATGACCTTTGATAAGTAGTCATTTTACTCATCTTAACTTTTGTTGATCATTCAAATTTATCTCCATGAACACATTGGTCCTTGTTTTATTGTAATCTGACTCATCATCATTGAACTGGTATTGAATTTATCTTTATCGTTAATTATATGTGTGTATTAGTGTAGAGCCTTGATAAAAAACCAAGTGAAAAGAAATTTTTCCTTCCAGTTGTTGTTTTCAGTAAAAACTCTCTATTTAAAATTATATTGCGAAACACATTCACCTCAGTATAGTTGTATTCTATTGTTGTATTTAAGTTCTGATATGACATTGAAACTTCTCCAACTGCAATTTTACCTTAGACTGTGCTAGAATATACTACATCATCAAGTTTTTCTTGACAGGAATGTGCATAACTTTAAAACATAGCGTTAATTAAGTTAATAGGATAGTTTCCAACCAAAATGATGAAGTCATTTTCTGTGGTATCATTATATCGCGTTTCATTCTATTTGGGACTCGTCGGCATACAAATCAACAAAGAGATGCGAATTCATTCTAATTACATATACACCCGTTGAGCAAGTGTGATTGTTTGAACTCAGTAGTCTAATGGTGGAAGCGATGGCATTCGGCACGAAACAGACTGAATTTGAATCCTGATGTGATCATTAACGTTGGGATTCAGGTACATCGAGCTGACGAGTCCCAAACAGGAAGAAGCGAGTGTCCTGGATTCCGCTCGCCAGTCACAATCAAACTTAAACAAGAGCTTAAAACCTATCTGTCTCTTCTTTGTATGTAGTTCATTCTCATTACCCTTATCATAAAATTTTGTTTATTCTAGTACTTCATATTACATGATTAGTCAATTTAATATCGACATATCCTTATTCATTCATCTATGATTTATGACCTTTGATAAGTAGTCATTTTACTCATCTTAACTTTTGTTGATCATTCAAATTTATCTCCATGAACACATTGGTCCTTGTTCACCTCAGTAGTGTATTCTATTGTTGTATTTAAGTTCTGATATGACATTGAAACTTCTCCAACTGCAATTTTACCTTAGACTGTGCTAGAATATACTACATCATCAAGTTTTTCTTGACAGGAATGTGCATAACTTTAAAACATAGCGTTAATTAAGTTAATAGGATAGTTTCCAACCAAAATGATGAAGTCATTTTCTGTGGTATCATTATATGATTCCAGTGTTTATTGTTTCTCATAGTATAAAAAAGTTATGTTTAATTTGCATAAAGTTGATTCTTATATTTTGTTGTGCCAAGGATTATCTTGTCACAATTATTTAGTGATGCAATTTATTTTATACACTTAAATTTTTATACCTAACTTAACGTTCACCTAGATTCTGTTGTGACTGAGGTATATGCCACCTTACATCTCCGTGTGGTACTAATAATGTCGAGTCATATAGACGAGTAGCCGCAATACAGCTTGATCGGTTGAATTCTATTAGTACTATAAAGGACCAGACGAACATCAAATTAGTCACTACAAAGCGATCAACAAATGGAAATGTGGGTACTAAATGACAAAAACTAAAACCAAAAACTGTATATGCATGGATCTTTGTTATGTAGGTAGCTGATAACGATATACCTCTACAGTCCGGATTTTACCTCTGTAAAGGACTTTTCCTAAATGGCTAACTAGATAATATATATATATATATATATGGCTTTGGTAACCAACAGTCTGCAAACCACTAAAACAAACTAAAGTTGTTTTATTCATTCAGAAGTGTCGTCACGTTTACATAATCTAGTTAGATGTAGGATAAAGCGGCTACATAGCGTTATGAATGAGAACAAAATTCAATTAAAACAGATGGTTAATTAAAAATATTTTCTGTATAGCTTTAATTACTATTGTTATTTGAAGGATGATTCAACAACGATTAGTAGGATAAGATTAAATCTACTGATACACTGGTTTTTATCTCATTGTTTATCATAAAGACGTAATAATGTATACTTGAATAGATTTTGTCTCTATAGGTGTATGTTTCTGATGAATTCAAGAGATACGAAAAATATTATTTGTAGTCTTCAAATTTTCCGTGTGAATATATGGTAAACACTCGTTTTTCGTACATTACTTGCAACTCTGTCTTCTATACAATATGTTTGGGCCGCCATATTTCACTGCCTTTATTGTAAAGGGTGGTAGGGAGAAATAATTGGTCGTCGAATTTAGTTACATAGGCATCCCTATCAACGGTTATTACTAGACGTTAATTTAAAATCTCAATCGTTGTTTTGATGTTTTTAACTTCAATTAATGTAGGCCAGTCGTTTTAATTAACTGTTTTTAATTCTGGTCAAGTCCAAAACTTATTGGTTTCAACTGTTTTCTTCAGCTGTTCATACTTAGTAACACCTGAGATAGCATATCCAAATGTGCCTTCGTAGGTCTAGATTCAGATAAATGAAGAAATCCAATGCAGAATTTTAATTTGACATAAACCGAAAATCATGAAGTAAGAGACAGCTATTTTTTCTTAGTATGGGACTCTTTAGCAGTACGCACTTGTGATTAGCCAGAGAATCGAACTCAGGATCTCTCCATACTGGGAAGAAACAACGGTTTAGTGCTTCCTGGTCTTTAATGGTTGTCTAACTCAGACTGATTCATGATGTAAAATTAAAATTTCATAATTTTCACATCACCTAATTATAATCTAGAATTGCCTGACAGTAGATAAAACTGTTTTGAGTGAAACTCTGTCCATATTATTTTACTGATACTACTGTGTACAGAAACAATAAACTTATATTTTATGAGTAATTTTATAGGTTTCCTGAGGATTATTTTACTCTTTTATCATAGCAACTTTCATAGTTATTAGGAGGTTGTTCCTACAGTTTCACGTAGGTGAATTAGTGTTAGTCAATAGGATTTATCTTTAGTAAAAGGCGAAAGATTTATCCGCAAATGAGGAGACATCAGAGTATGTAACTCCGCCTGTAGCCCCTAGGGTTGCTGCCGGTCCCAAGCCCGGATAAAGGAGGAGGGTTGGGCATGGGGCTAGCAACCCCATCCCGTAAAACAGCAAATGTGCTAAAAAAACGCTAACCAGTAAAAACCTTTATAACCATTTTCACTCTGCCCTGGGAGTTGGAAGGTATGTTATGACGCCTCATGGTGAAAGCCGAGTTTCTTCGGAAGCCACGAGGCCGATGTCTCTTCTGACAACCAGAGCAACCATTAGTATAGGTACGTGGAATGTCCGCACGCTGTGGGAAACAGGGAGGATCATGCAAATAGCTGAAGAAATGAAAAGATACAACCTGAAGATACTTGGAATAAGCGAAACGCATTGGGTGCAAGCTGGACAGCAACGGTTATCCTCGGGAAATGTGCTTTTATACTCCGGCCACGAAGAAGAAAACGCCCCACACACACAAGGAGTAGCATTGGTGTTATCCCAAGATGCATGGAAGTCTCTTATAAGATGGGAACCTCATGGACCTAGGATCATCACAGCATCCTTCAAGACGAAGAAGGAAGGGATTGCAATGAATGTCATCCAGTGCTACGCACCCACCAACGGCAGCCACGAAGACGACAAAGACCAGTTCTATGCGAGGCTGCAGTCAATCATCGAGAAATGTTCAGCCAAGGACCTGACTATTCTAATGGGCGACTTCAACGCCAAGGTCGGAGTGGATAACACCGGGTATGAAGACATCATGGGACAACATGGAGTGGGAGAAAGGAATGATAACGGTGAGAGGTTCGTGAAATTATGTGCCTTCAACAAAATGATTGTAGGTGGCACCATTTTCTCTCACAAACGTATACACAAAATTACATGGATTTCACCGGACCACATCACGGAGAACCAAATCGACCACATCTGCATCAATAAGAAGTTTAGAAGGACCATGGAAGACGTAAGAGCAAGGAGAGGAGCCGACATAACTTCAGATCACCATTTGGTGGTAACTAAAATGAAACTGAAGCTGAGGAAGCACTGGACAACTGGAGCAGCAGTATTACACAAGTTTAATACAGCCCTTCTCCGGGATACTAACAAACGCAACGAATTCAAATTAATTCTCAGCAACAAGTTTCAGGCATTTCATAATCTACTAGAAAAAGGTGGAACTAATATGGAAGACAACTGGAAAGAGATTAAGGGAACAATAACCTCAACATGTCAGGAGGTTTTGGGTCTCAAGAAACAACACCAAAAAGAGTGGATTTCTGTTAGAACTCTGGACAAGATCCAAGAAAGGAGGAACAGAAAGACAGCGATCAATAACAGTCGGACAAGAGCAGAGAAAGCCAAGGCACAGGCCGAATACACCGAAGTCAACAAGCAAGTGAAGAGGAGCATCAGGTTGGATAAACGGAAGTTTGTTGAGGACCTAGCAATGACAGCGGAAAAAGCTGCAAGAGAAGGAAATATGAGGTTCTTATATGATACAACGAAGAAGTAGCTGGAAAGCATGGGAATTCACAAGCCAGAACGGCCAATCAAGAACAAGGCTGGCAAACCAATCACTGAAGTGCATGAACAACGGAACAGGTGGGTAGAGCACTTCCAAGAACTCTTGAATAGACCAGCCCCACTGAACCCACCAGTCATCGAAGCAGCAGCCACGGATCTCCCTATAAGCACAGACCCACCAACAGTCGAAGAAATCAAAATGGCCATCAGACAGCTCAAGAGTGGCAAGTCAGCAGGACCAGACAACATACCAGCAGAGGCACTGAAGACAGATATAGAAGCAACTTCAAAGATACTCCACATTCTCTTCAGGAAGATTTGGGAGGAAGAACAAGTTCCAGCAGACTGGAAAGAAGGGTACCTCATCAAGATACCAAAGAAAGGCGATCTCAGCAATTGTGAGAACTACAGAGGCATTACTCTACTTTCAGTACCAGGAAAGGTCTTCAACAGAGTGTTATTGAACAGATTAAAGGGCCCAGTCGACGGC
The DNA here is from genome assembly GCA_034768735.1 of Schistosoma mekongi. Lineage (NCBI taxonomy): Eukaryota > Metazoa > Platyhelminthes > Trematoda > Strigeidida > Schistosomatidae > Schistosoma > Schistosoma mekongi. The sequence continues at coordinate 11,612,803 of CM068309.1, read as the reverse complement.
CAACTCCGAGATCAACAGGCTGGATTCCGTAAAGATCGATCATGTACCGATCAAATCGCTACTCTACGGTTCATTGTTGAACAATCAATTGAATGGAATTCACCACTTTACATCAACTTCATCGACTATGAAAAGGCATTCGACAGCGTGGATAGGAGAATATTATGGAGCCTTCTACGACATTACGGCGTACCCGAGAAGATAGTCAACATCATACGAAATTCTTACGACGGACTACATTGTAAAATCGTGCATGGAGGTCAGCTCACAGATTCATTCGAAGTGAAGACCGGTGTTAGACAAGGCTGCTTACTCTCGCCCTTCCTCTTCCTACTGGTCATCGACTGAATCATGAAGACTGCAACATCTGAAGGCACTCTCGGAATACAATGGACAACATCGACGAAACTAGATGACTTGGACTTTGCAGATGACCTAGCTCTTCTTTCTCACACACATCATCAAATGCAGAAGAAGACCAACAATATAGCAGCAGCCTCAGCAGCAGTAGGCCTCAACATACACAAAGGGAAAAGCAAGATCCTCCGATACAAAACAACAAACTCTAACCCAATTACACTTGACGGAGAAATTCTGGAAGACGTTGAAACCTTTACATATTTGGGCAGCATAATCGACAAACACGGAGGGTCTGATTCGGATGTGAAGGCGCGGATTGGTAAGGCACGGGCAGCATTTTTACAGCTGAAAAACATCTGGAACTCAAACCAACTGTCAGTCAATATAAAAGTCAAAATTTTCAACACAAATGTGAAGACAGTCCTGTTGTATGGAGCTGAAACTTGGAGAACTACAAAAAGTACCCTACAGAAGTTACAAGTATTTATAAACAACTGCCTGCGTAGGATTCTTCGGATCTGTTGGCCAGATACCATCAACAACAACCTGTTGTGGCAGAGAACTAATCAACTTCCAGTTGAGGAAGAAATTAGAAAAAGACGCTGGAGATGGATTGGACACACACTGAGGAAACCATCAAACTGTGTCACAAGACAAGCACTGACTTGGAATCCTAAAGGCCACAGAAACAGAGGAAGGCCCAAGAACACATTGCGTCGGGAATTGGAAACAGACATGAAGAGAATGAACAGCACTTGGGAAGAGCTAGAACGGAAAGCCCAGGACAGAGTTGGCTGGAGAATGCTGGTGGGCGGTCTATGCTCCACTTGGAGTAACAGGCATTTACTATTTACTACTAATAGGATTTATGAATTAAAAGTGATAAACAGTTATGATGGTTAAAAATTGTTTTTTTTTCAATTAATCGTTAAAATCAATCAATCACATGGTACGTGCGAACCCCAACAATGCTGCCTATTCCAAGAAACCTAGGTATACTTTATCTACAAGCAGAAATTGAATCATCAGAAAATCTTATTTTAAATTAAATCAGTATTTACAAAAATGAACTATGTATAACACTATTCATGTAACATGATAAGTTTTAGTAAGATGGAAATGCTGTGTTAATGAAGTGAACAGCTAGTCATTTTTAGTCTTCCGTAATGTTTTAACTTTGAAATTGTATTATTCTGTCTTTATTTATAAACGTAACCGAAATCAATAAATACTGATAAATTAAAACAAGATTGTTTTCTTTATCTTTCTAACTGTGAGACTTAATCTAGTTATGTTTATTTTTAACGAAAGAAATCAATAAGCTTACTGATAGTAGTCTAGATTAAATGTAACTGAATCAAATTATCTAGCTTGAAGTTACTTGGCGACTATATACATTTAAGGTAAACGTTTAATACCTGAAGAATGATGATATACATAATTTATACTAGTGAACTATGTAGTGAACAACTAATTATGCTCATGATACATTGATTTCTTTATTTGCTTAGTTTCATTTAAGTGATATGATACCATAACACAAAACCTACTGGGTTACGTTAAAATCTATGTACAATTCTAGTCTGATAGCCTTCAATTTCTAAGAATATACTTAACCTTTACAAAAGGTATTATCTTGTTGTCAGTTACCATTATTCTTTTACAAACATAGAGGTAATAAATAAATTTCTAGGTAAAGTTTTCTTTCATTATCTAGGTTGAAAATGACCGTATTTAGAGAGAAATATATCTAATTAAATAACATTTACATAAGTATCCAAAATTGAGATAATAACATAACTGCAAGATCACTATACCACTAATGTTTCTCTGTCAGTGTAATGGTATGAAATACAGCCAGGCAAACTAGTAATATGTTTATTTATCATAAGAATGAAATACTTAAATGTTATTCAAAAGTAGCTACGTAGGAAGGGAAGGAGGGAGACATTAACCAGGTTATTCTCTTCATTTTATTTACTTCTTTCTGTTTGCTGACAGAAAGACAATGAAGTCAAGATAGATCTTAGTTTCGATTAAAAAATGTACTCACTTTTTATGTATCAGAAGGCATATTTACATATATACTAACATTATGGCACAGTGTATTTACCTATATAATCAAAAAGATAGTAGGTTATGTGTATGTGAAGCATAGTAGTTACTTTAATTTTTAATAAAGTATAGTCACTTTTGATGTTTATAATTTACAAAACATTATTCCAAAATACCAATTGCAAGCATCGTAGATAGTGATAAACTGTACATTCAAACTTAGCATGACAATCGGTTATTCATCAGTCAATTGGTAACATTATCATATACGCATATGATATAACTAAATACGGTATGATAACTTGTTCAGCAGAACAAGCTAAAGTGAACTATGAAGAGTGATTCAGACATCAGTCATGTGTAGTAGTTGGAAAAGTATCAATATAATAGTAGCAATGTATATACAGTGATGCAAATATTACATTTTTGTATTATGTTCAAGGTACTTAAACGTAATTTCAGTTGTCTATTAGTGATTGGAGTAGAAATGCAACTTTTGAATTGTTTTGACTATATGAATAAGTACTACAGGTTGTAAGACATATTTTTGGTAAGTAACGTCTATTCAGTTGACTGACATAAAATCCTGCGCAGCAACAAATTAGGCATCCAAACCTGTATTATGATGGAATATATGTTAGCCGGTTTGTAACACTGTTAAATAAGGATGTAATGTGCCTAAATATAGAATTACTAATTGCTCTTGAATATTTAAAGGGAGGTTCAGAGTAATCTGCCAAATACTCAAGTGACAAGCTAAAAGTAGGGAAACAAATAGTGTTTTATATCAGTCAGTTGAGTCGAAGGTACTGTTCCAAGAATATGCCTTATCACCTACAATGCTCATTCATACAGCTTAGTTTAAAAGTTGTATTTCTACTACATTCACTAATGGTCAGCTTAAATTATATTTAGTTAGATGAATACAATCTCAAACACCTTCAATATATAGTGTACAAATGTAATATAAGTATGTTTTAATCTTTCTGGTTTAGACATCAAAACTAGGCTGCAAGTATATTCAGTTGTCGAGTCCCAAAAAGAACCTAGATTGTTGTTACTAACTAAAATCTAAATGCAGTTTTTGCATTATTAAATAGATATCATTTGCAAATATTACACATAAATGATGTTTCAAACAGAATTTAGACCACATTTCCTAGTTCACCATTGGCTAGTTCTTCTAAACAAATTATCATTCTTTATTAGGTGTGTAAGAACAAAACGTAAATTCTTTATCTGATTGTTCATTCATTAAAGTACATGATCAAGAGCAATATTTATAGGCAACGAGTGACAGAAGATTTTATTCAGTAAAAACATGAGCATTAAGTTTACAGACTAATAGTTAATGCAACGAATCAGTAAACAACGAATAAGTCCAGTGAGATAAACACTATATTTTACTGTCATAAACAACACTTCTATTTACAGTCTGTAATTCCCTAAGGATTAGTACTTTCCGTATTAGCAGCCCAATGAGGACGGATTGAAAGTAGTGTTTATGTTTCCTTCTATTCAAGTCTAGTTTACTTATGAAAGTGACTCCCACGTAATAAATGAACACATAAAACAGTGAAAATATATTTGTTTTCCATCTTATAGTAGCAACAATGTATTATATCGAATTGATGTGAATAGGAATGTAATATTTCATAGTTTTCATACAATTTGTTTACTAAGTTTGACGATTTTTGACAAATGTTGTATTTCATTTAGTTTATACTGAGCTAGTGTACTTTAGTCCCTACAGAACGAAATCAGACAGTCGGACACTAGTCGAAGAGATTACTTAGTATTTATTGTAGTTTTTATAATAAAATAATTAAAAGTGGTTAGTTAGTAATAAGGATTCTTTGAACAATATTTCATCATATTCACTTACTTTCCTTTAGCTTATCTTCAAATCAAATCCAATCAGTCATAAAGCTTTCACGTATTAAATGGTATTTTACATACATTGAAAACGTATTCCTTCTATAGTTAGTCATAGAATCCATTGCTTTCATGTTAAAAATTTATTTTTGTTTCCTATTATTGTCTAAGTGACATTCCCTTAAACTTTGAACAGCATTTTCTGATCTCCGCTACATTTTTCAACAGTTGCATACTTGTGATTGATATTATTCAATATATTCAACCAGATTAAACAATGGACAACAATTACATGTTCTTTTTGAATAAATAAAAAACATCGATTGTAGCAAAGTAAGATGAAATCATTTATTTCAAGGATTCGTTTCATCTGTTTCACAACCTACAACCATTTTATATTAATCAGCTAAAAAGACAATAACAGAAACACATTTTCTACATCATGAGGGTATTCAATGCTCACACTAATGTGGATTAATGTAAGATCGTCACAATAGAAGAATTAGAAGTAATTCTAAATGTTGCTTATATATAATATGATTACAATTATCGAAAGGAGCATATGTATGAAATATTTTTAATAAAAACAATAACAAACTGTACATCATAGTTATGCAGTAGCTATGAGGACATTCGTAAGACGATTAAAGCTGAGATAGGAGCAGAAAGTAAAAGTGAGCTTGTGGACATATTAGGGTTATAATAAAGTAGACTTGTAATAAAATCCTTGGAAATAGATCACCAAACTAGAGTAAGATTCATAAGAAAGTCCTTATGTAATTTTCTAGCAAAGGTGCATGAAAAAGATGAGGCGTAAGGTAAATGAACTGACGAAGGATTATGGTATGAATAGACTACGACAATTAAGACGCTTACTACTAAAAAGATTAAAGTTATTAAAAAAACAAATAGAATAATGCCAGAAACGGATACTAGTAAAACTAAAATAATGGGGAGTGAAAGATCATTTATATACACGAAAGGAACACTTTCAAATGAACAGAGCCCGAATCTGAACGAATAATAGTGATAATAATGGCTTAATGGTATAGTAAACACAATGATAAGACATTTCTTTTATATGCAAGGTTTCAGTCTTACTTCAGTAACATTCGGAATTTTTTTCTCTCTTAAAGAATTGGGTAGGAAAGATTCTTGTTAGTTTAGAACGTATTCCCTAAACAGCCTTCGGATTAACGTATAGGGTCGGTGAGTGATCGTAATCAATGAAATGTTCAAGCATAGAACTCTTAATTGCTTTTCTCTGGCACTTCATGTTGGAATATGCTGACCTATTCGTGTTGAAAGTGCGCTCTGATTATGGTCTGTGTAGCCTGATATACAGTAAAATAAAATCCTAAAAATATACTGTAGTGAATTTAATCTCAAATTTTACTTTCGTTGATTAGTAAACCTTATCAACTCTGTTTTTTACAGACAGTTTCATTCTATAGTTGTCACATGATACTATTTGTTACATGGATGCAGTGACAGACGAACTTTAAGTTCGCGTAAACTAATCTGTAGTTATTTTTTATAAGTTTTAAACCTAGTCGTTCTCAATTAAACTTGAGAAGATAGTTCATAAGTTGTAGTCAAGAACTAAATATTCATGGTAATCCTTAGACAGTATCATCTACGTTTTCTTTCTATTACAAATGATATCATATCTTCATTACATTTATATTAGAGTGTTCTTTTTTTATGATAGGCAAGAAGTAACCTATACTAGAATTATCATAAAGTAGGTAAACTTAATATTCTAAATTATTTTCTAGATTCTTTAATTATTAACTATAAGAAACTGAGTCAATATTATTTTAGAAGTGAACAATTGTTACTTTATCCATTTCTTCATTCTTCTGCATCTTATTTCTACATACTCTCAAGCTGATCAACTGAAATCTATTTGATTTCTTGTAGAGCATATGTTACTTTCTATTGCGTAATTATCAACTGTTTCTGTACTTTTTTCTCTTTTTTTTTAGGTTTGTTTATAAATGTAAAACATCATATGACATTTTGACTTAACGTAGATCAGATAAAAATGCATAATGCATTGATTACTTTAAGAATAAGAATTGAAAACAATCATATTCAGTTGTTCCTTTATGCTTTATTGTTGTCATACAAAGATATTTTTTTTATTTTTACGGCGACAAGTAAGTTTGACGCTTTGTTATGCTTAACAATAAACTATTAAAAAGGTGAGTGAATAATTGAGTAAGAATTTTATGGATTAGTTAGTGAAACACGCAAAGAAACAAATGTTATGCATATAGAGTTGTTTATAATTAATGTATATATATATATATATATATATATATATATATATATATATATATATATATATACATCTATCTATCTATCAATCAGAAAATTTACATTTTCAAAGTTGAGGAAGCTATAAGATAACTTTCATGTTCTCATGAAAATAACAAGATTTTAAATCATATTGATTAATATAACCTAAGTGATTTTGTAATCAAGAAGAGAAATGGATTCAATGGAAATCGTCGTTGTTACTTCTTTTATGTTATTTGACTATAACTAGTTATATATGAGTTTGTTAATCAGTGATTATCAATTATAACTCCGTCTGTAGCTCTCCTAGGGTTACTTCCGGTCCCAAGCCCTGGTAAATTATACCTAAATTACTAAACAAATAGACACTTTAATTTATCATCACAATTTGTCATGAGTCCAGTGCTTTCTGGTTGCTAGTGGTGGTCTAACTCCAATCAGTTCATGGTATAAAGCTGAAATTCAGAAATCTCCTCAACACCCAATTATATGGAATATCAATTTACTAATGATTAGCTTGTGGAAGTGACTTCTGGAGTCCTACTGGAAAGACATGACGAGTGAAGTTTCACCATGTCGGGGTGAGGCAATTACTCAATGATGTCAGTGGATGAAATCGCACAAACCTTTTGATAATTGACAGAGTTAAAAGTACCAACCGTTGAAAGTGGGTAGGCTCAGTGATCTAATGATTAAGAATTTGCTGCGAAACTTGAAAACCCTGGGTTGGATTCCCTGGTGTGGTTGTGGGCTCGAGTTGCCGGTGAGTCTAGTACTAGGACGAAACGGTTGCATAGTTATTTCTCATTTTCGGCGGTTGTCTAACTCAGACCTTTTCGTGATGTCAAATTAAAATTCATTAATCACAATAATACCCAGTTACAAGACAGAAATTTTAAAACTGTTAAAATATTATTATCGATCCACTGTGGTAAAGGAACTCAATGAATTTCTAAAGTATAAAGAAAAGTTCACAGGAACCAAAAAATCGGTGAGATTAATCAATACATCTATGGCAATCAGTCAGTCTTGAGTTATTTCATAAATCTCTATTTTGTAGTAAGTTTATTCTAACAGTAAATCACTGAAACATAACGCACTAAACAAAGTTGATTAGATTAAACTAGATATGGAAGAGATATAAATAAATGTAGCTCGAAAAAAACTATTTGATTATGAGCAAACAGATGGCTTGAAAGTGCCGTTTGGGGACTATGTTTTATACATTACATATCAAAGAGCAGAGAGGAGATATACCCGACTACTTAAAAACCTGGAAAATCAACCCATAGAAAACAAATTTACAACATGACCATAAGGATACGCTTACAATTTACCAACAACGAAACTCCCTACATATGACCTTAAATTGCTATTGTTAGATTAAAAATTGTTAAACACATGCAATTACGCAATTAGTATAGACACATATTCAGTCTAAAAACCTATATAATAAGACAATAGACCTAGGGTCACTGTCTAATTCGGTGGTGGAATTCTTTAGATCCTACCTAGTGGACGGTTTTTACATGGTGCTGTCTAATGACGAGCATAATGCTGACAAATTATTAATAGTAATATTCTTTACATTTATAAATTCGAAGTGAATAACCAATCTAATGGACAGTTGTGACCGATATAAGGACAGAAAAAGTAACCGCATAAGCATTCTAACGAAGAAATATATAGAAGCTGTTCACTTGTTTTTAAGAGATATAAGACTTTTTGATTACCAGACCGGATAAGGGATCAACAGTAGTTTTCCTCTAAAAAAAATCATATTAATGAAATGACTAACATCGTAAATGATAAACCGAAATTTGAGAAACTGATTGATCACAAAGATCTTAGTAACAAAACATAGAATGTACTGATTTGATCCACTCAGGCATATACCAGATGATTAAGTCAGCGGGAACTCAATCACGAAGGCTGTGTGGATTGCCAAATGCACAATAACCAGGTGTTCTATTACGTCCAATTTTAGACGTACACAACTCTCCTTAACTTACTATAGCAAAATAGGTGGAGACTATTTTAAAGCCACTCCATTAACAGATTATGAGACATAGTGTTAAAAATGGATTCTACTTTGTCAACATGGTCAAATATATGAACACTCGATGACAAATAATGTTGTCTTTAAATGTAGCATCATTATTCACATACTTTCCACTAGTGAAAACTATTGAATATGTATATTAACAACTTAAGGAAAATGAAATAGAAACTGAAGACCCTATTGGTGTCATTAAGGAATTACGTTAAAATCCACCATGAATATGAATTCATATTTGACAGTAAAATTTACAGACAGATGGATGAAGTAGTGATGGGTTAACCACTAATCCATGTTTATCCGATATTTCCCTAGACAGACTAGAAAACGGTCCACTAGAGTAATTTATTTAAAAGTTCACATTCTGCTAACGACATATAGATGACAAATTCACCCTTTTTTAAGACAGTACAGCACACTTAGAACTTCTTATGCAGTTTAACGAAGTACGTTTGGTCATTAAGTTCACAAGTGAAGAAGAATATAAAAGTAGGATATCCTTTTTAGATGTTTTACTAACAGAATGATCTGATGGATCGGGCGAACAAGTGAACAAACATTGCACACCTATTCTTAGTTATGTACCTATTCAATATAGACGAAATCTGATGAAAACATTTAGTTATAGAATAGCAGCTATATGCTTCACTAATACTGTGGAAGAAGAATTGGGCTTATTACGTGATACACTTTAAGCAACTGGATATCCTAGATAGTTTGTGAACGAGTAAATTACCACGAAAGTTTGAGAAAAAATATTCCAAACATGCTATGCAAAAATTGTTGTTCATACACCTAGAATGCAGAGGTATTACCATTACTGAAATGTGAATCCAGAAGCAACGCAGAACATGTCAGAGGACGTTTAATCAAGGGAAACTACGATTAATTTTTCTCATGCATTAGATGGTAACACTAAGACTATAAGACGAATTATCTAAAATGGTGTTCTTCATTTGTCATCTATCAATTCAGTTGTTTTTGTGGAGCAAATTATATAGACCGATGTTCTGGGAATTTAAATTTTCAAGCTCTTGAGCAAAGTCGCAGTTAAAACAGTTGGCTTATTTAGTTGAAACCGGTCATACTGTGAACATTAGTCAATCGTTCGCAATAGTATACCTCTTTAGTAACCATCTTCTAAGCTAGTCAGACTCAAAATTAGTCAAGCAGGAAAAGCAAGAGCTGTCTGAATTAAATACTGAGGTTTTGCATTCAAAAGTGATATGTACAGCCGCTTCTTTTACCATGGTCAACACCAGGCCAAAGCAGCCATCAATCATCTTAATATTAGGGTGATCTAATTTACTATGAAATGAACTTCATTCTTAATTGATGCCAGTTATACGTAAATTATGAAATTTATAAGAGTACAATAGGGTAACATGTTAGACCAGACGGATGTCATATTGAACTAGCCAATAATCTCACACTTGTTTTTTATCATGGATGGAGTAAAAAGAAAATTCTAAAGTTACAGTGTGGATATAATTGATAATTCAGAAAGTGAAGCGTAAAAGGTGAGCCAATTTGGAGCTCTTATTGTTTTAATGTAGTGGGGGGGGGGTGGGAGTGATTTACAACGAGGATGTTATTTTTGGCAATATTGAATCCTCTGGTCTGAATAATGCAATTTCATAGCGTTCATTGTGATTTAGGATAATACCACTTGAAATGGAACTGAACATTCTAACTAATTCAGAAATTTTAAGTCAGTTAGTTATGATGACTGTATTTTCGAATTGTTTTCGCTCTGTTTTTTATACCAATTAGTTTTGTTCAGTCAACTACTAATTATTGGACTGGCAAAAAATGATTGTTCACTTTGTTCAACTATTCAGTAATTAAGAGGTGAACTTCTGTTGTCAAATTACAAAGTGGTGAAAAATATGATTGATATGTTTTACGTTTTCAACTGTGATTTAAGAATGAACAAAGTATTGATCTGATGTTCATTTTCATGAATGTAGAAAATAACTAACCATCGCATTTCTATTGACATTGTGTATTACAGATAAGAAGTAGGTACTTACATGAGTCACTTGTAAAAGGAGATTTAATCTCAAAGTTCACAGAATGACAGTAAATTGAATATTCCAAGCACTTGTACGACTATTTTTGTTTAAACCAATATATTTTAAGACAAAAAGATATTAGAAGAATCAAGGATTTTAAACACACTCATTTACTTCGGCATGTTCTATATACATTTCTAGTGTTAAATTATAACACCTACATAGCTTTGATCATTTTGTTCCATCGGAAGTATATTTTCAAAATTATTTATAAATCTAGACAAAGTAAGTACAAATTAGTAACATCAGCTTAGTTTTTCTTTAGAACTTGATTAAATCAAGATTTATCTCTAATATTTATCGAGTCAGTGATTTGATCATAAACCTGGTTTAATTTCAGATTTCATTGTTACTACTTGTTTGTGACTTTATTTAATCGTTTAATTCATGTCAAATAAAAAGCCAGTTAATGTACTTTAGCAACATAATGCATCAATAATTCACCGTTCAAAATTAACCCACATAAATTCCACCACTACAGAAGAATACCTTCATATATGTGTTTGGTTGGAGCCCTTACCTAAGTTCCACATACTGTTGACCTTATCTCGTATCTGGATATGCTGTATTGCCCATTCTCTTTGCTCTCAGCCGTCGCCTGGAAACGTAACACCAGAGACGAAAAGCGTGCGGTTGTTTGGCAAAAGTGCATTACAATTCAACACATAGCTCTGTCACCCTAGTACTATAAACTTTGATGTCGTTGACCTTGTTTTTAATTAATACATTCATATAGTGTAATTCCCCTATCAATGACTATCAAAATCCTTGTTTGTAGATAAACCTATATCATTCTGATCATGCCTGTAAACTGGTATGACCTCATTTACAAAATGCTGCTTGAAAATAAGGCTATTATTATTATCATTATTATTATTCGAATTTACCTCTGATACTAATATATGAGCTTAATTTAATACTTATAGTAATATTTAAGTTGGATTGTGATTGGTAAGTGGAATCCAGGAAGCGCATTTCGTTCTATTTGAGACTCATCGGCTGGATGTATCTGCATCCCAATGTTGATGTTCAAACTGGGATTCGAACTCAGTCCGCTTCGTGCCAAACGCCACCGTGTTCACCACTAGGCTACTGTGTCCAGACAGTCACACTTGTGCAACGGGTATATAGATGTAATTAGGATAAGCTTTTATTTTCCCGTTGATTTGTAATGGACTGAAACTGGTCAGTCTCTGTTGCCATATGTGCATCCTGAGCAGATTGCCTCGATATAGCGTTATTTCACAGGTTATATATATAAGTTGGATTGTGGCTGGCAAGCGGAATTCAGGACTCGCGCTTCGTCCTATTTGGGACTCATCAGCTGGATGTACCAACATTCCACTGTTGATGTTCACACTGGGCAATCCGCTCAGGATGCACATATGGCAACAGAGACTGACCAGTTTCAGTCCATTACAAATCAACGGGAATATACAAGCTCATCCTAAATTAATACATATAGGTTATATTGTAGACTACTCTACGTGAATATGATTGTCGAAGTTGAAAATGAAGTGAACCAACTGGGTGAACTCTACTGATTATATCTTACTAGAAGACCAGTAGAGTTCAACCATGTTGATTGTAAGGCAGTTAACTCATTGATGACAATGAGTAAGATTGGTAAAATATGTCGTAAATTGACTGAAGTTACAAACATCAACCTTTGGATGCTAACCATTTCAGTGGTCTCACTGTTATGCATTCGTCTAAATGTCTGAGATAATTAAGCTTGATTTCTTGATAGTTTAGTGTACACATACAGCAATTATATACTGGTGCCAAGTTTTCGATGGTTGACTAACTCAAGTCGCTTCATGAAAGCAAATTCAACAAACTGCATAACACTCAATTACAAATTAATAATTCGCACCATTTTATCTTTAATACCTTTTTCGATATACTATAACGCTACATTTTCTTCTTGGCTAACTTTATTTCCTTAGGAATAAAAGGGGAATTATTTTCTCTATAATAAAACACTATAAACATACATTTATTCACCATTCAGTTAAAATCTAAGATTTTCCTCTTTTCAGTTCCTTCACATTAATGACTTTTTATTATATTTACTAATTATTATTATTATTATTATTTTGTATTGGAAATAATTATAAGTCTATAATAAAATTAGAAAGTAAATCGCACAAGAAAATTAACACAAAAAAAGAACACAAATTCAATTTCTAGGAGGACAGCAATCCTAGAGAAATAAATAAAGTGAAGTTTTTTTAAATATTAACAATTCAATAAACAAATATCTTATTTTTTTTTACAAAGAAAAATAATTTTTTTTCATTGTTGCTTGTTAAATTAGCTGTTAAAGAGGAAAATAATAAAATATAAAACGAAACAATTTTTTACCAGATTAAAGTAATAAGATGAAGATAATTAGAATGTAGTTGGATCTTTCTGTTGGTATTTTTAGAACTGAAGTTGATCAGTGCATCCTGCCAGGATTTTCATAACAAGTTAACGTGAAGATCCAAACATATACTAATTATATGTATACACACGTGCATCACAAGTGTGGCTGTTTGAGCTGAGTAGTCTAGTGGTGAACGCGGTGGTGTTTGACACGAGACGAACTGAGTCCGAGTCTCGGTGTGAACATCAACACTGGAATGCAGGTACATCCGTCTGACGAATCCAAAATAGGACGAAGTGTATGTCCTGGATTCCGCTTGCCCATCACAACCCAATTTAAGTAATACATGTGAATTATTGCAATATTGAAGCAATCCGCTGAGGATACACATATAGTAACAGAGACTGATCAATTTCAGTCCATAACAGATCAACGGAAATGTTCAGATACATTCAAATGTTAATAGATGATCATCATTTCCTAAGAAAAATGGTCAGAACTTTGGGAACTTTTATCCGTTAAATTTCAAAGCATTTGTTTTTATTCATACAATCTATTATTAATGGTGTTTTTCTGTATTAGTTGTGTTTCATTCACTGAAAGACTATTGCAATTCATTGAATAGAATAATAATCTAATTGAACTATGAAAACCTTCATAGAACTTCTGAAAAAGCACAAATTAATGGAATTTATTGACGGCTTACGTACTACTAATAGATTCTATATGCACATACACTAAATGGAAATACTGTACGTAATAAAAGTTGCATATCGTATGCAGTTGAATTTTTGTAAATGTATAAATTGTGTACAGCATGAATGTCCTTACATCTCTAGATAACCAATATTAAGAAAACAAAATTGGGATAAACTACCTAATTCGGTCCCTTCTATATGCAATTACAGATTGAAGTGTTCTCGTCGAGTTAGTTATAGCAAGCTTACGGCTAGGCAATCACATCACAGTATTTCTGAATATCGCTCTTCAGTCTTGACAAAAACACAAAAAATATACTAAAAAGCTTTATTGCCGAACATTTATTCGACTCCGGTCAACGTGTTGATGCAAACCTTGCATACAAAGTTTCTATGAAATTCCATCATACTTACTCTATGGTCTATGGAATGCGTTTTTTTTACATAAAGCAGAAGACATAAGAATACATCCTAATAAACAGAAGTTCCATATACATAAGAAGTTTGCTCAGTCAACCTATTCTTACGTTTTACACAACTTTTTCAATTAATTTCTAACTTTGTTCTTGAGCAATCTCAGATTTGCGTCAATTACTAATTTCATCCTTGTATAATCTGTTTTAATAATTTGACTGATTGATTTCTTCTGCACACAGCGGAAACTATTAACAATCATATCCATAAACCTGACTTTTGTGTACAAGGAAAATTCATACATTCACTGCCTATACGTTGACCATCTCCTTAAAATTTTACACCCCATCATGAGTTGTGTCTGTATGCTCACAGTTTTTATGGTTTATATTCTTAGTTACTTCGTTAATTTCAATGTTCGCATCCTCAGTGTTGTTAATTATCTTGCTACCATAAAATACTTCACCAAAACTTAACTTTTAAGTACTTTGATTGCGTTATCGTTTTTTTTATTTACTAGATATCTCCATAAATACTTGCTCAAATAATTAAAAACTACAACTAGTGTTATTATGTAACACTATGACATGTTAAATATTACTCTTATTATTGTTAACCATATATATTTTTATAGCAGTCTGATGCGAAACTAGTTGCGAAGACATACTTCTTTACTGCGTCTTATCTGTTATTGATTATCTGGACGGTAATTTTCATTTTGCTTCCTTTGTACTGTTTTTTTTTTAAATTAACATTTATACTCAGTTCATTGATTTCAACTTCACATAACTACCATTTATTTTCACATAAAATCCAACGATATTTAACTGATTATGCAATTATCTTCTAAGTTTATATTTCGTTAAGTTACTAAGTACTTATTACATATTTTTCAGAGAACATTCAAATATATTACTAACTAACAAACTATCATTTACCTGGTGTAATTAATTATAAACTTTTGTAGAGTTAATGTAGTGCCCTGATGAATAACTGACCGAAAAAATATAATTTATCGTTTACCGTATGTTCTTAATATATATTATACACATAAATCACCTAAACTTAACAGATTATTCAAGACACCAGATTTGGTGGCTTACAATTTTATCTGAAACGTATGGTGTATTTATACATTACGTTTCAAATAAAGACTACTATATTATTTACTACAGCAGTATAATCGTATGTATAGTAATTCTTACAAGATATTAGTCTGTTGAAAAACAAAAGCGATTATATGATATGCTACTTAGAACATTTGAGTATCAACAGAATCACAAGAATATCTAAATGATAAAAAAGTAAGAAATATTTATAGATCGGAAAGATGGGTGATAATCATCCTCTTGACCTATATGAAGAAGGGAAGATAGTTGTAAGAAAGGAAATTTGGAAGAGGTTTATTAAAATTGATTACTTAGTGTGAAAATTAAAGAAAACACCATAGCAGTTAGAAATTCCTACTAATAAATAAATAAAAAGTTATGAGGGTCAAGTTAATGGCAGAATTGTGTGTCTTGTTTCCACACGTAAAAATCAGTCTTAGATATCCAGAGTGTGAAGGCTTCAGGCATGAATAAGATGTTTACTTATGTTACATTTGAGCTCATTTACTTAAAAGCATACATAATGCCGAAATGGACAATTTCAGGACGGAGATGGAGGGGGGTTAAGGGAGTGCAAAATGTTATATAATGAGACCAAGGAAGAGTAACGAACTCTCAGAAATATGTTTTAGAACATTATTTTAATTGTTTAAACTGTATATAATCTAGATATTTCATTTCTATGATTGTTACAATCCTTCCGTTTAGCATATTTGCTGTTAATATATTGTCTCTCATTATTAACTACAGTTAGTTAGTTTTGTACACGTTACCCCTATTCACTGTCACAATCTCCTTTGTTTGTATTAGTGTAAAATTCCTAATAGATTTGATGCGTGGTCCAATTTTGTGTATATACAAAGGAGTGTTTGAAATACAATATGATTTCTGTCTGGTTGGCTCGTCCGTTTTATATTCTTCATTCCGGCTTGGGAGTGGTAGTAACAGGGCAGACGCATACAGGCACTGATCGGCAATTATCAAGGTCGCATCATAATTGCTATGCAATTGCAACTGGGCTCGAACACATTTTAGACATAACACAAAGTGGCTCGTGTTAATAAGATGTTACTATATTAAGATATAGACTACTTTATATTCATCTTTAATTTCTCTTACAATGTCATTTCAAATAGTTTAATCATTCATACATTTTTCAACTCAATTATATACACAAGTATCTCATTAAACTGTAATAAATTATCAATTGAACAAATGATGTTGCTTTCAAATTATTAAATTTTATAGACTTATAACAATTTTCAATATTCACTCTTTATAAACATGACTGTATATTCACTGCATTTATTAGTTGATATTAATTATGATTAATGAAAATATTTTCTCTATATTTAAAGCCAGTATTACAGTCATTTATTTAATTATTTAATGTAAACACTTTAAACAGTCTATTCACTTGAGTACTTAAGTTAATGAATATAGTGGAAGGAATATCTTCCATTTGATAGCCAGTCATAAAATTTTTATTACAATCGCCAAAATAAGGCGTATATATATGTTAAATAAATTACAAAGTTAGGCGATGATACATGTTAGAATGGTGAACTTTTGTATTGAACGCTACTTGAATATAACCAAAGTTTGTCGGTTGTAAATATGAAGTATTATTTCGTCATTCTCCGCGGAGCCAGAAGGTTCTGGGTTAGATCCCCGATGGGGTCGTGGATGCTTACTGCTGAAAAGTCTTATACTAGGACGAAACAGCTGTCCAGTTCTTCTAGGTGATCAGTGGTTGCCTGATTCAGATTAGTTTGTGATATCAAAATAGACAGTTAACTATCGACATAAACAGCCCAAATGTAAATATCATATCAATAAATAATTACCAAACGGTATTCAGATACATTCAACAATGCAATAAACAAATCAAATGAGACCATGTGAATACAGTAATACGATAGGCAATATAGTATGTTGGGTTGATCGGGATAATAAAATAATGATGATATATAATGTGATATGTGGAATTGTTATCAGGGTAATTAATGATATGAGTGTTGCTACATTCATTTGAATTGAGTTAATAATAATTATAAGAGGTTGTTACGAATTTAGAAAGAAAAATATGTAATTAAGAATGAATCAGTGTGAAAATAGATAAAAACAGATTTATGGAGCGAGAGCTTCAATAGTCAGCTTATATAATGGAGGGGGGGCATTGTCATAGGGCTTAGTAAACTAAGAGGGTGAATATACTTCTTCTGGACCCATGAACTGGAGTTCCTGGAGTTAATTTCGATAGCTTCAGATATGTAAAGTAACAATAATCTTTCTTCTTTATGTAGGTTCATTGGGATGTGATACAGCAAAGAGAAGATATCCTTACACTTATTGTATATTCGTTCTCAGTCATTCTTCAGAGTATGGTGTTGTTGATACACTTAGTTATATCTTATTTCCAACCATGTAGTTACATGTTCACGGGTACGTAATGTCAAATACCTTTGAATAGTGTCGATATAACTAGCCCTACAGGAGGAGTTAAATTGGCGTATACACATTGAAGAGGCTATTTTCGACATTTTATCCTTAACTTATTGAGTGAACATCGGTTTCTCTCTAAAGGTAACCTGAACCTCAGCTGCATTATATGTTTATACGATTGACTTTTTTACTCTACGTGTTAAGATGTTACCAGTAACATTTCCTTCAACATCCAGTTATAAGTAATGTTTTTATACTGATAATGTCAGAGTTTCCCTTGTATTTTGATTCATATATATACTTTTTAAAGAAACCAACTGAATACACATTGTTCTATAATGTTTTGTTTAGTTTTCTTATTTCGTCTATACTAACTAACAAAACATTAGTCATCTAGTCAGATCAATTTCATTAAATTGGTACATGGCTTTGGAAATGAGTATATTGGCCAGATCATATGTACCTTCTAAGCATATTTCTTTTTATAGATCCATACGAAAGAACTATTTGCTCAAATACTTCTCATTCCAAATTATTCGCTTGGGATCGTTAACTATTAATGACCGGTCATAAATTACTACAACTTTACTACAAAACAAGTATCCCTATTTTAATTTTATTTATTGACCATACTGTTCATACAATCATATGAATGTAAGATAAGCAAGAAGTATAACAATGTTCATTTGTTGATAAAGTAAAGCAATTTATCCTTAATCCGTGATTATTGAATTATTACTGAAAATAATTTAATAATATTTAACAAAGTATTCAAATGTATTATTCAGTTTAATTACCATCTCTATAGAAACATTATTATGGTTAAGTTGCTTATCAGAAAAGATACCTTGAAGTACTTTTGAAGAAGATTTAAATCCATATATTGTATTCGTTGTTGTAATAAACAGCAGATTGTCATCTTCCTTTAAATTCTAGTAAAATATAATGGTGATACTAATTTTATATGCTAAATTTTAAATATTTCTTTAACTTTCCGAATGTTCGCTTTAGTCGGTTACTATGCTGTGAGTTACACAGAAGGAATATCGTTGTCAAAATAGCTTAGTACTCATGTTTATTAGCTGTGAAAATTAGTGACGGTTGTTTGAACTCCATTGGAAATATCAATATCCTCAAGTTCTTATTAATAAACGTCAGTCAGTTTTAAACTAAGATCATAAGAATTCTTCATCAGTATATCTATCCACTTCACACTATCTAGAGATTTCTATACAATGAATACTTGATCTAAATAATTTTATTTCTTTGTATTTTTTAAAAAATTCTATAAAAAATAAATGTTTTTTTCTTTTCGTACAATTAAAGTGTAATAAAAAACTACACCGAAATTACTGTTACCTTAAGGTAAACAGTAAAAAACAAGTTTTTTTGTTTACTATCATACATTGACAATGAAAGCAAATGTATATTTTAATTGGGATGGTTATTTTTGTGAAGATTGGTTATTTATTTGACTAAATATGTTGAAGATTGTTGTTGGCAGAGTAGCATGGAAAACCAGGTGAAGTTCAGACTTGTTGGGTGTGAGAAAGTTATCACCAATAACTATGGATGATCGTCGGGATATATATCACTAACTGATGGAAGTAGGAATTCTACCACTGGATGACGACCCAGTGGTGCAGTGGGTTAGGCGTTCGCCATCAACCTGAAGCACCTGGTGTGGAATCTGGGGTGCGCACTGCTGAGGAGTTCCACACTAGAACGAAACAGCTATTCAGTGCTGCCTGATTTTCAACGGTACCCTGCCAATATCAATCTATGACATTCAATCAAACAAATAACCAATCTCCACAAAAATAGCCATCCCAATTGAACTATAATTATAAGCACACTAGTGACTAACTCCAGGATGTTTCTGAAGCTCTAGTGAGAAGTCGTGACTGGTGGAGTTCAGACTTATCGGGTGTGAAACAATTATCACAAATGATATAGGATGATCGTCGCGCTCCCTGGTTTTCAATGATACCCTGCTAACATCATTCTGTGACATATTCAGTCAAATAAATGTATATTTGCTAATTATGAATTGTTTACTTAAATAAAAATATAAAAATAAATGTTTCATCTGATCATAGATTTAGAAACACGCACATATTTGTACACCCTAAACTAAAGTACTGAACAAAAAATTGTTTTTAATAAATAAAAATAACTAATCAATCATAAGGAATAGTCAGCTTACAATAAACAATGCAAGATTAGACATGGGATAATTTGTCATTCTGCTTACTTTTTTCCATTTTCAATGACGTATTTGTCCGTCTTATGAGAAAAATAACAATAACAACCATGATGACGATGACGATGACGACGACGCGACAATAATAATAATACTGACTTTAAACAGAATTTTCAAATGGTTCATTAGTTGAATCAATTACACACGACCAACTAGAGGGAAATAAAGATTTTTTGTAATGTTGTGTAGATTGTTGGTGCTTAGTGATTTGAAATTTAGGTGCCAGACGCAAAACTTATAGGTGTTTAAGTTGATCATTGGTCGGGCCAAGGATGAGTACTGTTGAAAAATCACATTCTATGACATAACTTTCATTTAGTAACTCCTTACTTTTAATAATTGTCAATATAAAGTCAGTCCATGTGACATGTATCAAATAAAATTCGAACTACATAATTTCCGACAAAGTTATTACACTTATCGTTTTGTTCTAAGTATGCATAAATTACAAGGCTCATATTTGTATGAATAACTGAAGCGATCAACCAAATGTTTAAAATGTATTTTAACGATTCCTAATTATTATTCATCATTAGTCGTTTCTGTGAATATAAGTTCGTATCATTTTAACTTACAAGTATGAAAAACTGATTTTGGAGCTTGGTATTAAGTTTAGTTATTTCAATTTTTTCAGCATAATATTAAATTATTTTGTTTAAAATAGACTTAAACATGATTTAAAGACACATGCGAATTCTTTATTATACTTAGGGAATAATTACATTTCAAAATAAAGACATATGAGCGAAGAATATCCTTTTCGATAAATGAGACAGTTGTCACTGGTGACAATGGATGATCATCTCGCTATATTACAAATTGATGAAAGTGGAAATTCTATCATTAAATGCCGATCCAGGGGTGCAGAGGGCTAGATGTCCGTCAAACTGTAGCCCCGTGGTCGGAATCTAGATTATGCACTGAAACAGAAGTTTCTCATTCTGGAACAAAACTGATGTTCAATGTTCCCTGGTTTGATTAACAATTGCTTTGAAAGCAGTTGTTTCAATTTCTTCAAAAGATAAATATGTACAAAACAAAATATCTACATTATAATTCAGTTTTGTTCATTGGTTGATAACGCATACGGTTATCATGTTGAATTAAATAATTTACTTCACGAAATGAATTCTGTTTGCATGACCTTATGACTACAACGATGAATAGTATGAATATTGCTTATCGTTTCTTTAAGACGGTATAATGCACATCTTACCTCTCTACTATTGTTAAAAAATCACACTTTTCATCCGTTTTGGGATATCAATTTATAATCAAATGTCTTTCACACTGTCATGCTGGTCGGATGTGAAATACGCATATTACTGTCGTTTATATTCGGAATTGATATTTATATTTATAGTCCGCGGCGAATCGATTGAAATTTAAGGTTAGTAAATGGGGATCTTGTTTTTAACGAATGTACATGCTTGCTATTCTGCTTTCAGATTTCTTTCTGAATATTCTTAAATGTTGTTGTTCACAATGAGGTGGAAGATAAGTACTTTTCCTCTGGATTAGTGAGCGCTGTAACTTAAACAGATTTTGATAACAACGATTGTTCACCATAAAATATTGCAATTTCACTAAAAATAACACATACTGAACTACTTTTATCATCTAGAAATTCTTTACTACGATAACTAATTCTTCCATTCATTAAACTTGATTTAGTCAGTTACTGTTATGAAACACTAACTTTTATAAATCCCCGCAAATTCTTAGGTTTACTTGTATTTTTATTTTAAAATGACCAATGCATTGTATTTATGTTATGAGGTGGAGAAAGGAAAGAGGAGAGGATGATTTGGTTGGTGGTCGCGAACACCAATGAAATGCGTGCCTAGTTGGGAATGTGCGATTGACCTAAGCCCACTCACCCCCTCAGGCCGACAATACGACAACCAAAATTGAGAACAGGAAGACGGAGAGAGCGAGAACTGAGATCCGATAACGTATTATATTTTATTCATGCCTTTATATACACGTGAAATCAGACCACACAGTGAACCAATCAAGGATCTAACATTTATACAGAAGGAAGGGAAGAGTGGCAGTGAATGTTACAACTTGTACACAATTAAGTAAGCGTAGTTCATAGTAAATAAACAACATACTAAGAGCAAATATGCGAAACAAGAGAACCGGGCAAGGGGAACGTAAC
Organism: Schistosoma mekongi; assembly: GCA_034768735.1. Taxonomy (NCBI): domain Eukaryota; kingdom Metazoa; phylum Platyhelminthes; class Trematoda; order Strigeidida; family Schistosomatidae; genus Schistosoma; species Schistosoma mekongi. The sequence continues at coordinate 11,590,611 of CM068309.1, read as the reverse complement.
AGTCATAGAAAATGAAATGTTAACACTGTCCACAGTTATAATAAATGAAATAATGTTCTAAAGCACAGTTCCCGAAGATAGCCAATCTTCATTAGGTTCCCGGCACATCAATTTAGGTTATGCATAAAGTTTTAAATAAAATAGATTCTAATTATTTTTAACACGCAGATAATTTATTTACGTATATATTTTAGAAGTAATTAAAGAATACATAACATTTCCACAGTCTGTTATTCAAGGCAAGGGAATGTCTAGAAAAAATAAAGTCGTTAACAATGCAAAATATGTCGTAGACATGAAATAAATAATCGCATATAATGTTATTTTAAAGTATGACTTGATAAATTTCGTGTTATACATCATGTTATCATAAAGTTACTATTATTAAATAACGTATGGAAAACATACATACTCTAAGAGGGTTGCCATAAGTATAATTTTTATGTGCGCTTTTAAATGAGAGATATCACTTTCCTTAGCATAGAATGTGCGTTAAACAGTCTATTCGCTAAAGCTCATCTTAATGTTCTAGACCAATTAAATTATATTTTTAGTTACTGTATAAAGCTTTAGAAAGGCCAACGATTAGAATGTGGTTCTTTGTTATTAAAGAATAAAAGCTTTTTCGAAATAGTATTGATGAACATACTACAAATTATACGTAAGTAAGAATATAAAGTACTATTATGAAGAAAAGTTTGATAAATCCTTCTGTTCAAGACAGCTGTTACTCATTTGAAGTCTTTATATTTTCAATACAGCAGTGGGATATAGTCGTTGGTACAATCATTCCTTGAATAGTGACAAACGTAAATAAGCTTATTTTTCTAGGTAGATTGATTAATTATTGAAAACTGTCAAAAATTCACTTGTTAATGAATTTGTATAGACAGTAGACTTGAAGTGAGAAATTTATGCACATTATAAATGCTATAGATTAAGGATTCCTTGTTTTAGTTTCATTACTGGATGAATAAGTAATTCATTTAAACCATTAAAAAATATTGTTAAATCTAGTTTAAATCGTTGCTTCCACAGTGGATTTATTTCAAATCCAGTCCATCTCTATTTTAGCGTCATTTACCAAGAATGAAGCTACACTGAAATCATAACCTAAGTTTAACTACATGATGAAACTACTTGGAATAAAAATATCGTATTTAAGTATTGGTCAAACAAATATTTTATACAGATAAGTAAGTCGTTAGTTACTTGGTATCCAACTCTAGAGTTGGCGTGATTTAGATGCGTTCATCATAACCACCTGCAAGAGCTAGCTGTAAAATTGTTTGAGTTTACTGGTAAAAACCTTGGTATATTTTTGTCATTTAATTAAGATTAGGATGACCGAAGAAAATCCATTTACATTTATCATTTCAAAATTCCATTCCCGGTATCTTGCGTCACAAATCTATGTTGTTTAACTCTAGTCTGACATAAGTTTGTAAATATATGGCTTTATCAATAAAAACAAGCATGAAGAAAAAGTTTTCTCTTGCGATGAATCAAAGTCCCTAAAAAACAAACTGGAATTACATGATTTTGTAAAATATTTTACAAGGTGATATAATTTGTTGTTTGTAATTGTCACTGATTGATGACGCTCTAGTGCCATTGTAAAAATGGTGCAAACAGTGAACGAAAAGCAGAGGGGGAGTCATGGAAAGACAAAACATAGCAAAATAAAAAAAAATGTACTGACTTTGTGTAATCATTTGTTAATTTTTATTTGTCCAAGGAAGAGATAACAGTGCCATATATTTCTGCTGAATATATAAACTAAGGTTGTTGGTTTGAATTCCTATGGCTTCTGGTATGTGTAATAGGCAAATTCAGAGCCCATTAGGAAGTCGCTGTGGTATACGGTATATTACTTTTAATGACTTCCCTTTTTAGATTACTTGCCAGCCATCTATCGGATGTTCTAGGGTGCCGCTGCGGATACCTTTTATCTAGCCGTTTCTAAACTATTCTGGAAAGTAACCATTCATTCGTTGGTCAAGTTACCTACTTGAACGCCCTTAGTAGCATGCCTTACAGGAGTAGGCATATGAAATAGCAAAATCCCTGCAGTTGAATTAACACAACTGGTGAGGTTAAAAATATAAGATATATAAGATTTGTTGCTTAAAATGTTCTAATTTTGTCAGTGAAATCTTAGCATATTTGTATTTATTAAATTTAAATTAATGAATAAACAAATTAACTAAATAATGAAAAATATTTTTATTTTGTTTTATTAAAAAAACATTTTTTTAGGAATTAGATAACCTGTTACATGAAAATAAAATGAAATCTATTACTAATTTAAAACATCTCATTTAATTTAATCAAATTGTGACACATGTTTAATGTCATTTGGGATCTCTCAGCTTGAATGTACTTGCATCTTAGTGTTAGTGCTCACATTAGAACACCAACGCAGTTTGCCTCCTGTCTGATGCCACCACGTTTACCACTAGGCTACGGAGTCCAGGCAGTCATATTTGTGCAACTGATAGATGTATATGATTTGATTATGTTTAAACATTTCAGTTGATTTGATACCGACTAAAATCGATCGATTTCTGCTACCATATGCACATCTTGAGTGAATTGCCTAGATATAGTAATAGCTCACAAGTATAATTTAGGTTGGATTATAATTGACAATTTGACGTGTCTCAAAAATAAAGAAGCAAGCTTCCTTGATTCCTCTTTATAATCAGAATTCTATTTAAATATTGCTTGCGAACTATTGTAATATCGAGGAATGTACATATGCGAACACAGATTGATCGATTTCAATCCATATCAAATCAACTGGAAAATTCGAATACACTCAAATCATTTCACTTATCATTCTCATTTTCAATACATTAACTGACTTTCAACATTATTAGTAACACATAAGAAGATAAATATCATAGTGTACCTTTCATTATTAAGATGACACATAATTACAGCCAACAATTATTTTCTATTTAAATGTTTATCATTTGGAGAGAATAACAAAGATTTATGTAGAATAACATGAATTTGTTTTGTTTCTCTCTGCTCTCATCAGCTGCAACTTACAACCTCAAATAATTTAAGGTGAAAATTACATAACGGAAATTTAACTCACATAAAAAAAGAAATTATTTCGAAGTAAATACATGTGTAACATCATCACAACGGATGGAGAATGCAAGTAGAGTTTGTAGAACTGAATAATAAGTGTTTCAAGTACATATAATTGGTAACCGAATATTCTAATATACTCCAGCAATGGTCAAGAATTATAGAGTTGAAAGTTTTAATTGATTGTGTGACAAAATGCTGGATACAAGTAAACAGTGAGTTGTGATCACTTAGTTGCTGAAATGAAATATTAAAATTGAAAGCACCTAAAGATGATGTAGTCGAAGTACTTAAAACATTTTAAATAAAAGAAATTAAGTCATGTTTTTGAATCATGATAATATCACTTTGAGAAAAAGAGACTAACTCTAGATTCCTTTCGATTATTTTGACGATTCTTTGATTGACCGTTCCGAAATCGTTCGACACCGCTTGGTTGTCAACCTGTTATATTGAATTCATGAAAATACTCCAAAAAGAGGACAAATTAGTATTAAATATCTCCGAAAGCTGAATGTGAAATATTTACAGTGCTATTAGAGGAAAAAAACGCATTTGTTATACTCATTGTTAAAAGACTTGAACAGAATATTTATCCACAGAAGTAATTTTCACATAAAATCCTTCTTCCTTTTCATGTAAATAGTTCACTAAGAATTCATTTTAAACACTCTTATGTAAGTGACTTCTGAAGCATTACGTCCGTGTGTGTTAACACCCTGTTTTCTCGAAACTTATGGCTAAGATTTAAGCTATGAAACATAGTAGGTTAATTAAATTGAGGCAGTCAGTGGAGATTGGCACTAAGTTTCAGCTGACTGAATTCATCACAGATTGATGTTGTTAAGACACCACTGAAAATTGGGGGGGGGTGCTAAACAGCTGATTTGTCTTATTATGAGACACCTCTGTGGCATCGCGCACCCTAAATTTCACCCTAGAGTCTTCAGGCTGGCGAAAGTCTGGTCCTCCATACCACCGGATCGGCATCCAGTAGGAGAACCCCCACTTTCGTAAATTTGTAATGCACTGCGACGGTCATCCATTGTCACCGTTAGTAACTGTCTCGTCACTGATGGAGTTCCGACTTATCGAGAGTCAGACAGTTATCACCAATGACATTCGATGATCGTCGAACTACATCACAAATTGATGGAAGTGCGAATTCTACCATTAGACACCAATCCAGTAATGTGGAGCATTAGACGTTCGCCAACCTGAAGACTGTAGAGTGAAATGTGGAGTGTGCATTACTGAGGAGTTCCGTAATAGAAGGAGACATCTGTCCATTACTCCATAATTTTCAATGGTATTTGACCGACATCAATATGTGTTGAATTCAATCATCTGAAACTTAACGTTATTCTAAACAAACCACCTCGATTCATTATAATCTTTGTATTTATTATTTTGGTGTAACAGTTTACATTTATATCTCACACTTATAATTTATATAGTTTCCTCTATGATGAGTGAATTTTTTATTTAGATTGGTTCTAATTGTTTTCAGTTACATCAACATCTTAAGTTACTTAAAACAGAAAAAGCTGAATTTTTTGTACATTTCTTCCAGTTTGCATTTAATATTCATGCAAATTTTATTTATTAAAAGGTAGATTTTTTCTAGTATAATTCGTCAGTGAAAATATGCCTATTTCTATTTTGTTTGGTCTCCATTTTGGCAATCAGCTAGCCATTGCTTTTGTTCTACTCAAGATATGCATGTTATCTGAAACTTTTTGTAGGTAATCATTAAAGGGAAAATTCACACTGTGGTGCATATAGACTGGTTCTATCTATAAAAGAAAATGCTGTCTGTGAGTAGTCATAGGAAAAAGTATTTATATCCAAATAAAGTGATCAAAACCTGAGAGCTTAAGAAATTACTCAGTTTATCAATATTGAACAAATATCACTCTAAAGAAACTTCTTTATGATAACTAAAAAACTGGCATGTTTCAGAATTCTAATAACTTATGTATAACATCACACATTTAACATAATTCATAGAAAAGTATACAACATTTGAATGAGGCCAAAACATAACATTACTTGTGGGAGTAACCTACAGCTAAAATAAATACGAGATTACATTCATCTGTGCAAACCCAAGTTATAAGATGATCATAACTCCATCTATTCTCTTATATTATATGTGTAGAAACATTTTGACTTGAACTCATCCATAAAAATCTATATTAACTAAAGATAGTCAAATACAAAATTTGTTGAAAATATATTACCAATCTTGTAATTTAGTCACTCTTATATCATTACTTCTATTAATACATATGTAATGAGAATCGAAACGGTAACAAACATTTAAAATGAAAATAAAACCTTTTTATATTCTGTATAAATTTCACTAGGGAATCTCGTATTAACTGACGAGTAGTACCCTAAAAACATTTGTAAATATGTTAGGGATTCAAAATCCCTAGAAATACAATTGTCCATTTTATCAGGTTGTATTGATCTTTTGTACGCATGATTGTAAACTTTCATCACTCTTATGTGCATACATTTGACAACATTTAATTGTATTATTCAAAATGTTGATAATTTCAATTGATGAATAATAACGACGATTATTTGTATATATAAGCGAATGTAGGAAATATAATCTGAATTTGATTCCAATTCCGATTTCGATTCTGCTTGATTGGTCTATCGGCTTGTCCCTCTGTCTCTGGCTTAGGACTGAGTGGGCTTAGGCCAGTCGCGCATTATCCACTAGGCACATTTCAATAAGCGGCCGCGCACAACGATCAATTTTCTTTGAGACATAACAAAATACTATTTCATATTTATTATTTTCAGTTTACGCAAAGTATAATTATTATGAAGCTGTTGGTTTCTTTCCTCACAAAAACACGAACTGCATACTTATTTTGTAACTTCAAAATTAACATATCGATTTAACATTAATTCTGTTTAACGTCTTATTTGTTTGTATTAAACATCACATATTTCACTGAAATTTACTTTAGTGACTTTCTAAGTTAACATTAACCAACTATTTTAGTTGATAAATTCGTCACAGACTGGTGTTGGTTGGGTACCATTGAAAATTATGGAGCAGTAGACAGATGTCTCGTTCTAGTACGGGACTCTCCAGTAATGCACACTCCACATTTCACTCTACAGTCTTCAGGCTGATGAACGTCTAATCCTCCACACTACTGGATCGGTGTCTAATGGTAGAATTCCCACTTCCATCAATTTGTGATGTTGTTCGACGATCATCGAATGTCATTGGTGATAACTGTCTGACTCTCGACAAGTCCGAACTCCACCAGTAACGACTTCTCATTAGATGTGCCATATCGTTTTTGGTACCAAACAACTCGTGATACGTCAAAAAGTCATTTTCTTTGATTGATGTTAAACGTCGAGAAATATTAAAACGCTATCTTTGATTCACTTTTATTTAAACACCTAAATTATTCAGTGATTCGATTTTTATTCTCATCTCAAAACCTCCCGTTAATGTTCACAATGAAAAATCTCTATAAAGTTTAGGATATGAAAATAATGTGCGTATCTCATCCTTTAATTGTAAAGTGTCTGCATCATGGCCTTGAATGGTTACAGAGAATGAAAAGGTTGAGAGCATAAACCACTTTTTTTTTACCTCCTGGAGTCTTTTCGGCCCTTACGGGTCAATATCTGTCAAAATCTCATCCTGAATTCACGTTTGTTTAGCTTTAGTCACCTTGCTCCATATATCATGAAATCGGTGAATAAGCAATATTGATTTTAAATGCAGAATAGTAGGAAAAAATGACAAATTAATCGAAGTGGTCGAAAAACCTTCATCGACTGAAATAGTTGAGATATATGTTGCATATCCTCACTACCGTCTACCTCGTCACACAGTGTTGGGTGGGGTAGGAGTTAGGTGGAAGAAAGGCAGGTGAAGTCAAACCAAAACATGAGATTAGTCCAAGAAGTCTTTGACTGCTGATAGATGCTGACTATTTAGTCCAGGTCTGCTAGATAATTGTGATCAGTGGATGGAAGCATTAGGTAACATAATTCAGAATCCGTCAGAGTGGTGCAAACATATTCACTCTTTATGCTCTTCTAGATCAGTATTCCTTCATATTTACATTTACCTCAATCCTTCTCGTCGAATTATGTTGTTGTGTTAATCTTGTAACCTCAGTTTTGTTGTGTTAATGTGATAGAGTAACTTAAATCTTTCGGCACCGGGTTTTACGTTGTTCATAACTGACTGATAGAATGTTTCATAACTGAATACATTATCATATACCCAGGATGATTTATTATTTATATATTCCAAAGAATTCTAATTTCCGTATGAAATCACTAATAAATGGACTGAAATGGTAGTCCTCAATGATAATGAAATTGTATGTAATTCAAATCAGCTTTCCTAAGAACTGACTTTACTGTAAAATTACTGGAAGACAATCGCATTTAAAGATTATATGTTGACTACAATAAGGTGTAATGTGAACCTCAAAACCCATACATATAATTTGCAGAATGCATTGATGAAAGAAGTCACTTCAATAAACTAGTCCTATACATAATTTTAGATTTTGACGAACACCATTTAACTATTTATTACTGAAATTCGTTCAGCAGATAGTAGATGTTCTCTTGATTCAATCAAAACACTTTTAATGTTTCCACATTTTCGCAGTTAACATCATATTTTCCTAATTTGTCCTATGGGGTAGTCCCTGTTTTATTAGATGTTATTTTGCTTAAAAACCGTCTGGTATTATATTACCATGTGATAAGACAAACATGAAATCATTTTTTTCAGTAGTGAAGCATAGAAAAGTATATTTCAATATGTCAGAAATTCCGATAATGTAAACAAGAACATCACATGTAAGTGGATAACATTGTTTCCACTTAGATCGTTATCGGGTTTTACTCAGATATAAAATAATATTTATATTTGGAAATAAGAAGAATGATAAACTAATCAAAGTAATTTATAAATTAATTGTGATATTGTGATAGATGGATTAAATAACTGTTGATAATGCTCAGTAGAAAGTGTAAACTGATAGTATGAGGACAGATGTACTAGTAGTGGAGTCCTGGATGGGCACAGAAGAAGAGTCCCATACTAGAATAAAACAGGTGTCCAGTGCATCCTGGTTGTCAATGGCTGTCTAATTTAGATCAATTCGTGATGTCAAATTAATATTTAAACACGAATAAATATTTCAATGCAGAAAATAGATTAAAACTTGAGATAATAAGCTGATTAAGAAAAGCTTATTAAATTAATAATTGTAGAAAGAACAAAATTACGTAATAGGTAGTTGTGGATAGAAGTTTTAGTCATATCCGAAGACAAGGTATGTTTCGAATATTTGTTAAGTCATATTTGGCCAAGAAAGGGATAGAAATGTTACCACTTTATATTTGCACATAAATATCATTGTGTACTAGAGTGAAACCTGATGAATAACTAACTGAAAATAACGTTGTTCGTTTATATGTGTTATTCTAACTCAGATAATCTTGTTAAGAAATGACAAAGAGAACGAAGAAATATTTTCGGTAACTGGGTGTTGTGGAGATTATTGAATGTTAATTTGGTATCATGAATTGGTCTGAATTAGACAACCAATAATCGCGAGGGAAAATTGGACACCTGTTTCATCTTAGTGTAGGACTCTTCAGAAGTGTGCATCCACGACCCCACCAGGGACTAAACTAAAAAACCCCTGTCTTCTAGGCCAACGCTTTACCATTAGACCACTGAACCGGTTCTTAGTGGTTGATACTTCCAATACAGTCCATTCGTGACATGTTTGCGCTACCACATCCGTTGTCCTTGTCGGCTAACTGCCCCACATCCGACACTACTGAACTCCACTAGTTATGTCTTATATCAACCCTTGGGATCCGATTCAGTGGCCTAGTTATAAAGGGTTCACCGCTGAGCAATGGGTTCTGGGATCGATCTGCGGTGGGGTCGCGGATACTCACAGCTGAAGAGTCTCATACTAAGATGAGACAGCTGTTTAGTGTTTTCTGGTGACTATTGGTTGTCTAATCACTGATAGTAAATTGACGAGGAGATATTTCTTGAGAGTTAGTTTATCGTCAAATTTCTATATCTACATATATATGTCATTTTCAATAGTTTTAAAATCATTACCAAATAAAGATGAAACATGTAATAATATGATTGATTTGTTTTCAACTATGAGATTTTTTATTTTGTTGATACTTGAAAGAGTTCTTAGCTTTATGTTTGAGGATCTCTGTGTGTTATGGTTAAAGGATTTTCATTTAGCATTTCGTCATAACGTGATAATTACCTCATTCACCTTCATGTCCTAATTACTTTTTTAATTAGTCGTAATTATTTTATAAACACCTTTGAAGCTGTGAAGCTATTATTTGACACACTACCAGTTATTTGCTAATGATTTTGAAACTATAGCGAATTAAATGTAGATGTATTAGTGTAAAGCCTTAATTAAAAGCCAATTGAAAAGAGATATTTCTTCTCTCCCTTCATCCTTTCTTGAAGCCTAAATAGGAGTTATTACGTTATTAAAATGAGCCTATGAAATTAATAAACGTGATGTTTAATGTATAAGTTATTATTATTCTAATTTATTATGTAATATCATCAGATTTAATTAAGTTACAAAATGGATTATACTACTGAATGTTTAAAGTATAAATTAATGTCAATTCACTTATCGTCTAGAATTAGTACAGATTTCAAACTGGATTCAAGGAGTAACGATATGAACATCAACACTTCATAAGCTTGATTATTCATTGTCCATATTCTTTAACTTTGGATAAATTGTAATTAATCATAACTATCAGTAGTTGCCATAGATGAATTTTTTTCTAACTCTCAAAAAATATGTTATATCCATAAATTATAACTTCTAATTTAAACTCAGAAGTATTCATATAGTGAAGACCAATAACAACCATTTAATATTTCAGTTGGGATGGTTATTTTTGTAGACATTGGTTATTTTATTTGACTGAATATATCACAGATTGATGTTGGCAGGGTACCATTGAAAACCAGGGAGCACTGGACAGCTATTTCGTTTTAGTGTGGAACTCCTCAGCAATGAGCACCAGATTCCGAATTAGGGCCAACATTTAATATTTCTTAGTTTTCAGTATGCAATCGTTTGACCTTAGTTTATGGTATGAAATCATTTTCTTATTGAATAGAATCCTAAACATTGAAATAAACACTATACTTTAGTTTTTTTTTTGATCTAGGTAATCAAAAGTTGTGTTACTTATGAATTAATTTTAAGTCTAAACATTTGTCTTCACTTTATTTTCAATTGAATGATATACTGGTGGATAGGAAAAGTAAATATGTTATGTATGGAATAAATTATTTCGATTTTTGTTAAGATGTAAACATGCTTCAATCGTTGCTGTTAAGATTAATGATTTCATTCTTTCTGCTTTTTTTTTCTTTATTATGTCATTTAGAACGGAAACTGACAAATTAAAAGTAATTCAACAACAATTTGTTTATTAAATTTACCAATTCAATCAATACATTCTGGTTAATAATAATGTTTCAAATTCTATGCAAAGAATACATCATTTGTCAGTTATATGTTACCTCGTTTAATTGAATTTCACTGGATAATACGATTGAAAATGATAGTTTATATTTTTTCCTAATTATTCAGCCTAAACGTTTACTAAACTTAAAATTGTGGAAGTTGTCTGCTACAAAAATATGTCATCACTCGGTCAATTTTCGAAGGAATAATTAAGTTAAGTGGATACACGTGACAAGCGAGAAACTCATGATCTGAGTTTCATACCAGTTGGTAATTTTTAAGAAGTATACCTATAAGATAATTTCAAGCACTGTTGGAGGTATGAAATCGGATATCACTCCCCAGTTGTCCACACCATGAAAAGCTTCTTCTTGGTGCACCTGAATGGAAATTGGGTTAGGGTTTGTTTTAAGGACCTACGAGAACTTCTTGAGGCCAGTCATACAAGGCCTTTTTAAAAGAGGTTTCTATTTTGTTACCTCCGTATATGCTGAGGCCTTAACAGTCGAAATGGAAGTCTATAGAGTGAGGTGAGTAGTGCATTTTTGGAGTAGACCTTTCCTAACCTCATCCTTTCTTCGTGGAAGAACGGCAATGTTGTCAAGGTGGTTATCTAGGTAGGAGGCAGAAACATCTTACTGCCGTTACATCCCCATATAGTTAGTAATGTGACATCGCCATGGGGCCTTAGATTTGCTACTTTTTATCTCACCGCCGTTCATCCAACCTACCAATCATCGTAGGACCTGAATGAACAAATGTTACAGCTAGTAAGGCTCGGCTGGTTCATCATGATAGGCAGGCTCCATCACAGGAAAGTAGAAATGGTCAGGAAGTATACCTACGATAGTGGTAAAATTAACATTTCAATTAGGATTCGGACCATGTCACTTAAACTGAAACTAAGTTTCTGCAAGAATGAGATATTTTTGTCGACTCACTACTGAGCAGAGACCAGTATGATGCATGTTCCCACCAACTTATACGTATTGCGGATTGTGTTGACTCACATTTACAAGTGTCCAAAATATAGCCTTACTGACTGAATCAGTAAATACTTAAAAGCTTACAGAAACATCAAATCGGTCACTACTCAATAATCGATTTATAAAAGAATTCACTATACTTGTAATATCTACAAATGACAGCTTGACCGTAATATTACGACTCACTCTCGAGAATTGTAAAGTGTTGTACAGTAGTATGCCAAACTGATGTTTTGGGATAATTACATTTAACTCTTAAAAAAGGCATACTGAAAAATGTCACACGTGTTTAGATGGACTTCTGTCGTGGATTTTAATCAGAACGAAACTTTTCTTTATTATTAGCTAAGTGATTTTATGTAGATTTTGTACTACATAAAAGTAATTTTCAGCGTAAACTAACATGAGAAGTGAATATTACTGAGTTTGTATTTTCTATATCTTTGACAGGAAACACTTCTCTAATGTCTTACAAAAGGATTTGATAATATAACTGACTCTGATTGTTCAGAATATCATAATATTAATCAAATTATTCTTAGTTGATAAAAATATAACAAAAAATCTTAAACAAATTAAATTTCCAACTAGTGAGCAAAGTAACTAGGCAAATTTTAAAATTAATTTGCTAACAAATTTTATAATTAAAAGTAGAAGAGAAAGTTTTTTTTCAACTGAACAGGTGATAAAATTAATGAACAAAAATCTTAATCGAAACGGTTTTTGTTACATTTTGTTGTTTTGTATTCGTCATACATTGATGCGTATTTGAGTACTACTGAATCTGTCCTACTCAGTAGTCTAGAGAATTAAGCTTTCGCCATGGGATATAAAAGTACAAGATTCTACTCAACAACGAAATTGTAGGTGCTCATTATTGTGAATGAAACAATTGTCTTCTACTCACTAGTTTTCAGTTGTATCCAACTGACATTAATCTTTAACGAATACAAACAACTAGAAGCAGTAATTTATTATAATAAATAATCATGACTTGAATGATCTATGAGATGATTAATTTGTAAATCATTAAAATCTATTGTGTAAAATATCTATATGAATAAACAATTATTTGTTTATTCAGTAACTAAAATAATTAAGACTAATGGATAATTATTTTCACAGAGTTATTAATTGTTTTCCATATGACCTATATTTATTAGATATCATATAAATTAATATCAACTAATCGATGCTGTTTTAAATCACTTAGGTGACATTTTCATTAATCAGTAGTTTGTTATTAGTATGTTAACAGTTAAGCTGATTATAAATGATAATTGAAATTTCATTAAGTTTTCAAATGTATAAGATTAAGTAGTTTAGAAGTGTTTTAATTATGGTTCATAGATTATTAATACAATGCTAAACATTAATGATAGTGCATTATAACTAGGTGTTATGGAGATTCGTAAAGATTAATTTGACATTATGAAATGGTTAGAGTAAGATAACTCGGAAGCACTGGACAGCTGTTTCGTCCTAGTATGGAACTATTCAGCAATGCACACTCAAGACTTCACCATGAGTCGAATGTTAAGTCTTCGCAGAGTAACCACGAGGACTTAACATTTAACTGCTAAGCAGGCTTACAACCTCTGATATTCCTAACTTTAGTAAATTTGCGATATATCTGCTTGATCTCATGCAACCCTCTCTATGGGAAACTGCTTCATACCCAACACTGTTCATGTCTTTGCACTAGAAATCCAGGAACCGACTCACTTATCCAGTATTCAAGCGTTAGCTGTGAAGCTTGAAAGTTCTGGTCTTGATCTCTAATGGGGTCGTTTATGTGCACCAGTGAAAGACTAAACAACTGTCCAATGCTTTCTGGTCGTTAATAGTTGCTCAATTTAAACTAATGCATAATGTCAAATTACTAATGGATTAAATATCCATTAATAGCATAGATTTGTAATTTTTTCCATATGATTATTCCAGTGATAGATACAATTGTAAAGTTGAATTAGTTTATGAACAACTAAAAATCGAAGGGTATCGAATATGTAGACTTCTTAATTTTAAGATTGAACAGGCTCTTGCATTCATTGATAAGTTACAATAAGATTAATAAATATGATTGTAAATTGGAAAAATACTTTTAAAGGCAGATAACATTGTTTTCAACTAGACCATCATCTTGCTTTATTCTAAAAAAATAGTAGTATTTATATATGAAATATAAAAAATATTAAACTAATCAACATAATTCATGTGTCATTGAAAACATGGAAATGAATTGTATAAAACTAATCATAATAAGTGAAATTTGATGACATATTGTCAAGTTTATTATTGGAGATAAAAACAATTCCATATAATTGGTTCCTTTGATGAATTTTGTTTGTAAAATGAGAACAATGAACAATGTAGGATGAAGTGATTTCATTTCAATTCCTCCACATTAGCATAGATGCATTTAATTAAGTAAAATGTTATTTTACAAGTGTAATGTTGAATGTAATATGCAAGTAACAGTCATTTGGTTCCAATAATGAATAATAATAAGTTCATTGTATAGATAAATGGAAATAAGTCGAACGGGGGGGATCATGATGTAACGAATTTGAAAGACATGTATTACAGTGTTAACAGTAGATAGTGACAAGAATCGATATTAACTACCAAAATTACTAATCATCATATTCGTGATGATATTAATGTTGTGTGAAAAAAACCTAGAATTTAAATGTTTTAATGAATAATGTAAGAAAATAATTAAACTAAGTGAAACATCAGAGATTATGCAACAGTTGTAACAAAAAATGAATGGAGATTTACAGAAGTGATAAATAGAACAAACAATATGAAATAGGTCGTTTTGTTAAATTGTTAATAGCGAAAAAAGTAAACAAAGAAAGTAGAGAGGACATAACGGTATGTTAATACCAGATAAACTATGAATTCCTTTTGTATGCATAAAATCGGGTTTATACTGTGAATATCAGCTGCCTTTGTATAGTATGGACGTCTAGCGTTAATCCGGCTACTTAATATTTGCAATACAACATCACAGTCCACTCAGTGACTTGTGTCAGTGATGTTTATTTCTATGACACTACTCTATTCGATCTTCACAAATAATAAAAAAAGCAGGATTAAATATTTTGCCACTGGAAGTGGGTTAAAGTATCAAAGCATTTGACATTTAAGATTATAATCATTAAAATGATGTAATAAGAAGTATGTAAATAATCATTTTGATATAATGATTAACAATGATGCTGTGCAAGAATGCTAAAAACAAAGAAAAGCAAATCAAGATGTAAATAATTGGCACGATTCGTGTATTAAATACTTTTGGCCAATAAAGAGAGAGGGAAGTTATGAATTTCTTGTGATAACAGAAAGGGTTAATTATTTAAATTCTAGCAGCTTCTGCTACTACTGTATTTATCCAATGATCCAAAGATTACAACTTTGACAATCACATATTTTCATCGACAACAACGTTGAAGTTATCACTAAAAGTCCTTCCAGTTATTTTTGGTTTACTACAGTTTTGGAAATAGTTTATAGTAGGGAATAAATTTAAAATATTCACAGTTTTTTTGATTGTATTCGTCACACACATATGAAAGGGAAATCGAGACAGTCATCACCAATTACATTAACTGATCGTTAAAATATGACACATGTTGAAAGAAGTGGAATTTCTCCCATTAGAGGCCGACTCAGTGGTAATGACTTGAGGGTTATAAGTTCGATTTCATGATAGAAACAAAAGTACGCACAGCTAATAAGTTACATACTAGACGAAACATTGGTACAGTTCTCTTTGATATTGACTGCGGCCAATTTGACATCAATCTGTGACGAATACAATCAACAATATTGACTACCAATTGTCACAAGCCCACCTTAACCCTATGGACAGTTTTATAAAAAGTTTAAACAAGCTCACCTGCATTACAAAACTAAAGAATTGTATAAACATTGTATAAACAATAAATATTCCGTGAAAGACAGACAGACAGACAGTCGCAACGTAGAACTTGGTACATGAGTACGTCAGTTCAAGTTGCCATGCCTCAATTAGCAGATAGAGATTAAATTGTCGAATCAAGTCCCAGAGTGGGGAAGGTAGTAACAGAGTTAGTATTCATGGAAGGGAATAGAGACCGAGAAGATTTAAGAAAATATGATCCAGTAAAGAGAAAATTATGATAAGTTCAGAAATTTAGGATTTGGAGGAAGACAAGGAATGGATGCACCTGCGCCATTGCCAACGATTTCGAGCCATATCACCCAAAGTCTCTAACCATTTATTACGAGCGTCACGCGGACCCCAACCAGGTAGTCTGCACCTATTAACATGGCTCAGCCCAATTGTCAATGACTTCATGGACTGGAGCCATGTTTTGGTTTGGCCGCCCCTAGCTTTCTTCCAGCCTACTCCTACACCAGACAGCATTGCTCGTCGAGGTAGGCGGTGGTCAGGCATACGTAACACATGTCCTAACCGCCTTAGCTGATGAAGATTTACTACTTCATCAGTAGGCTTACCGTATCTACCTAGTACTCTATTCCTAACCCACGTATTGTTTAATCGGTGGTCCCAGAAAACACGAGCAATGCTTCGAAGACATCTATGATCGAATACCAGGAGCCTACGAATATCCTCTATCCTTAATGGCCATGTTTCGCATCCATAAAGTAAGACAGACCGAACTACTGCGCAGTAAACGCGTCCTTTGGTCAGTAGTCGGATGTCTCGCCTACGCCACAGATGACGCAAATTCCAAAAAGCTAATCGGGCCTTATGTATGCGCGCAGAGATTTCAGCAGACACCAGACCGTCAGGGCTGATGAGGCTGCCAAGATAAGTGAAGCGGTCAACACGTTCAACTGCCTCACTCCCTATCACTAACTTCGGTGTCGAATCAATCCAATCTTGAAGTAACATTTTGCATTTGGGTGGGGAGAATCGCATCCCAAACATCCTTACATTCTTGTTTAAGGTAGTCAAAAGATTCTGCATTTTATCAGCATCTTCGCCTAAGAGGACTATATCATCTGCATATTCTAAGTCAGCTAGTTTATCTCCTGGAAGGAGGTCAACCCCGCCGAAGCCAGACGATGAAAATGTCAACTCTAAAAGTATATCAATGATAAAATTAAATAAAAATGGGGAAAGCGGGCAACCTTGACGAACACCCCTTGAGGTAATCAGTTCTGATGACAATCTGCCATAAGCTCTCACTTGACATGTGGTGTTCGAGTAGAGAGCTTGTATAAGGTTAATGTACTTCTCTGGTACGCCTTTCATTGACAGACATTGCCACATAACCTTACGATCGATAGAGTCGAATGCCGCCTTAAGGTCAAGGAATACAACTATTGTTGGGCGTCTAAAAGTGTGTCTATGTTCTAGAACCTGCCGAAGTGTGAATAGGTGGTCTATGCAGCCACGTCCAGGTCTGAAACCACCTTGGTTCTCTCTAGTCTGCTCTTCACGAGCTTTAGTTAGGCGTCGAAGTATGATTGAAGCTAATATTTTGGACACTATATTAGTTAAGCTGATTCCTCGGTAATTGTCACAGGAGGACTTCTGTCCTTTCTTATAGATTGGAACAATTAGTGTTTGAGACCAGTCGGGTGGGATTACGCCCAATTCCCAGATTCTAGCCAGGATCCCGGTTAATCTCGCTGCTAAAACTGGACCACCATCCCTAAATATCTCAGGGGTCAACCCATCGGGTCCTGCTGCTCTACCTCGCTTTAGGTTCCCTATAGCCTTCTCAACCTCACTAAGGCTTGGGGGACCAGTATTAACTTGCCATTCAGATTGTTTGGGAATGGTGGGCAACTGGGATGACGCCGAGGGCCAATTGAACTGTTCCGTAAAGTGTTCTGCCCATCGGTCCAACCTTCTGGATTGACAGTGAATAGTGCTCCCATCTTTTTCTGCGATAGTTTCACTTACAGTTGGATTTTTGATGCCCGTTTCCTTGATAAGTCTGAACAGTTGCCTACTGTTACCTATTGCCACTGCCTTTTCCATCTCTTTAGCTTTCGCTACCCACCACTGCTCACGATCATTTCGTAAGCTTTTAACCAGTTTGCGTTTAAGTTGCCTTCGCTCCTCATCGTATTTAGGACTAGACGGGATGTGTTGCCGAGCATCTATCAGTTCAGTAGATGCAGCTGAAATCCACTGAGTTTTCCTAACTTTTTGGTTTAGTTTACTAGTAGATATCACTGCTGTTTCAACAGCTTTTTGGATATCATTCCAAGCTGACTCGGGGTGGGTATCGTTTATACAGTTGACTAATTGGTTTTTAAGTTGTTCCTGAAATATATTCTTGACTTTTTCATCATTAAGTGGGACTCTTATGGGGATCTTTGCCGTGGGTCTTTTACGTCCAGTGAGACGCAGACTAATACGCGCTCGTATTAAAGCGTGGTCTGAGTCTAAACATGTGCTCCAAAATGAGCGGCAGTCTTCTATCGAGCCTCTCCAACGGTGGCTGATAGCAATGTGGTCTATTTGAGACCAACGTTGAGTTGACTGTGGAGGCCGCCATGTCAACTTATGTCTTTCTTTATGTTTAAAGTTAGTGCTTGCGAGAAATAGACGATTATCTGAGCACAGTTGTAATAAACGGTCGCCATTATCTGTTCGTTGGGCCTCGACACCATAGGATCCACCTAGGTGCCTTTCAGTTTCGTCTAATCTACCTACTTGGGCATTAAAGTCACCAGCCATAATCACTACATCAGTACGCTTAGCTTTACGAAGGAGGTCTGAAAGCTTTCTGTAAAATTCATCTTTTACTTCATCTGAGCTGCAATCGGTGGGAGCGTAGGCAGAGACAACAAAGAGGCAACGGCGTGTGTCCCTATCTTTCCGAGTTCTTACCGTCCCGTTTAGACGGACAGCGCATAACCGACTGTCTATGGGAATCCAGTCAAGGAGAGCCTGTTCAGCTTTTGAACTTGGTGCTATACCTACACCATCAAGGCCTCGAGTGGTAGCGGTGGGGTCTCCGGAAACACGAAGGGTGAACCGGACCGGTTCTTTGTTTTCACAAGGTGAGGTCAGGTGAATGATTGTACTTGGATCCTGTATACGCGTTTCAGAGACACAGCAGACATCGATGGAACGAGAATTAAGGGTCATGGCTAGGGAGGCCTGTTGTCCTATTTGGCCTAAGGTTCGAACGTTAAAAGCTCCGATATGTAGTTTAGTGCGAGGTTTCAGGAGACCAGGAATAACGTTTTGTGAACTCAAACCATTAGCATTAGAGGCGTGAGGTGATAAGGTTAGGCTCGTCGGGTTAATCGTGGGAATAAGGGAGTTATTGAGGGTTGAGGGTGGGATTTGACCTCGAGCAAAATGATCTCTTGTGCTGTTAGAGGTATGAGGGCGGTTATCACTTCCCGGTTGCCCACACCGTGGAAGGGTCATTCTTGAGGAACCTGAAAGAGAAAGAGGATTAGAGGAGGTCGTGATGACCTGAGAGTGTGACCGCAGTGTCCAGGGGACAGCTGTTTGAGGTCGGTCGAGTACATTAATTGTTGCTCCGGTTGTCAGAAGGGGAGGCATCGGCCTCATGGCTTCCGAGGGAACTCGGCTTTCACCATGAAGCGTCATATTGATCCTTCCAATTCCCAGGGCAGAGTTAGAATTATTATATGGGTTTTTACTCATGAACTGTTTTTTAGCATGATAGTTGTTTTACGGGATTGGGGTGCTAGCCCCATGCCCAACCCTCCTCCTTTATCCGGGCTTGGGACCGGCAGCAACCCTGTGCGGGCTACAGGCGGAGTTATTCCGTGAAAACTATAGAATAAATGATACCATGATTTAATTATTTGCAGAATTTTAACTACATCTTATCGTAAATTATATTAATCATATTTACCAAAGTTATTATAAGTGATACTTAGAATAAAGTGGTTACCAAGGCAACATGAAATATAGAAAGTATGTAAATGTTTACATGCATTTTATGTAGTAACATCTTAAATTTCTTCAGACTTCTATTTTTTTATTTTTTGGAAATAAGATATAATCACTTAATAATAATGTTACATTTTAGTTCTTTTATTATATCTTGAACGATAAAGACTTCATATTTCTTATTGTCTTGAATGAGAAAATATCAGATGGAATTTCCATCTGTTTCATACCATCATATCACATTGATGTACTTTAGTAAATTGACAAAATTAATCACAAGCACCCAGTTTTAACTTACTCTTAATAAGCTAAAATACATCAAGTTAACAATTTACAATGATGTATGATCAAATCGTTTATTGACGTTGCCTACTGCAGTAGGTATTCGTAAAAGACTACTTTTCTTATTTTCCTTCTTGAAAAGTTCATCTCTGGGTAAAATTCCTACATCGTCAAACAATAAGAAACGTATTATAGTCAAACAACATTGTACATGTTATATTCTTAGCCTAAATGATTTTACTGTAGAATAAACATATACAAGGAAAATATAATCATTTCTTCTTATAGCCGTTGGAAATTCACTTGAATTACATTCACCGATAAAATTTGCTAATCGACTTAGCTGGATAATTTTAAAAAATCAATGAAAAATTGTAAAATAATAGACTCTCCCGTCCATCAAGTAGCTATTCTACATAGATCGTTTTTTTGAAAATGGAAAATTGTCACATAAAATACACTGAATACTGAAAAGATGATTGACTGGTATTCAATTTTTTTATTGACATTACATAATATAGATGGATTTTTACAATGCGGTTTTCTCAAAATTTCACAAATCTCAAAAGCATTAGATAGACTTTAAAAAAACTGAGTCACAATAATAAAGAAAAGCTGAGCTGACATTTTTAGAATAGTTACTTCAAAAATGATGAAACAATAAACTTTTTGGGAATTATTAGTATTGTGCATTCAAATTTTGCTAGTTGTATAACTATTAACTAAAGTAAATCCAAAATCATTTTTGTTATTAATTTGACATTCTATTCTTATCATAAAGAGAAGTAGGTCATAGTGTTGTAATTTATTAACTAATTATATTGAGTATCCAGAATAGTAAAAATAAACAAAGAAATTAAGTTTAATCAACTGTTCAGCTGAGAGGAATAGTGACCCCATACTTAAATGTTGCCTGACTAAAATAATGCAAATTTTTTGGATACGGAAGTTATTTCGGATAAGATCTCTATAATCACTCAGAAAACCTAAAAATTAAAAAGAAAATGGGTGGTAAATAACTTTCAGTAATTAAAAAAGCATCATGTATACTGAATTATGAAAGTAATAATAAATGTTCGTGTATGTTAGCACGAACAATATTGTTCCTACAAAATGATTCAATATATTAAAAATTAAAGTACCATGACGATTATTTAGTGTTCAAATGTTCAAATAGAGAATAAAATGGGGTATAATAGACTTCGTGCATGTAAAGCAAGCAAGTACCAAATTACTCATACTATCAATTGATCACAAATCAGTCAAAATATGCAAAGTAGATCAATCTATTCCAAAAATACTTCAATATTCAAACAAAATATCAACACTCAATTACCATACTAAATCATACAACTACAAATATGTGAATACTGATTAATTTGTTAAACTAAATGTACTCATTCAATTACATAATCAAATATTGATTTGAGGAACACATACTACAATTTTTGATCCTCTAACATCATCAATCGATTTAATCAAATAAAAATTGTACATTTGTCAACAGATATAGACAAATTTAGAATATTAACTATTCTGTTGTAAGCACATATATTCGATATAGTTCACATAAATTTCCTGTATCTAAAGTGTGTGACAGCAACATTCTCATTTCATGTTTACAAAATTCTAAACGATGGAACACATTTTGTGATTTTTTATATGACCATTGATAGTGTTGAATTAATTTGAGCAATTCTACAAACTCAGTTTTAACACAAATTATACTGTAAACAAATGCATCGAATTTAATTATTAATATTCCACTAATTTAAACAACTATCAAAAGTTGGCGCCAACGAAGTCGTTAAGAATGACAATCAAATAATTATAATTATAGACCATCTAGCGCGGAGAAGCAGTATAACCAAAACCACCTTTCGAAGCTACAGATCTCTGCCATCAAAATATTTATTAACAATCAAATTCAGTGGCAGGATAATTTTTGGATTAGTTCCTAACATCTAATTTGATCAGTGTGATAAATATTTTGAGATGTGGAAAATCGACAATGATAATTCCACTAATAAAGATAAAAGACATTTCAGAGAAGAAAATGCTCCTTTCGATGAATTCATTTTCAAAATATGTACACTCATATTTATAGTTACTAGTGAGATTTATTTGTCTAATAAAGGAATAGAGTCAGTTGCACCATGTAGTTTTTAGGAGGTGTTTGAAACTGAAGAATGGTTGCATGGCGAAGTAATGGATACATATCATTATGAAATGAATTGACCACTTGACAAGTGTAAAAAATGTGCGCAACGAAAAAATTAAGTTTGTATGCCTAATAAAACGGTGAGAGAAATCAGCGATTTTGCAGTATGTCAAGAAATTAAAATTTAAAAAGAGGGAATACATTTAGACTTACGGCTATGGTAGAATAAGGATCTACATGCAACATACCATAACCAGTATCTTTTTAATTTGGATATTCACTCAGAAAGTTACTATACCTCAAGGCGAAAATTAACTCCTGTTAATATTTATGATAAAAGAATAAATGTAGACAATATTTTTGTACAGTTACTGCTATGACGCATTCACCTTCAGAGTGCTCAGATTACTTAAAAGCAATATATTTAATTATCAACTGAGTGTCAGTGCCAGTCACGACTTCTCATTAGTGAGAAATTTGGTAATTGCTTATTTTTCAGTCACATAATGTGCAATTCTTCAATGGATTCTCAATCAATTATTAAATTATCGGTTGTAACTTTAAATTCACAGATCACTATAATTACTACTATTAGTAGTATTAGCACATTGTTGTGAATGAGATATTGACCGAAGATAAAATCTTAGGCATGAACTTATTCTTTATTGACAACATTTTAAACAAGTATTTGTAGTATACATTGCACTATACGATAAGTATCATTCTTTAAACAATATTTGTTTCATGCACATTTTGTTCTCATCACTGATTTCATCATTCGTCTACAGCATTTATAACAAAAGAATATCACTGTGGCAACAAACGGATGTGAAATGATTTTGTTTATATACTTTAATGCTACATCCGTAGCCGTTTTGTTATTAAAATTACAATTGATTTGTCCGTAATACATTAAAATAACTGAAAGTTTCTAGCTCATTAGGGTATTTATATTAGTCAATAACTGTGATAAATAAAAAAATAATCCTGGTTACTTTTTCTCTTGTTCTATGGCGTTGTTTTTAATCTTTTCACTAAACTAAATATAACAATTACATATATATACAACTCCTACATGAAACACATCAAATCTTTAACGCCCATTAGAAGCCAACAAACTGAGCTGATGATTCGTTTATTCCACCCAAAATGTTGAACGGTAAAATTTAGCTTACATAGAAATGTAAGGTAGTATTCATTATTACATTTTTCCGATTATAAAATGTATTGTTATGGTTAATTAGTTATGTTTATTGAACTAGTTCTCATCGCAACCAATTGTTAATTTGAAACTTTTTCAACAATAAAATTTTTTAAACTCAAATCTATACACCTGCCTACAATTTTATTCAGGAGAAATATGATATTGAAATTAAAACAAGAAAGACTATATACTGTTGTAGAAAACTGTTGACAATATCTTTAATCAATATTCTGGATGATATCCAGTATGTAAGGGAGTAAACGAAATGATATTTCTAGAATCAAATGAATTCATCCAATCTTGGGGTTCTTTATCATTTCTAAACAACCTATTGTTATTAAAATAATCAGATGAATAGTAAATAATTAGTATATTTTATTTGATGTTGATTCAATCGAGTTGGTAAAATCAAATTATGAGATGTGTGACGTTAACAAACATGACACACTGTTATGAAGACTGATTCGTACATTTTGGGTTGAGGAATCTAACAGACAAGCTAAAAAGTTAAAATATTGATAATGGTAGAAGTTATAAGACTTATCATAATGGTATTGACCTAATTTAATAAGCATTTATGAAGCATAACTAGTGATTTTTCAGGGTCATTTTAGTTACCTTACAACCTAGAAACAGTTTGTATCAATCAACAAAAAGTGAGAACAAGTATACATCATTTCAGGAGGATTCACCAAATGTGTGGAACAATTCACATATATATGCCAACAAACATACACTGGAAGGACAGAAAAAGGAATGGGTACTCGTATATCTGAACACAGTCTCAATGATTTGAGACTTAGAGGTCAACAGTATTGCAGAAGTGCAATTGGTAAACATTTCCTTGATAGTGAATATGAAGTCGATGTTTGAAAATCCTCTAAGATAATCAATATGCAAATGGTGGACAACTAATCGTAATCTGTAAGTTCAATTACAAGTAAACATTTAAATCTAACTATTGAGTATAAAAAGACTGTTATAAATCATTTCTTACTTTAGTGACCTCTTTTCAAGAATTTTATTACTGAATTACCCTTTTATGACCCTGATAAGTTCATAATTTTGTTTGTTTTCTTTTTTATCTCAGCCTTAATCATCTATTAAATGTCATCGTAATTATCGCATAAATATGATGTATTATCTGTTGCTATTTTTATTAAAACATTTTTGTATCGTTAATTTGATATCTTATGAACTGGTAATGTGTAATATATGCATATACACATTTCGGAAATGGATGTTTTTGTAGTGAACGATATTGGTTAAATGAAACTGTAAATCCTGAGATAGCAGAGAAGATTTATTGGTTAGGAGGATGATTTGGGATATATTGGGTTCTGTAAGCTGAAAGGTTTAATTGCTGAGCTTTCAACATTATTCCTAACAATATCATCAACATAAACTTCTGGCAAAAGTTAGCAATGAGATTTTATCTTCAAGTGACTAACAGTTTGTTCTATGAACCTTGAATTTGACAGGTTGTTGTTGACATTTATGCAATCAGTTTTTGCATATTCATTCTATCTCCCTTCCTTCTTGATTGGATTCATAGTATTGAAGCTTTTCATTAATTTACTAAACGACTGATAAATTGCACGTTCTAATATATTTAAGGGTTACCAAATAATCTGTATGCAAGTTTCTAAAAAAAAAACTGGTTTGCTTTGTGTTTTCTGTAAGATTATTACGTTTCCAAGTAAAAATCATGTCCATAACTGCCTGGATGTACTGTCATAAGTGAAGATATTTCATGGGTCAACCATTCTCTTGTATTTTCTACCACAGCTGTAAATAAAACCAGTGCTGTTTTCCAGACTTGTCTTGATAATTTATCTATTCTCGAACTACTAATCTTTGATCGGTAATTTTCCTTATTGTAAAATACATAATTACATTTAATTATTAAAATTCTGATATAAAACAGCTATTAAGCGAAAAAGAAAATAATATTCCTGAAACACAAATTCCATGACCATAGAGGAACATCAGTATGTCAAAGAGTGATACATTTTCTGAAATCTTTTAGTTACTTTACTAGTTGAGAAGAGATTGACAACCAAAATGACTATAAGTGACTGTCTAAATATATGAGATTCTGATGTAACCTTTTTATTACCATATAAAGGAACTCAGTAAGTCTCTACCATTTACTGTTAAATTTATATACGAATACATGTGCATGCATATGTTCATAGAAATAAATAACTCAGAATAGAAAGCGCCAGTGCATAATTAGGTTTTCACTTCAAGCATAAATAAAATTTCAACTTGCTCTATGAAATAAATTGGAAAGCAGTGTTTGTGAAATGAAGATATTTAGTTTTTCCCACCCCTCCCAGTGAATAAATTCTTAATAAATTAATTAAAGCGGTTTTTCAAAGATAAGTAATAAGTTTAGTTGTTTGTGTTCTTCAAAGACTAATGGCGGTTAGCTACCACTGAGAATCACGGAGCATTAGACAACAGTTTGTTCTAGTATGGGACTTCGTAGTAGTTCACACTCTTAATCCCCCCCCTAGGAAAATAAACCCAGGTCTTTCAGGTCTCACGGTGGACGCCTAATCCTCCGCACCACTGCGTCTAACTTTAAAATTCTTAATTTCATCGACTTATGATATGACATATAGATCATTCAGTAACAATAGTGATGACTAACTTACTTTTTGCTTGTCTGAACTCTACCGGTAACAACTTCATTCCGGGACTGTTCAGTACTTCCTAGTCTTCATTGTTACACAACCAACATCAATCCATGAGTATTCACAGAGGAAATTTATATTCACATACACAAAACCCAACTCAATCAAACGCCGGAATTTTGTAATTCAAGTCCAATATTAACTTTTCTTAAATCTGAAGAAACTATTGATTTCCTGACATGCCAATGTTTCCTGAATTATTGAATAGAAATGATATCCTGATATTATCACAATAATAAAGAGTGCACATACACTAGCTGCATCTAAAACAACATTTCTTCACAAAAACGAAATAAGGAGAATCGTACAGAAGTATAAGAGGGAGGGTTTTAACGTTAGAAAATAACGATGATCAACTGTCTAAACTTTATAAACACACTAAGTGAAAAATTAAATTCTATTTATACAAGGACCATCGGGTTCAGATATTCCACTATTGAATGGTCTCTCGAAAATACACAAGAAAGACTTGCATCTTCATCCGATAATGAACATCAATAACTCTCTGTAATATACAATCATCCAGTGGTTAGTGGGAATCTCCAAACCATTTCAAAAATAGATTAGTAGATACAACACTCGTGGTTCCTTTGTCTTTGTGAACTCTATAGACAACTCTTGTGTATTTGAAAAGAGGACGATTTCCTTGGACATTGTTACTCCTTCTACAAACGTTCCTCTTTAAAAATCAGCAACAAGAATAACGTTACCATATTCAAGAATTACGCAAATGAACTACAGCTCTAATGTATTTTTAAAGTACGATTCAAATTCAAGGGCGAATTTTACAAGGAAGTTGGTAGTGTCGCAGATGATTCACCACTTGATCCTTTTCTAACGGATATTTTCAAGGCTAATCTAGAAAACACAGTTCACCGACCAGTGGTAGATATATGGACGTCTTCTCAATCGTACCTGATGAAGATAGCAATCTTGGTGTGAATCTACATGAATTTATCAGTTATCATCTTTCGATCAAGTTCTCATCAGAATCGGAGAAGAACTTTGAATACTATTTGTTATGTATTGCGAAAGATACACAGTGCCTTTGATAATTGTCAATCAGTATACGGACACGTCTGCCCCGCGACTACCAGTCCCCCAAGCCGAAATAGAGAAAACAACGATTTATGAGCCAAACAGACACAATACAATCCAATTCAGTCCAATTCAGTATTATTATATTTCAATCATGCCTTTATATATACACGAATTCAGACCACACAGTAAACCAATTAGGGATTTTACACTAATACAAAACAGAAGAGATTGTGGCAGTGAATGGGGGGGGGGTAACTTGTACACAACTAATTAACTGTAGTTCATAGTAAGAGACAATATAATAACAGCAAATATACTAAACAGGAGGATAGAGTAAGAGGAACGTAACAATAATACAAACGTAATGTTTACATTACGACCAGAATAAATGAATTAGTTCTCTAAAACACGGTTCACTCTTCTTTAGTGGTCCGAAATAACACTATTTTCTTGACGTTTCGTCGGGACAGAAACAAGATGGCTACATGCACAGATTAATTTAAAGAAAGCCAACAATGAATGAACGGTATATTATCTTTCAAAGCTGGATGCTGCTAATCCGGTAGAGAAATTTAATTCATTTTTTTTATCTCCAGGAGTCAGGTAAATGTGTAAGAGGGAATAAAATAGATGTGGAATTAGATGAGATCCATAAAACAATTATGGAGAATGGATCTCTTTCCCCCCCCCTTATATTTATTTACAAGTACCTAAAGCCAACACAAACCGGAAGCATCAACACCGAACATAAAAAAGCAGCATTCGTGAACATTAGCTTCAAAAGAGACACATCAGCAGAAATTCGTAATAACTGACTTTAAGATCTGCGAAGAGAATGTTTTGTTCAGTAAAACCTTGGACTCTCCTCTCCAGCAAGAACCTCATCCACAAACGTCTAAAGAATAGAAGGCCGCTTTGCTACAACTCAGTCTGTGTTTATTACTTTACTTATTTTTTAAGGCAAGTTAGATGGTCAGTAAGAAAGCACGCATTATCTAAACAGATATCCGAGCACTATCCTGTATAGTTACCTAAAAGCTGTGGAAAATAGGTCAACACACTAATTCTTTGGCATTTAGTAACTTTACGTCATGAGACTTCTAGAGATCGGCTTTCACAATCATTTATATAGTTAGAAGGACTGATTTAAATGAAGTTTAGGTAAGGAATTTATGAACAGTTGAGACTTTGGCAATTCAATAATTTCAGTCAAATCTTTGTGTTAAAAAGAAGAATGTTTAATCCTTGGTTTCACCATGTTCTTAACAACCTCCTTTTATTTTTTCCTTTTTATATTTTCTAAGTGTTTTACAAGTTACCGCCAATTATTCTTCATGTTCTTAATATCCGACAAGTTGATAAATATATATTGGATTTCTACTACATATTAAAAACTGTTATTTTGACTTTTTACATTGGACAATAGAGAACGTTTAATTAACTTTTATGACTTCGTTATGCGATGATATAACACCTATTTAGATGCCTACTACAAGAAAATTACTAATCAATCTTTACTGAATACTTGAAGATGTGACTATTTCTTCGATTACTTTGAAAAATGAAGTAGTGCTTATTAATTTTATTATACGTAATCACTTGATAAATTTACCACCAATGAGGACGTACAGTTTTAGTAATGATTTCATCGGAAAGAAAAACTCTTTGAATGAAGTATCTTCATTCTGATTTAGACAAGTGTAATAAGTAACCTAAGCGCAATAAAATATACTTATTCTTGGTGAAATAAAATCAAAACGTTAGTTGATTCTATTCGTAACATATGGATATCGCTTTAGTATTCCTGAAAACCAGGGAGCACTAAACAGCTACCTAGTTCTAGTACGAGACGACTAGATGGAAAGTAACCTCGATTCCCACAGGGAATGGAACCCAACATTTTCAGGTTTTTGGATGAACCATTAAATATATGAAACATTGAGTCGACAGGCGTCCAATGGTAAAATTTCCGCTTTCATAAATTTTGACAAAGTGCAACGATCATCAACCGACATTGGTGATAACTGTCTCACTTCTAACCTCTCTCAACTCTACTAACCACGATTTCTCAATAGAATTTACAGAACATTCTGAAGTTGTTCACTAGTGAGCTGATTACTATAATTAAAACAAGGTGGTTTTATGATGATAGGTATTATGTTTATTTATTCGCATTAATAACAGATTAGTGTTGTGAGATCCACGGGGTGTGGATCCACTTCAGGAGAGGTGGGATTAAGAGTTCTATATTAGGCTGAAACAATCGTCCAATACTCCCCGGTTTCCAGTGGTGCCGATCCAAGATCAATTTGTAAAAAGTGCAAAATAATAAACTTAATACTTTACTCCACAAAAACACCTCAATTCCGAAGTAGAAATTACTATGTGATAAATAACTAATTGATCAGTAAAATTAAGGAATATTTTGTGAAGTTTGATACAAACTTATATTTACTTAAATATTCCAGTGCTGGATCCTATTAAGTTCAGTAATCAAATAATTTAAGACTGACGAATACTCTAACCTTTCAAAAGTCGATATACTAATAAATAGTGAAATGTTGTTTATGGTAGAGTGTTTGTTTCTGTCTCGGTTTTGAACAAATTTAACAAACTGGACGTGATATGATTAGTTGAATGAAGACAAAACATGATGATCTTTCAACATGCTTTGAAATCTTCAGTTCCTATTTCACATGCCTAGTGTAAAAGGTGCAAAATTAACTGAACTGATTTTTCGATTTGCATAAATTAGATGTTGGTTTTAAGACAGCATTTAACAAACTTATCGGAAATTCATATCTCTGAAGAATATCATTAATTGACATCACCTAGTTGTATAAGACCATATCAGGTAAGATATAATTCAGTTGTGATGATGAGTTCGGAGTAGCATAACACCTCTGACACGTTTCGGTTCGTCAAATATATGTTGTTGTTAATTAATGAAAATGAATTCAGTTGAGTGTTGCATCGTAAGTCTTATTACCGGTTTACATTTAATGTTTCTATCTCATAACTCTTCACAACCTAAAGGCTTTTTGAGGAATTAACCGTTCCACAGTTATTTGGTTTTAACAGTGGACACTTTGTTGCAAAGAATCATAGTGATTCTAATTACAGCTTTAGTGAAATGCCTATTTGTAATTTCATTGTCCAACATGATTATGTTTATTATACATTATGAATAAGACTAGTATTTTTTTCCACCCTCCAGTGAAATTACTTACTTTGATGATTAATATCACACGATCATGATAAAAATATTCCTTACCTCTTATTGTAGACAAAATCGTTTTATGATTATTGTCTGATCATTTACAGTTTCCGTTGGGATGGCTACCAGAAACCTCAACAAAGCCTCCAGCTCCCTTGAAGGAACCAGAGATATTCCATCTTATCACCGATCGATAAAACCTTCCAGAATCTCAGCGTGGTGCGTTCTGATTAGACGGATTATAATACTGATATTGTTGTTTCAGATAACTATAAACATACGAATATTTTGTACATGTCTCACTGTCTATTTTACTAGAATAAAGTTCCTGTCTACTCGTCTTCTGTCTTCTGAAATTTGCGACTAGGAGGGTTCAAAGTGTTCGAGCGCTAAAGTTGTTTGCAGCTAGTCAAGCTATCAAGTACGAATTATGACAGTTTCCATACATAAAATTGTTAAAAGAATGATATTACGTTCATAACAAATAAGAATATGACTGAGATAATTTTATGTCCTTCATTTGTATTTTAATTCATCTCACTAAAGTGCTTTACTTTGATGACACAGTTGATGAAGTGCTGAATAATATTAATAATCTATTTGGTAATAATGGTTACTCAGTCACATTTATTAATAAACAAATGGACCTAGCAAAATGAGACCGATCTTTACAAGTGTTTCCAAGAAGAATTCAATTTTCTTGAAATTATAGCTCAAGAATAATATTGTGAGATGTTAACTCAATGACTGAATAAGACACATTGTAAAGTACTTAATACAACTGATTTTAATGTAACATTTAATAATTAATAAAGACGTTAAAACGAAGGATTTTTTTCCATAAATGATCATCAAGTTCTATATTTATTAGTTTAAAACTAATAAACAGAAAAATAGTCAGCGATATCTATATAAATATCTTGTATATTTTGTATATTTCTATTTTTGTTTAAGTTTACCAAGTTACATGATGATGATTATTTCAGCATTAACATATGTATTTTACATATAACTTAGAAAATTTGCATCCAGTTATCCCTGATATCTAAATGATGCTGTATCTGCTTCAGAATTGGCTATTTTTGTGACTAATAACTTTGAACTAATAATTGTAGAACTTGATGAGCATTTGTCGAAAAGCGTCTTTATTTTCTATGAATATGGGAATTTTTAAACAAATAATTAATAGTTCAATTGGGAGCCTCGGGTTAGGAATCTGGATCACGCATTTATGAGGAGTTCCACATTAGAACGAAACGGCTGTCCAGTACTCCCTGGTTTTTAATGGTATCCTGCCAATATGAATCTATGTTATGTTCAATCAAATAATTATCAATTTGATAATGCGGATCACAAACGAGAAAAAAAATGACAAAATTGTTCATATCTATGTGCATTTACAAATTATGATGTTTTTTTGAAGTAAGTTACATTGGACATTCCATTTGGAAAGTCTTTTAGCTCATTTTCAAACATCATCCTACTTGATTAACGAAGGGACAATTAAAAGTAGTTAAGAACTCAATTTTTGAGTATTTGATTGATATTGGTCAATGAGAAGAATTAAATAAAACTTGTAAAGCTATTTATCGTACACCATATAATTTATCATATGGTTTAAAAATTCGTCATCTATTGATCGAAACTTTGTATGCAAAAGAAATTTGTGTAACCATAATCGTTATTTCTGCTGTCTCCATAATCTCAATCCTTTCGTGTTTTGCTTATAAAATTTTAAAATCTAATATTTTGTATTCTTAGATAATTAGTCCAATTGTATATTCGCAGTTATTATTATTAGGTATTATGTAATTTGCTGAACTATATGTTTTGACTTGTGATTACTGTTATTGAGTTAGTGTTTTCCTTCAGTTATTCGGTATTCTCGTCATAAATACCTGTATGAAAGTGAGAAATAAAAGTTATCATGTCACAATAATAGTCGTTTGATATTATACTATCATTGTAAAGCATATATATATATATATATATATATATATATATATATATATATATAATTGTATAGTTCTGTTGAAAAACTAATGGAATGTAAACACTTCTTCATCCTCTTCTGCTATTCTGATTGGGAATTCTTACCTTTATGAAATCAACGTTAGCTAGTGACGTTGTCTTGACAGATGTTTGTAAGAAAATAGACTAAATATATAAGTTGTTTTCCATTTAAGATAACAAATCTACCACCATAAATCAAGTGGTGTATAATTTTTTTTCATATTGGCTGTCAGTAAAATACCGACCTCTATTGCTGCGTTATTATCAAGTAATATTCTGATTTTCTCTTGGTAAGTTTGATACTTAATATGAAAATTAACCTTCACACTGTCCAATCGAATGCATTATCCGAATACATCAGATCGTCTTTATAGAGACTCTTCTATGTAGATGTGATGATTATTTAATGTAATGTTTCTCGTACTCATATATTTTTCCAATGAATTAATTTACCATCTTTTTTTTTCTTTTAGTCAATACACAGATATTATTCATTAATGTATGTATGATAAATTTCAACTGAGTATAACTTAAACTATTAATTACTACCTAAAGAAACTTTAAAAATGAAAGGTGAAAGTAATCAACATATTTTATTGTTTTTATCAATTTGATAAATTTCACATAAACAAGTAAATAATTAATTTATGTATAAAATAATCGTAAATACCATTGTAGATAACTTTTTAGGGTAATAACATTATTAAATGTGAAATTTACTACACTATATAATTTTTATCATTATGAATGTTAAATTCAATTGAATAGAAAATATCTTTTCTTATTGACTATGTATGCAAGATATAAGATATAAAATGAACTTTTTTTTTAATTTATTAGGTATTAATATGTAACTAGATATGTAGATATATAAAGCCGAAATAATCATGAAACATCTGATACATTAGAAATCTACTTAAGGTTATATCATTTAATCATGTTTTTCTAGTTGCTAGTAAACTGTAAAATGATCAAATGATTAAGTATATATTTAATGAAAACAAATCTGTATTAATATGGAATATAAGTTCAAAAGTTCATTAACAAGAAATTATCAAGTTATTAATGTTGTTTAATTATAAGAACTTATTAAATGTTATACCTCTGAGAATAGATTTTTAGAAATTCTAATCGGTTTACATAGTGACAACATCAAGTGTGAAGTTATATGAAGTTGGAATATAGTAGATATTGTCTTCATTCTAGTTTATGGTTCATTTGTCAGTGAACATGTCTCATTGTTATAGGATAAAGTGAAACAGTTATCAATTCTTTTTGGCTTTACATTATATGCTGTTGTTTAAAAAATGCATAAATCCTACTGTTTAGAGAAAATTTTAGCTCACATCAATCGTTGAATTCTTGTTGTTTAGCTTGCTTTCAAATTATTTGTTACAACACAATCAACCAGTCATTAAATCAGAAGCAATTTAATTGGTTAAAGTTGTGTTGTAGTTAAACTCAGTAGCTTAGATATAAACATGTTAGCGTCCAACACTAACAGTGAGAGTTCTAGGTCAAGAGTGAATATCAACACTAGGATAAAGATACATTCAAATGACAAGTTTTAAATAGAACAAAATATGCGTTCTATATTTCACTTTACAGCAAAAATCCAACTGTTATCAAGCTTGTAAACTACCGTTGCATCGATACAATCGGCTGAACCACAGTGACTGATCAGTTTTAATTTATAACTACATAAACAAGAAAATACAATCACTATAAAATTATGCTGTCTATTTGATATCGAACATTTCTTTTTACTTTCGGAAAAGTATAAAACTTCTAAGTTTGTTTATTTTATAATCCAAATGCCTAATCACTCGAAGTAAAGTAAATCAAAGACGAGTAGGTCCATCAATTGATTGAAAAGACTTGATCGTGTATAATGTCGCCGTTATATAACTAGAAATTATAAATTTATATCTGATCTACATTTTGAAAATAAATTACTTGTAACAACAATGACAAAAAATGTTGACAGTATACCATAATCAATATTGGTTAGTTCAACGAAAGCATTATTCACTTTCCAAAGTAGTATCTTTTCTCAACGATCTAGTATGCTTAAAGTAAAGTATAACAAAAATTAAGTTTGTGAAAGTATAGAAAAGATGATGTTTATCAGTTGACATGAAAAAAAAACAACAGAAAACCATTTAGATTTTATTACAATTAATATTGTTCGGATTCAGATTTCTTACTATCTGTTATATGCATATACATGCAGGTTCTTCGAAGTAAACAGTAGACATAATGAAAATAAATCATTTTTATATGAAAAATTGTCATAATGATCGATTACTATGTTTCCTATTCAGTCAAAAGAAAAGTGAACTAAACATTTATATTGATTTTAGGATATGATTGTAGTTTCCCGTTGATTTGTAATGGACTGAAATTGGTTAGTCTCTGTTGCCATTTGTCCATCCTGAACGAATTGCCTCGATATAGCTATAGTACACAAGTTATATTTAAGTTGGATTGTGAGTGACAAGCGGAATGCAGGATGTGCGTTTTGTTCTATTTGGGACTCATCGGCTGGATGTACCAACATTCCAATGTTGATGTTCACACTGGGCAGTCCACTCAGGATGCACATATGGCAACAGACTGACCAGTTTCAGTCCATTACAAATCAATGGGAAAATACAAGCTTATCTTAATTACATATATGCCCGTTGCATAAATGTGACTGTCTGGACACAGTAGCTTAGTGGTGAACGAGGTGGCGTTTGGCACGAAGCGGACTGAGTTCGAATCCCAGTGTGAACATCAACATTGGGATGCAGGTACATCTAGCTGATGAATTCCAAAGAGGACGAAACGCGCGTCCAGGATTCCGGTTGTCAGTCACAATCAATGGTTGTCTGATTCAGATCAATTCGTGCCATCAAAATTGAATTAAACAGTTAACTATCTCTACAAACTCCCTTAATTGTAATTAATAATAATAATAAATATGCATTTATGTGAACAAAGAAAGTATTTGTATAGGGTAGACCTAAATTATACCAATACACATAAAGGGGGGAAAGATACATACATGCATTACTATAATTAAATCGTCGTGTGGTCAAGGTGGAGAATGGTTTAATGGATCTTGTGTCGGCCATGGCAGGAGAAGGGGTTGAACGTACTTCTTCTGTATGTATAATCCTGGCCTCCTGGTCCGTATAGCTATCGCTTTTGCCGTTTTAAGGACTTTGAGTCTAACTTATCTTAGAAGATAACTGTTAACAGAATATTATTGTAAATAATTAATCTATGACTTATTTGAATAAGGTGAGCTAGTATTGAACTGTTGATATTTCTGACAACCCCTTTGGTTAACCAAACCGAGAGGTGCTTCCGAGCACGGAGGAGTAAATTCTTTGAGCATCTGCCAACATTCGTATTTTACAGGTAATCTGAACAGACAAAATTTATATTCAAATTATCCTTGATATCTAAATGATGTTATATCTGCATCAGAACTGGCTATTTTTGTCATTAGTAATTTTGAACTAATAAATGTAGAACCTGATGAGGATTTATCGAAAAGAATGTTCTTCTTTCAAACGTCTTTGTTTTTAATATTGATGTGTGAAATGCAAATTTCAGCTAAAGGTGTTTCTTTTCAACAAACTGATTATCAGGCAGTACATATACAGGCAGTATGTATACATATTTATATGAGATTTCTACAAACATTTCATCGAACAATCAATAGATGAATGCTAGAAATGGTTCAAAACATACAAACAGTCAAATTCAATTATATATGTTAAGGTAATTTAAACGCTTAGTTCACAAAAATAATTAGAGATATTAAAAGGATTAAATGAAATAGTGTCAGAAACAGTTTTAAATGAAATTCAATGGAGGGGATGTGAAAGAAAAAATAATAGAGAATGGAGGAGGAAACTATTTTTCTTTTCTCCAGTAAATAGTCAAGGAGATGTAATCGCTACTATTATTAATACTAATGCTCATACTATAAATACTAGTAATAATAATAATAACATTAAAAATGAACTTAAGGCCAAGAGAAAGACAAGGGTATTATACTTTTCTGGCTTCATATCATGAACAGTCAGATCTCTGGCTATTTTAACTAGTTGAGAGCTAAGTAATCTTAACAGGTTGAAACTGGTTCTGTAAACAACTTTAAGTCTATATTCTGGTTAGGTTTATCCTTGACTAATTAATTTTTCTGCTATAAACTAATTTAGTAGTACAACTTATGCACTATTCATTGTGTATATTAATGACAATAGTATGTCAAACTGTAATATACGTATAGTAAAATCTAATGATCATTCAGACCATATGTGCATTAATATACTTTACATTCATTTGACAGATCAACAGCCATTGAACGCCTGGACGCAGTGAAGGGCTACTTTGCCTTTGTTATATTTTTCTACCTCACTAGAGATCAAGTTCATGATTTTCGAGCTTTCCACCGTTCTCTTAAGTCAAGCCATCATCCAGTGCTATTTATGATGTTATTTCATTCTGGACATTGTTGGATTCTACTCACTATGATTATTCACTAACTTCAAATCCGGCTATTTCCACAAAATTCCTTCACTTCAATCTAGCCAAATTTTGCTTTATGCAAAATAATCTTATATCATTATAATCTAGTAGATGCTAGTAAAATAACCAGCGTGAAGAGGTTGATTACAAACTAGATGCAAAATATAAGAAACTTATTGGATCATTTTTTACATTCGAATCCACTTTTTTCTAGAAACTACTTATATTCATAAGATTATTAGGGAACTAGTATTATACAACGTTCGTACACAAAGTCGAATCAAACTATTGGCACCCTCTCCCCATTTTTAGTGGTATTCAATCAAGGATAATCTGGTAAGAGTTAGAACATCAAGTCAGAACCAATCTACACTGAAAACATTTTTACATATAAATTTAATAATGAATAAATACAAAGTAGAAGTAGTGATTAAATTGGATACTACGCTTACTAAAATGTAATCATCCTTGATATACAATTTTCATACAGTCTTGCCATTATAATGATCATGAAAATCTAATAACTTAACGATTGTATAAGTATTGCATATGTAAGTAACACATGTCACCACTCTATAAAACTGATTATGATATCCAATACGTATGAAAAATGCCTCATATACACTTTCTCTATAATAATGACTTTTACTGGTTCATCGTATCATTCATTCGCTGTTTCTCGTTTTTTTTTAACAGTATGCACTAATTTTATCATTGACACAAATGAAATTATTACTACTTATTTGTCTATAACTGTTGGTTGTGCATACATCGTTTTGTATTATATGATCTTTGATAGCTATTGGACATTTTTTTTACTCAACCTCAAGATCTAGTTGAGATTATCCTGAAGTCAGCTTGTTTGGCTTCCTGCTGTCCAACTGCTTGATGCGTTTGATAGATTTCAGTCAGAAATACGTCCCTGGTTTGTCAGGAACACAATTTTGTTCTGACAAGTAACCAATATTACAACTTTAATCATTTATTGTTTCATACGTTGATTGCATTTGTTGTTTGGAATATTGTCATTGACTGCATAGTACACTCTGACTGCTGAGCTTTGTAAAATTCATAATTATATTATGTACCAATATAGTATCATAGTTATCGTCGATAATTTATGTTTAATCACCTATCGACGTATCTACAACTCAGTCACGTAAACCGATAACACTACATAGAAGGTGTGAATTCTTGGTTAGAAGGAGTTAAATGCATTGTTATTATGTATATATATATATATATATATATATATATATATATATATATATATGGGATGGATAGATACTGCTATTTATTTCAGTAGATCATGCCAAAATACTTGCATTTTGGGTCACGAAAGTCTCATACTCTCTTCAATCATGTGTAGCTTATTATCTGCAATAGGTTATTATGTAACAATCACTGAATCTATTTTCGTGTAGTTTTATTTTTTTATCAGAAGAA
Organism: Schistosoma mekongi; assembly: GCA_034768735.1. Lineage (NCBI taxonomy): Eukaryota > Metazoa > Platyhelminthes > Trematoda > Strigeidida > Schistosomatidae > Schistosoma > Schistosoma mekongi. Next base: position 11,552,462 of record CM068309.1, on the reverse strand, counting down.
TTTTTCAATTGTTTGGAGATTGGAATAATAAAAATTGTTTTCAACTCGTAGGAATAACACGGCATTATTCATTTGTTATGTATACATACAACAACACATCAATTTTGCGACATTACTATGATTTATAACTTAACTGAATTAAATCACTTAGATAAGTTTATAATATGAATTAACATGATAGTTGCAATGTGATAATTCAATTAAAATCAATCATAATCGTATCCATATAAACAATTGTAACATGAAAGAAAGATTGAAAGATAAAAAATGGAGATTGAAAAGAGATGGTTTTCCGGAGGTAGATATTAAGTTTAGTTATTTGTATTCGTCACATGGTAACTACTTGTCTACCATACTTTGCATTATTGAGTAGTATTACTTACTTATGCCCGTTACTCCTCGCTGAGGAGCATAGGCCGCTCACCAGGATTCTCCATTCAACTCTGTCCTCAGCAATCCTTTCAAACTGTTTCCAGTTGCTGTTCATCCTTTTAATGTCTACTTCCAATTCTTAACGCAGCGTGTTCTTTGGCCTTCCCCTTTTCCGTTTCCCAACAAGATTCCATGTTAATGCTTGTCTCGTGATGCAGTCTGATGGTTTGCGTAGTGTATGTCCTATCCATTTCCAACGTCTTTTCCTAATTTCCTCTTCGGATGGAAGTTGTTTTGTCCTCTCCCATAGTAAGCTGTTGCTGATGATTTCCGGCCAACAGACATTCAGTATCTTTCGTATGCAGTTGTTTATAAATACTTGTATCCGTTTGATGATGTTTGCGGTAATTCTCCAAGTTTCAGCTCCATACAGCAGAACTGTCTTCACGTTCAAATTGGAGAGTCTGACTTTGAAGTTAGTTGATATTTGTATTGAGTCCCATATGTTTTTCAAATGTAGGAATGCTGCCCTGGCATTGAGTAGTATATACTTGTACATATCTCCTTTTAAAAAGATGTGGTATTTGTAGCTTCTTTTGACCTCGAATTAATCATTTTCGAAACTTCATCAAATTCAAAAGTTTGTTGGTTGAGTGATTACTTTGTTTTATGGCTATAATCATTTGTAAAATCACTTTTTAAAAACATCCCTTGTCTTCATTATAATGTGGCATTTCTTAATAGTTCCACTGATCTTTAATGGTAAATCATATTGTTGTTTTGAACTAACTAAACTTATCTACTAGAATGTTGCTAATCGTAAGGCACAAAATATAATGAATTTACTGTATTCTCTAGTGTTTTTCATTCTTTACAATCTACCGTGCTGAGTAATTCAGAAAGTTAAAACTCATAAGCAGTATGATTCAGCAAACTTACAAATGGTTATGTATATTACTTCTATATACTCATCCTTTCTCTGAAAAGATTTTACTAGATGATTAGATGTTCACTTATTTACTCCTAAATGCTTACTTTGATAACAAATAAAATTCGATTAGAATATCGTTTATTGATTTCCTGTCAACATCATTCGATGTTATAAACTTTGCAAATACTAAATTTAGAAACGACTTCTTCATAAAATTAGACTTAACGTCTTTGGAATGCAAGTTACCGGACGTTATGGACATCAATGACATCTATAAATATGATAAAAATGGTTACTATTATTTGAAGGATCCAATTTAGAAGATTTCACCACAGTGTTACATGTCGCCGTTATTTTTATTTCCAGGTAATCTTCAGGGATAATCGAAATAGTTCTAAAAATATAAAAGATGAGTAGACTAAATTAGTTGTTGCACACTTTATTAATTATGAAACTCAGGTTAAAGTTACTGCTCTGTTTTAAATCCTTACAATAGTTAATTATATTTTCGTTCAGGGTTTAGGGATATAGCTACATAAGAATATGTCATTCGTAAAACATCTCAGCAATGACAATTCAGTTGCTTATTAATCATTTATATACAAAAATCATATTATGTATGAATGGCTTTGGAACACTTTTGATTGGTTTAGGAAATATTTCATATTGTATACTGAAAATAATTAGATGCTATAGTTGTTCATTTTTAGTCGGTTCCACCTGTAGGTTCATTTCCGTTGAATAGAACACGAATGAAAACAGATTTTTTTTTCACAAATAAGTGCTTGGGACGTTCGATATACACATAACTGTACTTCATCATGAATTTTCCTCAGGATCTGTTATTTGAAAGACATCTTTTAACATGTCATTTCCTTTTCGATTTAATCATGTGAATACAATTTTTTGGCCTTATCAAATCAAGTTTATAACAAATATCAGCTGTGATAGGCAGAACAGAAACTTGTCTAATTTAGATATTCTCCAGTTTAAATTTATTAGTTCAGCTTTTTCATCTTTCGTTCGTCTGAAGCCCAGGTCCAGTTAGTTGAATTGATTATGTCAGCCTGGTGTTTGCATATTCCTCGTTGAACTTAAAAAAGAAGAAATCCGGAAGCACAGTTTATATCATTACAAACTATTAACGCATTGTCAAGATACCTTTTGTAGTGTTGTTGATTTGATATGTTTGGTTCTATGCGATATGTACATAGTCACAATTGGGCAGAATAAAGTATGCTTGGATTCAGTACTATTCACTGTTAAAGAAATTATATATTAAAAGCTAAGGGAGTAGCAATAGGATTCCTTGTGTCACTGATCATTCAAAACTTATTCACAACTCATATTAAACTATGTTTTTGTTATTACCATCAGAGCATGAATTTTGTAAACATACGTTAACAGCACTTTTATATCATTATAAAGGATTTTCTGAGAACATTTTTGAAACTGAGTAACCCTGTTTAGATTTTACAATCAAAATAACTTCTAATGGGATTAATAATCCAACCATCCATCTTAAACAAACAGATGAATCCACTAAGTGGCTTCACTTTAGCATATGCCTACCTCTAAATCTATTCAGAAGAGATTCTAAACTTATTTCACTAGAAGCAGATAATCATCATGAACATAAAAATATAATTGACATCCTAAAATTTAGTGTCTTTCCATGAATATCATTGAAAATGTATGAGACCAAACTGCCCTTTGTCAAGTGGTAAAAAATCTAATGAAGTATCTTGGGTTAGTACCGCTGTTCTTTCTTATCTACTAATGCAACATGGGATTAAAGCAATCTACAAAGCTGACAACAGTTCAAAAATTTCTCAGTTAAAATTAAAGAAAAGATCTTGTCGACCTGTACACAACACTGTGTTTATAGGTTATTTACATCGACTGTGAGGTTTCCTCTATTGAGGAATCTTTTCAAGGGTTCTTGACTCATTCCGAAGACCATAAAATCTGAACAAAATGTCTTAGTAATCCTTATGAGCTTGAAAACAACAAATCTAACCAGTAATAGCAGTACACGATATTTAAAACGACCATCAACGCCAAAGTTATCCAGATTATTCAAAAAAGGTTTTTTTCAGTTATTAAGCAAACCGAATAGCTATAACTTTTTACAAGTCTCTAAATCCTACTGAGCATAATAGATATGTTGGTTTTATTATTCATCCTTCACAAATTACTTACATCACACACTACACTTTACACAAACAATCATGGTTAATTAACGGGTAAAAACATGTCTCAGCTTGGATCACCTTGCTCCAGAAAACGACTCTTACTGTACAATTTCTATTTTTGAATAATACTAAAAATATTATAAATTGCTCTTCTATTTTATTCAGACTTTTGTAAATTTAATTTGGATATTTATTTCTTCTCTGGGGAAGTGGCTTACACTAAATAACGAAAATTCTGAAAAAATCGATTACTACTCATTAGAATATTACTGATATTCTACATACTTGTATAAACAATTCAGTCAGTCCTCACCTTATTCAGGATTGTCAAACGTAACCTTGGTAATGACATCTGCAAAAATGATATTCCTCACTACTTGGTAGTCAGTCAATATAAATGCTCCTCATTTTAGCTTGTACACCCTTTCCAGATTGTGTTATTGTTGATGAGGCGAAAATTGAAAGGACAGAACCAATTCATTAGTTCATTTATAGTCGTGTGTATTCAGCCTTAAAATATGCAGCAAATTTTGTATATTAGTTTATACTACTTATTAGTAAGTAAAGTTATAGGTAAGTAATTGTATCTGTATTCGCGAAGATTTGAATGGTAATGTGTGTTTTGTTTATTACAATTTATTAGCTGATTTTGAATTATTAATGACTAGTTATAGCCCTCCAACACAAATAGTCAGTAATAAATAGAGTTATTTACATCTTTCCGAATACACACCAAACTGATCATAAACAATTCTGCCCATTAATAAGTAATATTATATATGACATTAAATTTGTTGCATATTTCGCGTTTCGATATCCTCAGCCCTGTTTAGTCACTGGGTAATTAATGCTATTTTAGAGTTCGTATTATCATCATGGTCAATTGTGATAATGAATATTCTAAACTATTTTTTCATATTTTATATCTGATTTAACTCAAGCTTCATATTTACGTATTTGTTAATTGTGAATATAAAAATTCCTGACTGGAATTTAATAAATCCACGAAAATATTTGCAACGATTTATTCTTTTCAACTAATAATAATATCAATAGGAATTGATGGAAGTGGAATTCTACCTTTGGACACTTTTTCAACGGTGCAGAGAGTTGGATTCCCTGATCTAATAGAGGGTGTGCACTGCAACGAAGAATGCCCATACTAAAAGGAAACGGCTGTCAAATGTTCCATGATTTTCAATGGCGCCCAACCGCCATCAGTCTGTTACAGATATAAAAGTAACTAAAATTTAATATAGTTCAGTTGGGATGGTTATTTTTGTGGATATTGGTACTTTTAGTTGGTTGAATAAGTCACAAATTGATCTTCTCATGGTACCTTTGAAAACCAGGGAGTACTGGATAGCTGTCTCGTTCTAATGTGGAACTCCTCAACAGTGTGCACCCCAGATTCCGCACCTGGGGCTTCAGGTTGTTGGCGAACGCTTAACCATCTGCACTGCTTGGTCGGTGTCGAATGGATGATTGCCGCGCTATATATAACAAATTGATCAAAGTAGGAATTCAGCCATTCGGTTCAAACCCAGTGGTACAGAGTGTTAGGCGCTTGCCGTCAACCTGAAGCCTCTGATGAGGAATCTGGGTTGTGTGCTTCTGAGTAGTTCCAGACTAGAATGAAACAGCTGTCCAGTACTCCCTGGTTTTCAATGGTACTATGAAAAGACTAATCTGTGACGTACTCAATTAACTAAAACTTAATATCTTTCTCCATTAAATCACCTTAAACAGAAATCAGCATTATTCAAGCCACGTCTGTTGTATACACTTCATGACGTTCTCTTTACTTTAGTGAATTAACTCTGTTCAACCAGTTAATTTTCACTCACCCCCACATTTTCTTTTATCTCATGTTATTATTACAATTACATGTTATTGTTATGATGAGCGGTAAATGTCGAAAAAATAAAAATGAAGTACTGTTTCCGCTGAAAACATACAACTGTCACACTAATCTTGCGATTGATATAACTGAGATCAATCTTTATGAGAGATAAACAAATTATTGTGAAACTAATCTAATGTTAAACAAATATACGAATTAGTATGGGGTGAATGAAAGTTTCATGGACCACCTTACACACTTACTATATATGTATTAATGAACTGTCTGGGGATGATTAGCTTGTTAGTATGCACCTATTTGAATATCTAGCAGATAATTATTACAATGCCACAATATAGAGTAAATTGATCGATATTAATTAACGGTGAACGGACTTGTTGTAATAAAATTCTATGTAGTCATTTATATGTAGACCAGCTCTGCCATGAAATAGTGCAATCACTATCCATGATTCAAGTGTGTTCATAATAATACCCCCCTTCTGGATTGATGATTGCTGATTAAAATTTTTCAAATCTATGTATTACGAATGTGCTAACTATGTAAAACAATTTTGGCTTAACTACAGAAAGATTTCCAGAGAACAGAACACCACCAATACATGACGACATATTTAGGACCTAGTTAAATACTTAGTTAACTAAATTGTCAAAAAAGACATTAAAACACGAACATTCTTCAGGGAGTCATAGCTGAATATTTTCATTCATGTAAATCAATCAACCAAAATAAGTCAGACTTATCTATATATTGAAATGACTAGAACACTAACTGAATTTTTACAAATCAGATAGACTACCTCTTCAAAAGCATATCACATTGACATCTTATCATGCCATTGTCAAACGATGTAAAGGTACACTTCAGGATCATTTTAAATTTAACGAAGCATAATTCCTCCTATAGGCAGTACATGTATACAACGTATGGTTAAATCGACAGGATACCGGTTTTACAACTTTTGTGATTACATGTGTGGATTATGCTAAAATGTTTTTTCTTTGAATGAAATGAAGTACTATGAAAGTTTATTTTAACATGCTATGATTTCACTCGATTTATCTACTTAACCAACTTTATATACAAAGGAAATTGCTCCGAGTATTATCCATTTGAAGTTATAATGTTTGCTCCTTTAAAAAAAACAAATAATGATGATTTTGTTCTTACGAAAAGTTTTTTATCACTATTCACTCCAATAGTTTTGAAAGTTTCATTTATCAGATGGTGTCTGATATGAATCTTTCAATACTGAAATAAAATAACCTATTGTTTATCATAGACTAAAGTTTTCAATTCAATGGTTTTTAAATTTTCTATGAAACTATATTTTAGACTAAAACAATCCATACATTTAGCCGTTGTTGATATAAAATCAATTTTTAAATTAATAGAAAGAGTTGAAGTTATTTTGGGGTGATAGGTATTACGTTTGATTATTTGTATTTGTGGCAGATTGATGTTGGTTAGATATCACTGGAAACCAAGAAGCATCGGATAACTGCCTCGCTGTAGTATATGACTCCTCCGTGGTAATTCACACTTTCAATTACGACAGGGAATATGATCTAGTCCCTTCAGATCACAACGACAGCAGTCGGTGATTAGTACAAACAAATAAACATATTGCATATCATCACAGAACCACCTTGTTTCACTTATAATAATAATTAGCCGACTAGTGACCAACTTCAGAATGTTCTTGAAATTTTATTGAGAAATCGTGGCTAGTAGAGTTCGGACAAGTTGGAAGTAAGACAGTTATCACCACTGTCGATGGATGATCGTTATGCTATATCACAAATTTATGGAAGTGAGAATTTTACCATTGGACGCCTGTCGACTCAGTAATGCATATGGTCAATGGTTTGTCGTAAAATTCGAGGGGGTTGGATCCAATTTTCCTTACGAAATAAGATTGCCTACTATAAAATCATCTCATACTAGAATGAGGTAGCTGTTTAGTGCTCCCTGGTTTTCACTGGTACTCAACCGACATCAATCTGTAACGAATACAAACAACTAACATGGAATTTTTGTTATTTATTGATATTCGCTTGGATTATTGTGATAAATTTATGAACGGATAAATATTATGACAAGGTATTAAGAATAAATGCATGTCAATCAAAGTTACCATAATTCGTAAGAAACTTAGCCGAAACAAAAAACTTATTGTAAGTATAAAACATATTGAAATCGAGGCAATAAAGAATACAGTGGTATATTGTGATAGCTCCTAAAATGTATCGTTTCCTGTTATTAATTGGTAGATTTGGTCATCCCCAAAACTCCTATAACGGAGGTATGAGCCTCCCACAATCGTTAGAACAGCTAAATTGATGAACTGTTGATCACATTGTGGGTTTGAGTAGCCAGCCCTAAGTTTTTATCAGTGTAATAATTCCTTAGTGTGAGTCATCCGTGGGAAAAAACACTGATTCGACACTTGTCAGGGTTGATATCATATTGTTGTTGGTGATAAGGATAGGAAATGAACATTCTTTTCTTTTTTACATGAGAATACTTAGTGGGTTGCGTCGGTACAGCTGTAAGTCACAAGTTTTATCAAAGTTGAATTGTGACTAGCATGTAGAATCAATGCCGTATACCTAGTCCTATTCAGAACCTGTCAGCATCTATGTCGAGATAATCCATTCAAGGTAAATATATACTGCACCAAAGATTGGTTGTTTGCAGTTCATAATATCAACAATAGGATATAGTAAACATCACATATAAAATGCATGCACGCTACAATAATGTATCTGTTTGGAATAAATTTGAAAATCGTCTATTCTTTTTCATAAATTAGGGATTCATCCTCCACATAGCATTTCAGTAGGCCTATAAAAGTGATAAGATTGTTTAAAATACCCCTAGAAACTACAAGGAAGTTAGTTTACTCCTAGGTTTTTTTATGAAAATTTGAAAAATAACGAGCATAATTTTTGTAAATGATAAAGTGAATAACTAAAAATGTCGGTTGTTAGAAAATCTAATAACTTCTTTAGGATAACTTTAATTATGGTTTATCAATATTATTGAAGTGATGATTTATATTGTACTGAAGTCGTTCACTACATTTGATAAATGATGCAGAATAGTTTCAAAAGTGTAATTTCATGCTCCAGGATACAGCAATTAGTAATTAATCTCATATGAATGAGAATATTATCTGATCGAGTTATTGGAACTAATAAGTTACTTCTTATTAATGTATTTCTGTGTCTATGCTTGTGTATTTAACACTTCTATTGTGTATTAAGTAGTGGAGTGCATTGACGTTTTCTTCAAGTTTGTGTCAACACTACCTGTCTCATTTGACATGACAACATACTGAATTATTTAGTTCAAGTACAAGTTCACATGAGATGTATACTAATAATTTACAACAAGTGTCATACTTATAAGTTTAGTATGACTGAATTTGTCTAGTTCAATTGAATACGTTTTGTTTATTGGAATGGGAGTAACTGTCAACATTTTGAGCTTAGATGTTGTTTGTATTTTCATTTAGAGCATGATTAAAGTATGTATTTTTATTTTATTAGTACAAAATCTTATTTAAATAGTTCACTTACACAAAATAAATAAATAAATAAAATAAAACGATAATCACATTTGTTTGTTCAAGTGTTTAAAATAACAATTTTTATGTTTAAAGTTAGGTAAACTACTAGTTGAAGTATTATTGTACAAGTATTCATCAAACTCTAAATGAATACATCCAGTACATCCAGCTGGAGTCCCAAATAGGACGAAACGGGCGTCCTGGATTCCACTTGCCAATCACAATCCAACTTATATAATACTTGTGAAAAATTCGCTATATCGAGGCAATCCGCTCAGGATGCACATATAGCAACAATGACTGACCAGCTTCAGTCTATAACAAATCAACGGGAATATACAAGTTTATCCTAATACCAATGTGCCCGTTGCACAAGTGTGACTGTCTGGACTCAGTAGTCTAGTGGTGAACTCGGTGGCGTTAAACACAAAACGGACTGAGTTCGAATCCCCGTGTGAATATCAACATTGGGATGCAGGTACATCCACCCGATGAGCCCCATATAGGACGAAACGCGCGTCCTGCATTCCACTTGCCAGTCACAATCCAACTTATAGAATACAATAATTGTATACTAGATACTAGTGTGTACAAATGTATAAACGAATTGAACAATATTGTTAATGCTAAACAATTGTAGTGGATCAAATGAAACACATACATCTTGGAATCAACTGGTTAACTTCACTGAATTTGACAGTGATTTATAGGTGTCTTTCAGTGTTAAATTACAATTTGTTCAGAAGTATCATTTTCAGACTAAGTAAAAATTAATATATAAAACATCATTAGTTCAAAGTTAAGTGTATCACAGTTATTAGTAATATTTTGTTTTGTTTACAAAATAAAGTATTTCATCATGAACTTTTGTTAAATCAATAATAAATTTTTTTCGATTTAATACCGTGAATGTTTATTGAAAGCTTCTAGTTCTGATTGCTATCTTAAAACATTTTAAGTGGAAATTTTAGAATATACATCTGAAATTTCATAAATACCATCTTCCCCTACTTCATTATACTTACTCCGATTACCCCTCAAAAAAGAGCATAGGCCGCTCACCAGGATTCTCCATTGAACTCTGTCCTCAGCAAACCTTTCCAGCTTTTTCCAGTTGCTGTTCCTCCTTTTATTAATTGCTTCCAATTATCGATGCAGTGTGTTATTCGGCCTTCCTCTTTTCCCTTTCCCAACAAGATTCCATATTAATGCTTATCTCGTGATGCAGTCTGATAATTTCCTCAATGTATGTCCTATCCATTTCCGTCCACCTATTCCGAATTTTCTCTTCGGCTGGAAGTTGGTTTGTTTCCCCCCATAGTTGACTGTTGCTGATGGTTTCCGGCCAACGGACATTCAGTATCTTGTGTAGGCAGTTGTTTATAAGTACTTCTACCCTCCTGATGTTTTCAGTAATTCACCACGTTTCAGTTCCACACAGCAGAACTGTCTTCACGTTCGGATTGAAGAATCTGACTTTGAGGTTACTTGACAGTTATTTTGAGTTCTATATGTTTTCCAACTGTAGGAATGATGTCGTGGCTTTTCCAATCATAGCCGTTACATCTGCATAGGATCCTCCTACTTCATCGATGGTGCTTCTCAGGTACGTGAAAGTATCCACTTCTTCCAGAGTTTATCCATTAAAATCAATTGGGTTGGTGCTCCCTGTGTTATATTTAAGGATCTTGCTCATTCCCTTATGTATGTTCAGGCCTACTGATACTGAGATTGCTGCCTTTTTATTTAACTACATTAAAGTAATAATTTCACTAGAAGGAAATATCCACTCTTTAAATGTACATACACTCATAATATTTACACTGGAATAAATAATTTATTTTGTTGAGATTTACTATCATAAACTTTTATATGAATATTACAAGTGAATGAATTCTTTAGTGGTTAACTGATGTTTTTTTTTATTTACGAACAGAAGATAAGTAACATAATCTATTCATTGTGCTCAAATTATGGATTATCATCAAATGTATTCTGTTTAATCTAAAAAAAATTTTCATCAACGCCTAATAATCTAATTAGAATAACACTAGTATTTAAATGTCAGAATTAAATCATTAGAGATGCTTCAATAAGTAGAAAAATTCTTTTTATATCAGTTCTGTCAATGGTACATTTTACAGGTCAATGCCATATAGAGATCATTAATTACATACTATTTGCAATGAAAATTAAATGAAGTAATTAGAAGATGATTCGTTTAGTTAATGAATTTATGCTCCACCTTTAAAATTCACAAATGGTAGTAATTTATTGGCATTCGAATAGTGAAATTGAAAACAATGCTTATCCAAGAGTATATATCTATAGTTAACATCGCAAAGACATTTCCAAGCTAATGGTGCAAGAAACAATAGTTAAATTTAAAGTCGATTTGTCAGACCAACTGTGATTCAAGATAAAATGATACATAAAAATGAGTTAAACTCATAAAATGCTTTTTAAAGGTTGATAAATTTGTTCAGGTAAGCAGTGGATCTTAAGCAACTGATCGATCAGTCTCAGACGTATGTAACCTTATAAAACCAGTCACCTGGGTCACAAATCTACTTCTCTATTGGTGACGTATTTTATTTCTTAATAGTGGCACTAAGTTATGCCAAATGTTTAGTACCACAGATGTGGTTGGTACACTCCATTTCTTTTGCTATCTTGTAAAGAAGAGTAACAACAAGGTATGTTGAATAAGATGAATTTATTCTTGCATCCTTTAAATAGTCCAACGTACACACTACCTCAAACATTCTAAAATTTTTCGAAGCTATGGATACCGATTACTTGAGCTCAAATAAACATCCACAAGAAAATCATCATCAGTCTTTGTTTTTGGTGACTTAGTTCACTGTAACATTGTTATTAATGTAACTTAAAATTTAACTTACTTTATTACATAATGACACTATTTCACAACTCAGATTTATATCATTAAGTCACTGCTAATAAACTTTCCAAGCCTATTTCATTTAATTAGATCATCATATCACACTTTAACCCTACTTTAAGTTCAGAATATTCTCACTTGTTGTTGTCTGATTTGTAGCGTCTTATTAAGTAATCACTCAAACTATTTATACCGTTGTGATTACCTTTCTGCAACCTTTGCAACCATCCATTCAACATTTTACTTATGTTTACACGATTACCATGTTGAAATATTAAAACGTTCAGGTAACTTTATAAGTATACATATTGATTTTTGACCATTTTCCCCTTTAAACTGTGTCAATTTCTAAGTAGTATTCTGACTATCGAATGGTACAGGTTGTGTGCAACTGATAAGTACCTGACAAATCAAAATGTATCCATTTTATTCTGTACAACTTGTTACTTCCGCTTATTTAAAATGTGACTAGCATTAGTAGTGAAACTGTTTTAAATTTGCTTCATGAATAATTATTACGCAACTTCTTAGATGTAAAAAGGGATTTAATTTATACAAAAATGTTACAGGCAGTACTGAATCTAAGAACATGAACAAAAGTTTGTTTCACTTTCAAAAGAAAGTTTCAGTCGAAGCAAACAACAGTGAAATTTAGTATTACTGTCTAAACTAAAATCCGATGTAATAAACTTAAATGCATTTTATAACAATTAAGCGGTCAAATTTCCGAATGTAACTTTACTCGTTACTTCCGTTATTAAAAGAGTAACAGACAACTAACTCTGGACATTGATAGTATTCGGTGTGGAGGAAACTTCTGAATTCCAAGTTTTATAAGTGTACCTGACTCAATAGTTTAACAATATTAGGTACATACCTGTTACTCACCAATTTGGATAAAACTGTATAATGTCCCGAATATGAATCAGTAGATATCAATTTAATAACCTGAAGATTAAGGGTTCCTCACATGGCCAGAATACCTAAGCTCGATTCCCGATGATGATGTAGATGGTCACATCGGAGGAGTACTATCAAGTGCATATTGGTCTACAATGGTTAACTAAGGTCACTCCGTGATAAGAAACTTTACATCTGATACTATTTATGCTTTTTAGTCTACCGTATAATTTTGCATCAAAGTTTAATCAAAAAATGTGGTTAGATTATCAATAGAACTCCAAAATTGTATTTGTTCTGTAAAGAACTGGTTATGATAACAAATACTAATTCATCGTTAACTTTGACAGTCCCAGTAAAAACTGATGGCATGAACAACTTCAGATCACTATTCTAATAGGCCTTTATGTTTACTTTTAACCAAAATTCTATTCTCTCCAGTAAGCTAGATAAATCGGACAACAATTTTGGTAGTATTTTAACGCGGAGACAAACACAAATCTAAATTTCAGCTAAATAATTAAGATTAAGATGATTGTAATGAAGTTATGATAATCAAAATGATATTTAATCATCAGTACAATCACAGTATATTGATATGTTCATTTAACTACTTAGTGTCTTCACTCTGTTGTCTTTCTAGGTAACAGTAAATTACCTAGATGTCGAAAAATTTTGGTGCATTGAGTTTGGAAAGTCTCGGTCACTTGAATATTCCTGTTTGCAACTAAACTCTGCAACTGAAATTAATTTAAATATAATAGTCTTAGAATATTGTAAATTAACTGACGTTAGGAATACAAACTACTAGAAATTCATTTAGTGATCTAAAGGCTAAGCGTTCGACAAGAGGCCCAAATATTTAGAATCATATCTCTGCTAAACAAAAACTATATCATTATGAATTAAAGTTAAAGAATGTTTACTTATTTCACATATTTATTAAAGTAAAATATTCCACAAGTATAAGTACAGTGAATTGGAATGCAGAAACAATAATATAAAGTAAACAAGTGAGCAATGCTAGGCTCAATAAGAATATTTTTTTAATAAGAAAGCATAATCTATTGTCAGAAATCATTGTAGTACACTTTTCAATGTCATGGAATAATAATTGAGAAAACTATAAAATGAAATTGAGGAAAGAAAGTAGTATAATTTGTATTGTTCTTTAAAAAGACAAAAAAAAACAAGTATCATTACATCACAGACTGTCTATGGTCATGCATTTTACAAAGATTATCCTAATGTAAAAGATGTCAACTAGTTGTGAAATGTTTAACAGGCCAGTTTATTTCAACATGCCACATATGAATACTTTGTATAGCTGTTAATTATAACGTTAATTGAGTTATTCATCGCGTATTCACATAGTGATTGATATATACTTTGTAGAACAGATTATGTTATCTAGTTATATGCATGTTATTCTTCGTACTTGAAATAGTTTACTTATCAAGTTATTCTTGCGTAGTTAGCATCCAACATACTAGACTTTGGTAGTTGTTGTTAATATACAGAATATAACTACATTCATTTCTTGATTTCTTTAAATATTTACTCAAAATCAGTCGTTAGTTGACGAGTTCTCAAGTTCATTTAGATGCTTTTTAATGCTGACTAGTTTATCTTAATAATAAATAAAACAAGTAAAGACAATGAATTTTAATTGAATAATAAATCTTTACTTAACATTAACAAATAAGTAGTATATAACATACATTCTACATTTAATAATAGGTTTTTAACAGTAATTACTATTAATTTGAAAATTTATTAATAAAAGAATTTCGTAAAACTTATGTTCTTTCAACTTATGAAGTGATCCAAACTTGGAGTAGTCAATAGATCCATCCTACTTGAAGAACATTCATTCAGCAACATACTCTTGAAACTCAGTATAAAACAAACATAAACTGTGTCATGTAGAAAAATATGTTATCATGAAATTCTCGCTTGCTGGTTGAAAGATTCACAAAGTCACATCATAGGCTTTCCAGTAATCAAAAAGAGAACACTTTCATCATCTAATATTTTAATAGAGACATAAACAAAAAGTACGTAGATGACTAATAATTTAGTTATTTCTTTATTCTAACTATTGACAAAATCTATGTTAACAAACTGTTTCTTCAAACCGAGAATATCATAATTGAATCGTATATAAATGTCGCTGGTGAGTTTCATTTTCGACCTGACGCGCTTCTAGTTTTTCACTTCTGGTCACGAATCAACTTTACTTACATGAAATACTGATTACTATGAGTCATTAGTATCAATCGCAAAGAGTACAAACCATTACAAATAATACTAGTTTATTAGCAGAGACACATTATATTTGACTATAAACAATGTTTTGTTTTAATAACTCTGTCACTATTTTATTCCATTACCCAGTGTCTCTGAGATTTCGATTTAACCAATCAATAGTTAACCAACCTAATCTACAAATATTTGTTATAGGTTTGATAAATCCCACAAGTAGGAGCACGTGTAACGTTATGTGCTCAGAGCAGTGATAGAAAAATTCATTCAGTGGAAACATTCTAATTGTATTAACAATGTTTAAGTGAATGTTTTGATAATGCTTTTTTAGGCTTTTTACACCTATCAATAATCGCTTTTTAGGTAGACTAAAAAATTTTAGAATATCTTGTAATTTGAAGGTACTTATAGCTTCCTGTTGATTTGTTATGAACTGAAGTTGGTCAGTCTCTCGTTGTATCTGCATCTCAGTGTTATTTACACTAGGAAATTTACACTGGGATGCAAATGCATCCAGCTAGTGAATCCCAAACACAACGAAACTTACGTCGTTGATTCCACATGTCAGCTAGAATCCAACCTAATTAAACAGTCTTGTATTTCCTCAACCTAAGACGGCTGATGTTTGATTTTCTAGTTTTAACCTAAAATCATTTCAAAGACTGATGCTTAGCACTGTAACTAGAACAAGAATATAATTAACTGCCGCTTATAAGTTTTCATAATGAAAGTAAGTGATATTATGCTACTAGAGAGTTGTAAAATTTAGTCCCACAATAAGAACTTCAGGTGATGTTACTCTTGATAAATCATTTTTTTTAATAATTTACTGAAGTAACTTATCATGTTCACGAAAGTTTGTCTAGTAAACACTTACTTTCTTCACGTATAGATGGACATAAAGACGTCTGAAAACTTTGACTGGAATGGTGTGTATATGATGCATCATAAATATGTCGAAACAATTCAAGATAATATAACTTCGTGTAGGTTTCAAATGCATCAGAATTGTTGGTGTTGAATATACTTGGATTTGGAGTAAAATTTATTGGTATTCGGTTCTTTAGACAATATATGATATAAAAAATGTCAGTGTAAGACTGGTACACATCAGATATATATTAGTGTTATACTCTACTACCTTCGGAACAATTGAAACATCTGGTAATCTTGTGGGATTAGTAAAAGCAGACTGTCTTTCTCTGGACTTGTCAAATTGTCTAGTTGGTGATACATCAAATGAACCATTATTGTGTTTGAACAAAATATCCTCACTTGTAATATTGGGTGTAAAATCTTTGTTTATTTCGTCAGTATAGGTATTTGGGGATTGAAAGTCACAAAGAACACATGGAATAGGAAGCTGTTTAAATTTTTGGTTTTCTTGATGACAATCACGTTGGATAGAGTAGTCGGAATAGTTACATCTTTGTGATAATTTGTCCCTCTTTTGAGTATCAGGAAAAAGCTCTTCACGGCATGTCGTTAACGACGTGTCCTTTTCTGAAGAGAAACTTTCTATACTGAGTAAGGAAGAAATAGTGAACTGCTTACAGTCTGAATTTGATTTATTCTTAGATCCTGACTTAATGTCTAATGGATATAGTACTTGTTCATCTGATTGTATATGATAATTTGAGGTTGGCGAATCAGTAAATTCCTCACTTTTCCGTGAAATAAAGCCAGCTTTTTCGTCAATCAACATGTTACTATTGACAGAATTATTAGAGAGTTGTGAATTTGATACATGGGTAGAGATTTTATTATTTCTTAAACTATTTAACTTTGATTCCAATGTTTTCAAAGATATCGCATCACCAGTTTCCTGGTTCAAAAGGCCTGTTATTGAAGAGCCCATTGTGAATGGTAATGATCCTGGAACACCTGGAACCTGTTATTGAAAGAAGTAAGAACGCAAAGCTATTATTCATTAATTAATGATGATGAGCATTCATTTTACCTACAAATTTTATCATTAGGTTTCATTTATAAAGTATCATTTGGTTTCACATCCTACTTCTACCATATTGGACTATGTGTTTAGTACTAATACAGTTCAGGCACCACAATACACCAAATGCATAGTCCTGTACAAAATTAGTGGCAGTCATAACTCACCAGTCTCTGTTAGTTTAGGATGATATTTTTGTTAGATACCGTGTAATTTTGTTCAAATGAATTAGAAATTGAGTCTGTAGTGATGAATCTATCCTCAACACAAACTACTTCCTTCCAAACATCTCCTTATAGTTATGTACAAAATCTACTTTCACAAACTATTAGCCACTACACAGAATCACTTATCTATATGGTTAACTCAGATTGCCATTTTATTAGTTAACTTTATAGTTTAAAAGTGGATAAAAATATTGTTGATATGCAACACAATTTCCACTTTGATAATCTACTGTAATAACGTTTCGTTGTAAACACTAATTTCGATTATTTCAGTAATTGTATTGATAATTCTTAGCTAGACTTCAACGCTTGACAAGATTGTATTTCAATTAATTTTATTTCAGTATAATTAGCTAAAATGCAAACAGTTTTAATTACTGTTACTATTAATTGAGTACTAAGATGGAGGAGAAATAGCTGTGTTTCTTGTAAATATTCCTTTTTTATTTTTACCTTTTTTTTGTTAATAGTAAAGTTGGCGATAACCGCTGTTTTTATTCATGTTTACCACACTGACCCTGCTGTTTCTGATGGACACTGTCACTTTAAGTTTCCTGCTTTTTTTGTTTGTTATAAGGCCGATGCTGCAATTAAATATACAGCGAGAGAATAAAAGAGAATCGAATCTTCAGAATCTCGAGTTCCTGTCTTCTTGATTTGATTTTTGGGTTAGTAAATTCGATAGCATATAGTTGGGTTACTGGCATCTAAGTAGATCGCATAGATCAATGCAGGGATTAAAAAGTTGAAGTTAATAGCTTCTTATATCGATGTAGTCAACATGCATGTCACTGGGTCCGTCTTGATCATATTTTAATTAACTCAGAGATGCATCTAATTTCTTTTGTCAACATTATTTCAAAGCTCGGTTTTATCCTAACAAAAACAGTTAAAAACCACAACTTTATCTAACCACAAAGAGCTGAAGGACTTAGACCAAATTCATTGCTTGTAGAGAAGAGAAAATCATGTCTAATGAGAGTGCCTTGTTCAGTTCACCAACTATGCACAACATGATTACTTTTGTCTGTTTGACTTGACAATGAAGTAATAAATTATGTTGTACTAAACAGTTTTCATAATCACTGATTTCCAGTAGTTATTACTAGAAACGCAATGAAGTTTGAAGTGCTATGTTCAGAACGAGATAACAAAAATGTAGATTTTGAATAACATATATTTATTACAACTGAAAATATATATTTCATATCCGAAAACCATTTGAAACTTAGACTATATGATTGTGTTTGTGGTTGAAAATCGAACAATCAAGATAGAAATAGACTAAAGTGCAGTAGACCTGATCTGTAAGGGACGGCATAGCTTTTACTTTCTGAATTACTTAGAGTATATTCTTAAATATTTTCAATAAATGTCAAATATGATCAACTTGAATATAAAACATCTTAAAATTGACCAAAAAATTAATCAGTGCCTATTTTCATTAAAATTATCTCGTACTAATAAGGACATAACAACTAACTGCCAGAAAGTGATTAATATTACTCTGATATGGGTATATGATTATGATAAATAAACTCAAGTTAGTCAGATTCTGTTAAGGAAACTGAAGTAATTTTGGAAAAATCGCAATAATTTTGGACTAGAGAATGTTTGATTACAGTTTAAGTGAATATCAACGAAATAAACTTACAGAAGAGGCTGAAGAAGTTCCAAAATCCACTGATTTGTAGTAAGAATCTTCATATATATTTAAAGAAGGAAATTGTTGTCTCTGTGGTAATTTCATATTCTCAATAATAGAGACCAGCTTATCATTTTCGAGTATTGTCCCAGTATTAAGGGTAGATCCTGATTTCGGCTTTAGTCTATTATGATAGTCACTCATTACTGTTTGTACTTCCATTGAACTTGATTGATGTGAGTGAATTGTTGTAATGTCCACATTATTATTTTTGTTGTCGAATTCAGTTCTTGCGATGTAATAGTCCATGTTACTATTTTTGTATAAGCTTGAAATTGGTTTCATACTTGTTGGTAACTTGTCTGAATTTTGAAATGTGACTAACGAAGATACTGATGATGTTGGTACTCTTGATGATGAAAACTGAAAGTTCATTGAAGCGCGAGATTTTAAAAAACTATGTAAATCTTCTGACTCAGATGATTTAGTACATGAAAAGCACTTAGGTATTGGAATGGTTGTTGGAAAAGGTGAAAAAGGTGATGTGATTGAAATTGGACTAGGAATCATTGATTTAGAATTTAACGTTGCCATATGAAATCGGTTTTCACTCTGAGTTAAATGCAATTTATTGCGAGAATCACTTAACGCATCCGTCAGAGATACCTGCAAGGAAGGTGATTTTTTGGAAAATATTGACGCATCATCCCAATTTGTAGGTATATTTGTTGGTGAGTCTTTAAAATTCACAATAATTCTGCCGCTTTGTGTTTGTTCGGGGAGGTTCCTGTATTTGTCGGACGATAAACTCCTTGAACATCTTGAAGTCATGTTCGTTGTTTGAAATGGTTTACAATTTAACTGCTGATGATTTTTTATTGACATATAGCGAAGTTTTGAAGTCTCATTCTTGAGATCATTATTCTCCATATCGGTATTATTTACAGATTTCACAGAAGTAATTTGACCAAACAGACAAGCACCAGTATCATGCATGTTTGAAATACCCTTAAAGTTTGTAGTGGAGTTAGTATGATGAAGACTATTTGATTTCTGATGCAACTTACTAGATGCATCAACGGAAAAATTGTGGTTTGCAGCTCCAAACATAGAATACTGATTAATCAATTGGTTAAACAACTTTTCCCTTTCCGAATCGGACATTCCTATCAGTTCCACATGTCGTCGAACAGTATGACGTTTGATGGTGTCTACTTTTCTCTGAGTCATTACTTTATGGCAAACAAGACACATGACCTAAAAAAATATGTATAAAAGTTGATATATTGTAATTAGACTACTCACAAATAAATTAGTAGTTTTGAAGTAAATGTCAAATATTACACTGATGTAGATGATCGGTTCATGTTGCTTAAATTAAATGATGCATAGTTTTGAATGATCTAATTTTATCATTCTCTTAGTAGCCGCAATCATACTCATTTGTTTATTTCAAATGTCATTCATTCATACCGTCTCATATAATAAACATAAACAGAGAACAACGAACAATTGAAATCAATGTTTGTTTACAAAACATCATTCAGGTTTAACATTTTCCATAAATAACTCACTAATATTTAAATTGAAAGGTATAAGTTTCTGTTTACTTAAAAAAATAGTATGACAACTTTATTTTGTTGGTTTTTTTACTTCGTGGGTGATAATTATGGTGGATCCTTGTGTGCATTGAATCAATAGACTAAACTACCATCTGTCAATTATAAAAATGATACTACTTAAAATGCGATGTTTGAAGGTAATATACACTCTAAATGAAATTTTAATCAGGTGAACATTATATGTGAAATGAGAATGTTATTAATTAAATAAACAGCATGATTTGTATAATTCTAGTAATGTTGAGGCTATTTATGAATGAGAAAACGAATATTAACAGTTACAATCCTTGTTGGTATTAGTGTAACTAAGCTTTCAATAATTAACAGCATTATAGTTAATGAATTGAGTATGTTCAAGTATACTCAAATATGAGAGAGTAGTATACATCATCCCATCTGATCCAGCCAAAGAAGCTTACTGTATATTGTTTTCTTTATTTCCAATAGGCATTAGTTACATAATGTCAAAATTAGAAAATAATGTTCCTATTAAATGCCTTATTTACTACACAATGACTACTTCAATACTGAGAATGATATTTTTCTATGAAATGACTGATAAATTACATATTTTGGCTAGTGTTTACAGTGACGTAGAGCTATGGAAGTTAAAGTATCGATTATTCCCTTCAGGGTTGTGTTCTAGCTAATACTTGTTAATTATGTCTTCCTACCTGTAATTATGGTAACATAATTACTTAATGAGATCAGCAGGCGTTGCACTAATCAATAACTAACTTATTTATTGTGGTCAGAATAAACAATACACAATATTCTGTAGTTAACATGACTCCTCAATCTAATTACCTATCTGGATTGTAAAGATTTTTAAGACTAACTAGAGGAAGCATATTCACTTATGTGGTTCAGGGACATTGCATTGTTCATGGCATATCGAATCTATTACTTACATGTGTATTTTTAGCATCCATTACTCAATAACAAACTTAATTCAATGGAACATGCAAGTATTTACTGCCTTGAGTATTAAGCTGGTGTTAATCAAGCTCTATTATGTAATATGTTATGTCTTAACTAGATCATACACTTAGACATAAGTTTGATTTTATGTAAGTTGTTGCTTATGAACAAATCTTGAAGAAAATTAGTACTATTTATTAACTTTAGACTCAGTAGCTCAATGATGCAAGGTTTATCAATTCCAATTCCACACTAAGTTGCAGAGCTTTCTGAAAATGACTATCAATTACTTAAAATGACTAGTTATATTTGAATTTCACTCAAGTTAATTAATTAATCAATCCCATTTACCCCATGTAGAGTATAGGCCGCCCACCAGCATTCTCCAGCCAACTCTTTCTTTAAGTCATATGCCTTTAAGTTAATTAGAGGCATACTATATTTATCTGTAAATCTTTGTCATATATCTTTTTGCCTCAGGAAAGTCCCTAATATTACTAGCCGTTATAACCAGAAATCGAATAACATTTAATATAGATTCCAAGGTAGATAACAAAAGATGCAAATAAATATCATTATAATCCCATTATTCTCTTCATTATCTAATTGTTAGTAATATTTCTCACTAATGTATATATTTCTTCACTAAGTGACTAAAAAAGGAACTTATTCTAAAAATCACAGAATAATATCGGTTAGTAACTATTGAAAATATCAATCATTGCTGAATACAAACACTTAAACTTAATATCAACTACCAGACAACCGTTTCATTTCAAATTATTTCTGGTTGATTTCACTTTCATTTATTATTTATGGATTACATTCTTATCTGATTTCAAATTTTAAACATTAAACATTTGAATCAATCAACAATATCACCTTTTTTGTTTCATTATTTTAATGTTATTGCCAATAAACTGATAGATATTTTTTTTAAACAAAACTATCATTGACATTATTACATATTCAATTGTCAATGAATAATATATAACGTGTATATACATATATTGATATCCGCATGTGTATATAAGCGAGAGATAGTCAGTCTTTCTCTTGAAAAGAGAACAAATTGACAAGAATTGTGATGATCATCTAAATCTATTCTTAACTTTACAGAATATAGCTATATGACAGAATGAAAACGAAAGTATGTTAACTTGTTTTAATTATTGTTAATGTTATGGTTTTTCTGTTTTACTGAACATTATATTGTCTAACAGACAGTAGAATTTCTTTTGGATCTGGTTAGTTTCATTATTCACACCCTTTTCTGTCATCTTATCTAACATTTTAGATTTATTGTCACTAATAATAATAATAATAACATTAACTAATATTATTATTACTATTACTATTAGTATTCTAATGAAATGTACTTTTTGTACTGCATATAGAGATTGACAATAAACGAAGTAAATGCCACAGTTACACTGGTTTTACTGAACAAATTAAATTATGAAAAGGTAGATAGAGATTTAATGTATTGTCATTATAATCATTATTGTCATTGTCAAGTCATTAGTTTGAATATCAATACTCATAGGAATTAACTATTGCGTTTTACACAGATTAATTGAAGAATGAATGAAAAGTACGAAGTTAAAAAAAGATGATGTCTGTATTGATGACGAAATATAAACTGAGAGAAAATAGCATACATTTAAACAAAAAAAGACAATATAAGTAAACTTTTTTAAAATGCCGATATTTAACTTTGATTCTCATAAAGTATACTCAAATAAGTGAGACAAAATGAAGAGATGAAAGAAGCCTAGTTCAAAAGTATTTACTTAAATAAAGGTGTCAATTAGTTATGAATAATTAATGAAATGAATTAAAAAGAAGTAAAATTCACTGTGACAAAATTATTGTTTGTCTTTTCACTGTAATAAATACGTATTCATGATAACGTCAAACAAAAATTACAGACTAAAAAAAAAAACTCTTTTATCATTACGTATACATGCATATACATAATGAAAGAAGAAAATAACCTATTTCAATAGTCCTAACACAATCTAAATAAATAGAACTACATACAGTTACCTTAAGTAATGATTACACTAGTGATCCCATCATGTTATTTTCTTAAGTATAAAACGATATCAGTAATTAATATGCTAATTTGTAATGGCAATTAATGTAGACTGACAAATTTAATGATTAATTGAATATAATCTCATAGGATATCTTTTAAAATATTAAATTATCAATGAAATCCCAACTGTTCACAATTAATCATCTACTAAGATTTCCTTTATCTACAAACTATGGATAACAAGATAATCTTCATGATAGATTAAGTTTACTTAGGTACCAATACAAATTCATGAATATTTCTCAATATACTAATCAATTATGATCGCATTTTTCATTAACATTAAAATCAATGGAATAATTTTTAAAGAAATGAAAAAATAATTACTGTATGTTGAACGTGTTCAAATTAATGTAAAAGAAAAAAAAAAAAAGATGTACACTAATAATTTCATTTCTTGTTTCTATGATGAATGATACTGAGAATATTAAGTAAACAATGCATCGATTTTATTTAATCTACAATAATAATTTGGTTAGGGTGTATATGCGAATTTACTACTATTTAAAGAAATTAATAGTGTTTTTACAGTTATAACATTTATTTTAATTTGACAGAATGTATATATTACAATTTTTAAAGAATTTCTTAAAATAAATTACAATTGATACTGTTAATTAATGCTAATAGTAATATACAATTCTATAAATAAGTTTTGTCTATAACTAAGTATTTGTATAAATTAGTAAAGAAATGCAACAAAAAATTAAGTCAAGTATAAATGTTACTTGGATTGAAATGGTTTATCGAAAGTGGTATTAAGTTTTAGCTGATTAGATTCGTCATAAATTAATGTTGGTAGGTTGTTATGACAAACGTTGGAAAACTGAGCAGCTATTTCATTTTAGTATGGAGTTTCACCGCGTCAGTGCGAGCTCTGAAAAATCCAGGGAATCAAATTCACTTACTTCGGATCTTACTGACATTAACCTGTGATGAATATTAACAAATAAACCTAATACCTATCATCACAAAGCCATTTTGTTTCAATTGCAATATTCAGCTCATTAGCGATTAACTTCGCTTCGCTGGAGTTCTAATGATAAATCAGGACTAGCAGAATTCAGACAGATTTGAAGTGAAACAGTTATCACCGGTGACGGTGGATAAATGTAGCGCTATATCACAAATTGATGAAAGCAGAAATTCTACCATTGAATAATAGCCTAGTGGTACAAAGGTCTAATCGTTCGCCAACTCGAAGTCACTGGGATGGAGTTTACGGGTGAGCACCGCTGAGGAGTCCTGTGCTAGAACGAAACGGCTGTTCAGTGTTCCCTAGTTTTCAGTGGTACCCTACCAGCGTCAATCTGTGATGAATTCAATCAACTAAAATCACTTAAATTGTTAGCAAACCTATTACCAAATATAGATAAATAGAAAACTGCAATATAGTTATTTCGTTTTGTTAAGGTGACAAATACCCCGACATTTTGGGCACGTATAAGAAATCAGTTGATACTCGGCAGTTTAATAACATATTTGATAGACAGCTTGTTCTGTTGGATTTGTATTCTTAGTGCTTTTGCTTTCAGCTTCTTATAGTAGATGTCAAAAAGTTTTCACAATTATTATTGAATTCTGACTTAATGAGTTAAAAGGTTTTAATGTATTTTGCTTATTAATAAGATAGGATGCTTGTGAAGAATTATCATTTTAAAAGTATGAAGTAAATTATCTTCGTGTTGAATAGTAGCTTTACCAGTTAATAAGGATTAACTGACTTCAAGTAAACTTTTCTATGATTGATTAAAAATCCATTGGAATGGTAGTGCAATACTCTATTTCATAGTGCTTATCAGACTACATTTCAGTGAACAAATGTACACAAAAAGTTCAGTTCTTTGTAAAATAAACGATTTTTCTTCAGCTTTAGACAAAGTACAAATACTACTGTAGGCAATTATTCAGAAAATCAATAATACTAAGTTATAGATGTTATGTATTGCGGAAAATACACAATGCCCTTGATAATTGCCAATCAGTATGCGGACACGTCTGCCCTATGACTATCAGTCCCCCAAGCCGGAATAGAGATAACAACGATTTATGAGCCAAACAGACACAATACAATCCAATTCAGTCCAATTCAGTAGTATTGTATTTCAATCATGCCTTTATACATACACGAATTCAGACCACACAGTAAACCAATTAGGGATTTTACACTAATACAAAACAGAAGAGATTGTGGCAGTGAATGGGGGGGGTAACTTGTACACAACTAATTAACTGTAGTTCATAGTAAGAGACAATATAATAACAGCAAATATACTAAGCTGGAGAATAGAGTAAGGGGAACATAACAATAATAGAAATGTAATGTTTACATTACTCACGACCAGAATAAATGAATTAGTCCTATAAAAATTCACAATTCTGGAAGTTTTTCACCTTCCTTTAATGGTCCGACAGAACAATAGAACTAAAAAATAATCACTTATTGCCTAAACTGATCTCTAAATATAAATCTGATCACAAAAATTTGATAGACCATTATAAATGTTACAAAAAGTTTGATAATAAAGTAATTACCACTGATTGTAACTGATAGTAATAATGATACCATAGGTAATGACATTCATCATAAGCATCCACCTATCGAATACAAATCATGATGATATGTTTCTACATAGGGCTAGCCGTTAAGCCTGCGAAAATAGAATAGGATTGTAGTGTATGATACATTCCAGCTTATATATATTCATGTGACAAAAAATATCCTTTTACTTCGAGTTATCATGAAGACAGAGATCAGCTGTTGCTGCTAAAAGTATTACTGAATGCACATTTACTTATAGCTCAAGAGGTATTATTGGTAACGATTAGATTTTAAACTTAATAATGAACGAATGACAAATAAAGACACTGGTGTTTATTCAATATTTTGTAAATGAATATCCGCCTTAGGAGATAAATTAACTTTCATCTTTATAAATGTAAGGCAATAAAAAAATATTGATTATGTAAAAAACGATCTATTTTTCTGATCAGTACTGGTGAGAAGACAATTATATTGGTTACCGATATCAGACAACTGGTAATAGACAGCAAGAATCCCTAGACTAAAGTTATGTTCTAGTTGATACTTGTTAACAAGAGGTAAGTTTAGTCTTAACGGAAATTATATTTCCAATTTGAATTATCCAATTTTACAATCCGATATTTTACAATAGAATATAAATTAATGCAAACTACACTTCATACATAGATGATTAAATTTCAAGACCAGTTATTTCACCGATGAATTCTTGATGATGACTCCTAAATAGGTAAACATTTACTGTAGCTACGTTTATTATAAGACCTAAGTATTATATTTGATTCCATTTGTACATTAACTATTATAGGGTTCATTTATCAGTTTCAGAAAATGTCTATGTCATGTTTTTCACTCCAAGCATAAAATGACTTCCTATTTTACAGATGAATGCTAGAAATTTCATTAACAGACCTTAATTTTAATTATTTCCTAAGATTAAAACAGAAATTATTGTATACGATAAATGAATATTGGTGAGTAAATATTATTTGAACGAAGTTATGATAACTCACCTCATACAGTCCATGGGGTATAACAAGCCATAAATGTTTCCATTCTTCACGAAATCGTCTTCTTCGATCTTTTTCACGCCAAGTTAAGTATTTATAGGCTGCACGAGTATCAGAAGTTTTTTTTATTATACTTTTATTATCAACACTCGAAGTACTAACTGTATTCTCGTCTTCGTTGACTTTTGAATTTGAATAATCTGTTGTAATCATTGTTGATGAATTGGTTACTTCACGAATATTCTCTTGAAGATCTTTATCAATTTTTATTTTCTTTCTGGGTATTGAGTTAAGCCTTTTATACGTAGTTTCACTTGGCGAATATGTGCTATCTGACATATTAGTTGAAGGTAACTGATTAGTAACGAATGAAGTAATATTGTTTGCAGTAATTTTATCAGAAACGTGGATTGTAGGATGACTAAAATCAGAATTTGTCTTGATTTCTGTTTTTAAATATTTCCCAGTATATTTTTTGGGAAAATTTGAAGGGTTTCTAGAATATTTACGTTTTAGTAAACGTCCGTTATTATTTTCCGTGTTTGTGAGACAACCAATTGGTTCTGTTACACTTCTTGAAATATGTGATGAATGTATGTTGTCTTGAATGTCTTGGTTGACTGAAGCTTCCATATAATTTGATCGTATCCGGTGATTTGATTTATTCAATGTAAATTCTGAGTCGCTAAAATTATTCATTAAAGAATGTATAGAATAGTCGAGTGGATCAGTATTTGGGCTGATATATTTATTAATGTTAGGTGTATTATTTTTTCTCAGTGATTGAATTATATTTATGTCATTAGAATAATATTTGTTGGGTAGTGAATTAGTCTGATTCTGAAATGTGGTAAACTGACATAAAGCATTGGCATTTGATGAACACGGTGTGAAGTGCCCTGTCATATACTTACTATTTTCATTAGATCGAATACATTGGTTGCAACTAGAAGACCATGTTTCTTCACGATTATTCATTGTTGACCAGCATTTTTTATTATTTTGTGCTTTAAAATTTATAGACTGATTGGATAATGCTGATGGTAATTTATATACATCATGATTTGTAGACATTTTTATCCTGAAATGGAAACAATAAAGAGCTGTGAATATGAGGACCTGTCCTATATTGATACTCAGATAAACTTTGCTTATTCAATATTGAGGGTTTTATTAGGAAAAAAAAATGTTACTATGCGACAAGTAATCAAACGAATTTGAAGATCATGAAAAATGAGTTTTATTAAATATACTGCTGCAAATTAGGTTAATGTTTCATCTGTTAATGCAACAAAGATAGCATAGATTACTTTAATTATTACTGACCAATTTCAAGTGATGAACATTCATCAGTTGTTTTGGCCAAATAACTGGTCAGTGACAATAGTATTCGTTGCTATAAAGCGTTTGTGGAAATAGTTGAGTCGCGTAATTCACTCATGTAGGCAGTGAGACAGTTATCCACAAGTAGCAATAGATGATGATTACTCAGTGTTACGAATGAACGGAAGTAAGAAATATAAACAATTAGCTTGTTGGTCTGGAGCTTGGGCGATCTCCGTAACTTCTGACAGTCTTAGATTCGGCACTTTATAGAGTCAAGGATGTTCATTATTGTGGAATTGAAAACAATGACGAAACACGTGTTCTTTGTTCCAATTCATGTCTAGTCAAAATCAATCAGTGACTTAACCGATAGAATGATGTAATTTTATCTAATAACGGATTCTGTACATTATTCACTCAGTCAATAATAACATAAAGCATAGAGCAGTTGTACGTTAGCTCAAGTTGTCATATTTCGTTAACACAAAGAAAAATATGAAGGAAGTTTACTTCAAGAATAGAGTTCAATAATAAAAAATGAAAATTATACATGGAAGTAGAATGCCGCTTATGAACTAGATGAAGATAAAGAACGAGTACATTCTCTCCTGGGCCGTGCAGCTAAATGTTAATAACTATCTCAGTCAAAGAAGTTTCACTACCTTATCTACTACTACGTAATATTTCCGTAGTACTTCGATGGACAACATATGACGCTCTAACTCTACCGGTAATGTTCGAGTAAACAACCATCATAAGTGTTATGTGTTTCTAAAGTACACCTTTTAATGGCAAACATTATCAATGGACCTTCGACCTTGCTTAGTTGAAGGCTCCTTTCAGTGTGGTGAGTTTAATTATTATTGGGTATCAGTATGTACGTCTATATATTCTAGCTTCAGTTTAGCGTCGGTGGATTATGTAGGCTAATATTTTATGCAGTGAATTAGTCAGACCAATCCCTTTATGATTTATATAATAGGATTTCTGTCCTTTTCTAATAATGTAAAACGACCAGCTATCGTGATTATTTAGATGGTTTTACTTTTAGCTCTTAGTCTAATATATCAACCAACATATATGCTAAAATCGGACCACTGTCTGGAGTCAACTTATTAGCTTATCAGAGTTACATCTGAAATCCATCTAGCTATTATGTAATATTGTTTACAATGAAACTTGTTTATTTTATATCACTTTCAACAAAAAGACCACCAGTGTCAATCGGTGGTTGTTTGCAAATATAGCACAAATCAACTGAAAATAATCAACGAACATCTTTGGATTCTGACTCCAAGAATGATTTTCTTATATCAGATAATTTAATTAAATGACCTCTTATTTTAAAAATGAAATATAAACACAACATTGATAAGCATACCATGTATCATTTAAATACTATATACATATCTATATAGGGGATAATATCTTGTAAGTCATGTAAAAAATTCCCTTGAATTATACCTGTCATTTTCATTATGTGATCACTGATATACAAACATTGAAATCGTCACCATCATTGTAACCATCATATAGTCAAAAAGATTTGTGTAGTTCATAAGATAAGACATTTAGGTATATACATGTTTAGTCCACTAAGTAGATGAAAGATTGATAGCGATTGTTTCATACACCGTCCTCAACATCTTTATATACATGAATGTAAGTTGGTTTATATGTAAGCCTACTTATTTTACCGTTCACTTGTTCTGTATATATATATATATATATATATATATATATATATATATATATATATATATATATATATATATATATATATATATATATATATATATATATATATATATATATATATTAAACAAACATAATCAAATTGAATGTCTTGAATTGCCTTTTGTTAGCTAATCACAATGTTAGGTGTGAATGTGTGAAAATAAACTTCTGTTGTAATACAATAACAATAATAATGAAAAGAAATGACAAGATATTGTTTTCTCATAAGTGAGGGTAGATAAAGTATGAATTAGTTTGATTTCTTTATGATGTCTCTACTTAAGATCATGTTTATTTGAAACTATTAGAATGAAAACAAATGTATGCATTGTATAAAATTTCTTTTTGAAGTTTATATTGTCGGGGTTACTTTGTTTTCATTATGTAGAAACTTATTGATGTTGTTGTCTAGGAGGATCTAGTCTTTGTTCCTTCTTATCACTCACTCATTTTTACACTGAACAGCCTGTCCTAGTGATTGATATAAACACATCAATGGATTAGTTCCGTTTTATTCTATTAATTTACAAATCAATATAAACCACAAAAGGATTCAGATAAATGTCAAATATCTGTCAGTTTGGATGCTATGACCTCTTGTCTTATTAATAAATAATATATGACTACAATGCATAGGATAATACTATATTTTCTTTGAAGTTTCAGCTATTGAAAATTGAATTACATTTCCTCCGTCGATGAATTCATTTGAGTTGTGGTGGTTTGTGGAGATTGGTATTAAGTTTTCGTTGATTGGATTTGTTATAGATTAATGTTGGTCGGTTGCCACTAAAAACTAGGGAGCAATGAACAGCCGTTTAGTCATAGTGTGGAACTCCTTAGAACCGTTCACCCTACACTCTACCTTAGAGGCCTCAGGTTGGCAGACACCTAACCCCCTTCACCACTGGATCGACACTTAATGGAAGAATTCCCACCACCATCGATTTGTGATACAACACGATGATAATCTATTGTCATTAGTGATAACTGTCCCACTCCCAACAAAACTGAACTCCACCAGTCACGACTGCAAAGGGTTAGGTGTTCGCCATCCTGAAGCTCCTGAGGCGGAATATAGGAAGCACGTTACTGAGTCGTCCCTTACCAGGACTAAGTGGCTGTCCATTGATCTCTGGTTCGCACTTTATTTATATGGAAATTACACGCTATTACAAAGAATCTAATGTTAACTTTTTAATAAATAAATAAGCATGTTAGTTAACAAGTGCTTCAATGAGAAATAAATTTTGACGATCATCCTTTATTTTAGAAAAATTACTAAGGTATCATTAGAAACGTAGATGAAGTTAACAAAAGGTTACCTGTAAACTTTATATCAGTGTAGAAGCTATTCATATTGATCAGATTAATTGTACATGATCAATTATTTTCACAGTTAGCTAGAGATTCAATTTTCTAATACATGCATATCTAGTGTGTTATTATCATGACTATGAATTTCTTCATAATTTCATAAAAATATTGAATCAATTCCAGTTTTGTTGAATTAAGTGACTTCATTGTCAGATGACGAATTACTGCATTGATCTCTTACTTCTTGTTGTTATAATTAAAAACTGGTTGGTTTGATCATTGTATGATAATTTCAATACATTTCAGTTCAGTACTCATCTAAAATTATCTTATAATTGTGTATAATAAAGTCATAACAATGAAAAGTTATTTGTCACTTAATAAAGAATGTTGTCTACTCAGTTCCATTGTTTTCTAACAAACGACTTTTGTCTACAGACATTTACACTGGTTATCCTACTTAGAATATAGAATGTCTGTTTTGTCAACTTCACACCATGTCATAGTAAAATAATAAAAATTCCTAGTTTTCAATTAAATTTATTACACATTTACACTAGTGAATACGTGCTCATATAAATAAAGCCTAGTATGATACAATAACTTGTATACCTTTAAAAGTAGTTTAACAGTGATATTAATGATATTGATTCCCATTTTACTTGTCAATTGATCATTTTAAGCCTATTCAGGCAATTGCATTTTCTGATTGATTGTATGACCCAGTGGGTCAAGTGTAACCAGATATCTTAATGGTCAACCTAGAACAGTTAAAGATTAAATGAACAACTAATGAGGCAGCACTTTATGTCAGATACGTTGGTGATATATTTGTAGTCTATATTTGGTTACAAACATGCTTCTGCCGCGTTGTTTCTCCTTAATCAATCATTTCCTAACATACAGTTTTCTATAGAACAGGAGCATAATAATAAGCTTCATTACCTTGATCTTGGCATTCAACGTACGGTAAGTAGTTTAATTCAGAGACTTCTTCATCGAAAGAAGACGTGTAATGGAATATATTCAAATTTCAACAGCTTCTGTTCAATAAGCTACAAAAAAGCTTTGGTTAGAGCACTACTCAATCTTGTCTAGTGATTGGAAACAAAGGACAGAATCGAGGGGAATTAATCATATTAAAACATTGTCTATGTGGTAATGGTTATTTGCAAAATTTCATAACTGGATTTCTGAAGATTAAAACGAAGGATGCTAAGTACAGCATAATTGTGAACAAACGTGTCATCTTAAAACTCGACTTCAAGGGGGGGGGGATGAGTTCATCAGAATCACTGATCACAGAATAAAGGTCATGTTGAAACGGATTTATCCGACTTCCAGATTAGTGTTTCTCTATCAAACCAGTTGTTTTTTTGGGATAAACGCATGTAGACAAATTCCTAACTTTTGTTACCTCCATTTTCGTATACATATTTACATGCATTTGCCGACGAACACGTATTGAAAGAACAGAAACGAAGGTCAGAGTAAGCATTTCTGAACACATGCCACATAAATTGAGTTTAAAAGGATAGCTCATTCCTACTACTGCCCTACTCACCACTTAACTGGTAGTGCATATAATGTCGACGCCTCAACACCACTGAAAATAATCATTAAACAGGCAAGTTCAAATCTCTTTCGTCTTTGTCGAAGCAATTGTCGTAAAACAATTTAAATGAAATTTGTGAGCAAAAATAAACTAGTAAACCTTATCCTGATGGCCAAGTTGCGTAGGAATTTTTGATACTTTTCTTTAATTTTTATTATTTGAGCTTTACACAGTTAGCCAGTATCTTTATTTGTATTTATTATTACATAGATTACTTATCATCTTAACTTTGTAGCTACTCTCACCTCAGTCTTATTCTCTAGAATTTTTCTATAGTTTGCCTATTAATAAATGACCATATTGAAGATGTTTTCATTCTTACACAATTGTGTTGTATAATATTCTTTTAACCGATTTACATCTACATTTATTGATCTTCTTCTATCTTATTTTAATGGTTATTATTAATTCTAGGTTGTATGTAGATGATTGGTTTAGTTTGTTTAATCTGGTTATCGTTTTTTCAGCAAGCTTGGGTTTTACGGAATGGGAATGCTAACCACATGCCCAAACCTCATCCTTTACCCGGGCTTCAGATTGGCAATAACCCTAGGAGAGCTACAGGCGGACAAAACTGTCTACTCTTGCTTTTCCTCTCCATCCTAGTGGTTGACTGGATCATAAAGGCCTCGACATCTGACGGGATGCACGGAATCCAATGGACAAGTAGGATGCAACTCGATGATTTGGACTTAACGGATGATATTACTCTTCTAGCCCATACACAGCAACAAATGCAGGTGAAGAGAACCAACGTAGCAGCAACCTCAGCATCAGTAGGCCTGAACATAAATAAGAGAAGGAGCAAGATTCTTAAATATAACACAGGGAGCACCAACCCAATTGATTTTAATGGATAAACTCTGGAAGAAGTGGATACTTTCACGTACCTGAGAAGCATCATCGATGAAGTAGGAGGATCCTATGCAGATGTAACGGTTATGATTGGAAAAGCCACGACATCATTCCTACAGTTGGAAAACATATAGAACTCAAAATAACTGTCAAGTAACCTCAAAGTCAGATTCTTCAATTCGAACGTGAAGACAGTTCTGCTGTGTGGAACTGAAACTTGGAGAATTACTGCAGACATCATCAGGAGGGTACAAGTATTTATAAACAACTGCCTACACAAGATACTGAATGTCCGTTGGCCGGAAACCATCAGCAACAGTCAACTATGGGAGAAAACAAATCAACTTCCAGCCGAAGAGGAAATTCGGAATAGGTGGACGGAAATGGATAGGACATACATTGAGGAAATTATCAGACTGTATCACGAGACAAGCATTAATATGGAATCTTGTTGGGAAAGGGAAAAGAGGAAGGCCGAATAACACACTGCGTCGATAATTGGAAGCAATTAATAAAAGGAGGAACAACAACTGGAAACAGCTGAAAAGGATTGCTGAGGACAGAGTTCAATGGAGAATCCTGGTGAGCGGCCTATGCTCTTCTGTGAGGGGTAATGGGCGTAAGTATGCAAGTAAAGTAGATTATAAGAAACCATACAATAAAATGAATTCATATTATTCTATTACAATGTTTATTATTGTTCAATTAAAATGTTATATTGAGTTTGTAATCAAAGTTATCTAGTGATTTTTAACATTCATAATGTATATTAATAAGCATATAATAGAATTTCTAGAAATTTTGTGAATTTTACAGACAACATAGAAACTAATCTGATGCAATTTTGATAGTACCATGTATAATCAACATAATTTTAAGTAGTTTTAAGTATTAATGGTTTAATAAAGATTTCATGATAACGAATTTATAACAAAAATGTATTAATTTTTGAATATACGAATTCAAATTTCCAATGACAATTATTTTTAATAAATGACTTGTAAACTGTTTCAATATGTTAATTAAATGAACTTACAATGATAACAAAACTCATGTAATAAATCACTATATAATGGATTAGTGTTTTAATAAATATAAAACTTTGTTATAGTAACAATTTTAAAAAAGTGTGCTAGTTTTAAATCTTTGAATTAAAGTAATTGGTGTATACCACCTGAATAATTTTTAAGTCAAAACAACTTTTCAATGCTCTAAATCAGTTAGTAATAACGACTATCAATAAATGTTTAAGTTGAATTGTAACTGGTAGGCGGAATCCGAAACGCATATTTCTTCCTATTTGGGACTCATCTGCTGGATGTACCTGCATCCCAATGTTGATATATACACCGCGAATCAAACTCAGTTCATTTAGTGCCGAAAGCCACCGCCTTTATAACTAGGCTACTGAGTCCTGGCAGCCACACTTGTGCTACAGGTGTATATACATATATTTAGAATATGTTTGAATCTTCTCGTTGATTTGTTATGGCAATCCTCTTAAGATGCACATATGACAATAGAGATTGATCAATTTCAGTCGATAATAAATCAGAGGAAAATCAAAGCATATTCTAATTATACTTATTTTTTGTAGTTTATGTTTCACTTTGTTTAGTCTCGTCGAATAATGATTTCCGATTCTTCATGGGTTTATGTCTTTTTAGTGAAACAAAACTGTATTTTGTAGTGTACTGCGTCCAAACTATTTATCTTTAATTAGTTCAACAGAAAGTTGAGTTTTTAATGTTTTAACAGTGAGGATGAAAATAAATATGATACTACTTAATCAATGATATCTTACTCTTTCATTATTACTCAACTTATTAAGTAATATAAATGGCTTGAATAACACTAGAGTTCATGAATGAATATTATGAATACTAGGTACTTATGGACAATTAGAATCTGTTTTAATACAAATATTATGTGGATATGCGTTACAATTCAATATACATTAAAATATAGATCAAATAAAAACGTTAACCTTCAGCGTAATATCTTGCCGTGTGACGTAAATTACTCAACTGTAAGCAAGATTTCCTTTGACCTTTCTGTAATCATTTAGTGTATAGTAGTTATTGTATGAATGCTACATATTCAAGCAATGCACATCATGCTTTCACATTCTAGCTCATGTTTATAAGCAAAACCGTGAAAAAAATACATTTATTATTCATCATCACTCAAACGAATTCTGGTGATTTCATAATAATCTTTCATTACAAGTGAGTATTATTTCGCTAGTGAATTATCATCAGTGATATAATAAATTCAGGTGAGTGTATTAGTCACATATTGATGTAGGTTAGGTACCAGTGAGGACAACAGGGCACTAAACACCTGCCTTATACTAGTGTAGAACTTCTTAGAAGTCTGCACACTTAGTTCCACCAGGCAATTGAACCCACGATTTTAGGGCGTCAAAGTGAACACTTAATTTTACAATCAGTGATGTATAAAATCAAGTAAAATTAACAACTATCTCCACAAAACCACCTTAGCTCAAGTTAATTTATAGAAAAAACTATTAGCTATTAATACCAATCTTCTGTCTACGATAGTAGAGTATATCCATGACCACTAACCTTTCGATGCAATTATTGATCTTTTCTCAACCTATATTATGGTTAAACTACATCTATCACTTATCATTTGTATTGATTTCGATCCAGTAAAAGATTACGAATTTACAGTGTTGTAGCGTTTTGTATCATAATGAAATAGCTTCTCAATGACCTGTAACTAATGAAAGTCTATTGATACTAAATTTTAACAAATATTATAAAGTATTCAGTTTACATTAGGTGAAATACATTTTACCAGTGACTAAGTATGCAATTTATTATCTTAACTAATTTTCATTTACATCTAATGTAACGGTGAAAGTTCACAGTAATCATTTGATTAAAATGTTAATAAATTCTAACAAACAACTCATCGTTTTGTAAACTTCATTAACCTGAGAGTTATGCAATCCGATGTTACAGAGTTCCTAAACTATGACACTTCTATTTTGTAACCATTTAATTAACTTTATATTTTAGTTCTCCTTCCAATTGTCTCATAAAACATAAACTATGTAGTTTATTCTGTTATTTACTAAACAAATTGTAGTCTATCACTAGTAGTTTATCCATTTTTTTATAGACAAATGCTAAATCATTCATCTGATGTGCGATTTTTCATTTCCAGAAGTTACACTATTTCTAGGTCTAGTAGATTATTTTACATCATTTAGTGGTTGGTTATGAGAACATTAATTGTAGAACATTCATTAGGATGAAAACGGTTATACTGATAGATTTCGCAATGTTTATTATGATGTAAATCAAGTTAATCAATATTCGTTAATAAAATGAAAAAAACCTTAAATAACTTCCTTCACTGATTAACTTCACCCTGAGTATCATGGAAGTCTAAGGAGTGTTGAGTAATCCTTACTGTTTCATATCGATCTTATCAAGGCATACAACAACTTTCATATGATTATCAATAGGTTACCATGAGTAGCATCGCTAAAAGGCTAAAATATTTGGAAAATTTACTTCATTCAGATATACCACTAGTTTGATAGGTTACTATTCGTCAGTACAATTTTGAGTCATCCCAGAAGATCAACATTGATTAATCGAGGTAAGTACTACAAACTCCGACCTAACGGTCCCAGTAGTGCACTTCCATCAAAACAGTTATTTTCCAATAAAATATAAAATATGTGACAGAGTGTGACCTATCGTATTTTTACATTTTAAAACTACTAATTATAACATCAAGTATTAATATAAATAATTTGAACATTTTAAAGGTGATAGTGTAATGATAACTCCCTTTCCTAGGCTTACTAGAGTACATACAACTAATAGTATTTGAATGTTTTTGTTATACCACAGTCCAGCCAAGTGTTAGGTTCCTCCACCATCGTCCACCATCCTCCACAGAGCTAGTTTAGTAGTCTCAAGTTCTTTTATTTTGTCTACTGTCAAATATATTGTTTCAACTGATGACTATTGTATTCATGCTTATTTATCTTTCGTGATTAACAATAGATAGTGCTTTATATCAGTAATGTCAAATTCTATCGCGAAAAGTTTTTCTTAGTATGAATTATAACTTTCCCAGTTTTCAAACCTAGATAAGATTATATTTTGAGTTTACTCTTTGTGGAGCGTTGATATTAACTGCAATGCCAATTTTGGATTATAATACATCATACAATTTCTTACAAATGTAAGTTGAAATGTTGCGTGAGTGGGTACGAGTTCATAATCTCGAATGTCCGCTACATATCACTGACACCATAATTTAGCTATCAGATATTTAGATGCACTGGCAAAATCCAATCAATCATTTAATTAAATAATATATTAGTACCTTGTAGTTAATTTAATATGACAGTACCATTTGGAGAAAGTAAAGTGAAATAAGAGATTATTTGACACTAATGTCTATAGTTCTTTTGAATCACCACGATTATAAAATAAAGTAGAAAGATAATTTCTTATTAACTGTAGAGTAATAGCGTTAATGATGAAAGTAACAGTATTAACCTGTATCGAGGACTTTAGTGTACTTAAATCACAGTATCAGATGATTTCACAAATTCTGGGGATGTAATATAATGGAATAGAACACTTAAGTCGTCTACAATAGGTCACTAGTAAATTCAGAGTAAACATCTTAACCTGTTTGAAGTGATTTGAATAATTTTTCCAGTTACTTTATTTGATAATTTTAATATTGTATTTTGCCGTTATGGTGGCATTAAGTTAGGATCTAGTTAATTGAATTCGTTACAGTATAGGGTTCGTCAGTGGCAGTGCGAAGTCTACACTCCGCTTCAAAGCCTTCAGAAAGGCATATGCTTAATCCTCCACACCACTGGGCCGCATTTAATGATAAAATTCCAGTTTCCATCAATTTGTGGTATAACACAACGATAATCATCTGTGACAAATTTAATCAACTAAAACTTAATACCGATCTCCAAAAACCACCTCAGTTCAATTAAATTAAGACTGTCACACCTCCCAACTGCTGAATTGGCAAAACCTTAAAACTACGTCTATGATCATTTGAATAGTTATTGAAAAACAATTGACTGCTGATATTTTAACGTATTTTAAACTACATTCAATAAACTAAATTTGATACTTTCTAATGTGATTCTTTTGGACTAACAAGTTTCTTACTGACTGCTTAGAAAAATGTAAGCAGTTTACTACACTCTAAAACACTGTATTTGATAGGACTATGCATACTGTTTTTTTAAAAATTATTTTGTATTGATTTACCCTTTAGAAGAGATTACAGTTAACATAAAAACATTTCATTTAGATTAAATAATCTTGACAACTATTTCACATACTTCTTTATAGGTAATAAAAAAAGATCGTCTGACATTAGATGCGATCGTACACTATGAACTGATCAGCTTAGCATAAGTGTAAGCTTGAAATGAACTATTAGCAAAGATTTTACTAGAATACGAAGTAATTAGCCACCTAAGTTATAAATAGTCACCGTAATCGATAATTGCAATACATTGCTTGAATACTAAATGTTTAAGATAATCTTAGTCTAAATGATTCTACACACTGATACATTTTCTATATATGTCTATATTATGAAATTTATCATTCTTTTTCAAATGTAAACCATTCTCATTACAATGATATGAAGTAAAATATATGTATCAGGAAAGAAATCCTATCAATAATGTAGCGTATATTGTACGATTATTTAAGTGGTATATCTATCTACGAAGTTCTTCTACTCAGATAAACAGATAAAAAATAAATAATACCATTTTAATGCCAATAGATTTGTTGTAAACACATTCAACAAATTCATTAATACAAACTAGAAATAATCTATAAATCACCAATCAACAATAAACTATATTCAATATGTACGATTAACAAAAAAAGTAGTTCACATAATTACGAATTACTTACCTCTCTCGCCAAAATGAACTATTGAAAATTCTATTTAGCTCAACTTTATTACAATTTGATAATCACACTAACATAAATGAAGTTACTTATGGAAATGTTGGAAATGTATAATAATTGCTTTTCAATCATGAATTTCACTGTTCTTTTACTATTTACGTTAATATGGATAATTTGTGAAAATTGTATAATGAATAAATACATAAAGGATCATGATTGTAATCATCGTGTTTTATTGAAAGGCATGTAAACTTTCAAACCTGTTAGATATAGTCATTAGATTTATTCAAGTGAGTAAGTAATATATGTCTCATATCAGTAGTAAATACCATATATCACATATACAAATCACTCTACTTTTAATTGTAGTAATATACAGTTAGAGAAGACGTGACTATAGTCATCACAATGAAGTAGAAGGGGAAGAGTTTTATAAAAATTGGCGTATCATGAGCCACTATTAGTGAAAGTTTATTTATCTACCCCCCTTATTATCTTCTTCAAGTTCAGTCATCTGTTTACCTCACTCCCCTCTTTATTCATATGTATAGTGTTTGTTAAAGGATGATTCTCATTGAAACCTTGAATCACCATTGTCTATATGTCCCTATATATCACATATTTTTAATATAATTCTAATGTGCTCACAGACACACATAAGCATATATGTCTGTTTGGCATAAACAAACAGGCAGGTTCATGGCCCAATTTTACATACACACAATTTAGTTCGGTTTATAATCAGGTTGGTTAATATTGTCAGTCAAGCGCCGTTTTTCTAACCTCACCTTCATGCGTTTATTTGTAAAGAAAATATATTCCTTTTCAAAACAAATATATAGAGGGGGGAACAGAAGGTGCATAAAAAATCATAATTTGGTCTTGTCTACAATTGAACAGTTGGATGAATAAGGACATATTAAAATGTTTGGCAATTGAAATGTTTAACCGTGAAATATACTTAATACAGTTCGAAATCGTCGATGATATAGTGCTGTAAAATATTTTTTTAACCTCTATTTCTAAAAATATCTTAGAAAATAATTTGTAACCAGTCTATCTGAATAACTAGATATTGTTATTTATAGAACTTGGAGTAACTTAACATATACACTTTAAAAAGTTATTGGTTGAAGTTAACTACCAATCAAAATGAATAAACTAAATCCACTGTGTAAAGAAATTACACACAAAATCAAATAATCTGCACTATATTCAGTAATAATAAATTTCGTAGACAAAAGGGATAGATATCACCTGCCTGCCTGTCTTTGTATAGTAGACAATTCGGCGCCATAATAAAATCATTCTTTCTGATTGGTTCATTAGTTTATAATGTCAGACCATTCAGTGAAGTTTAGCTCTTCAGAGTTTTGTTTGACTATATGTATGAAAACTGGAGCAAAAGTTAGGTTTTAATGAATCTAACTGATTGATTATTTACCTGAAATCAAACACCATTTAGAAAAAAAATAGACATAGACATCAAGAAAGTAGAGGCAAATTGAAACATAGTAGGTTGAATTGTGACCCGAAAATGGAATCCAGGACATGCGTTTCGTTCTGTCTGGAACTCGTCAACTTAATGTACCTACATCCCAATGTAGACGTTTATACTGAGACTAGGATTCAGTTCGTTTCGTGTAAAATACCGTTTCGTTCATAACAACTCTATTGAGTGCACAAAGCCATAAATGTGCAACTAGTATGAATATATAATTTGGAGGTATTTGTGTCTCCTACTAATGATGCACATATGGAAAGAGACCAATCAATTTTACTTCATAACAAATCAGATGAAAGATACATATACTTCTAAAGTATAGAATGGAAATTATTGAATATTTAATATCCAACGGTATAGTATCAATGATAGAAGGTTAATTTATGAAAAAAATTATGTCAATTCGATTCAAAGTATTTGATTTTTATGATATTTCGGAATAACTTAGTGTTAAGATTGAACAAATGAGTTCCATGTTACCATTGGAAATCTAGTTAAATAACTAATAATTTGGATAAATGACTCACATATTCCTGAATGATTCGAGTCAGTTTAGTTGATATGAGATTGTTTTGATATTTTATTTCTTAGAATGAAAACTTGTTTTGAATCTGGCTTCCAACAATTTAGTTTCTGAATGCAGTTTGAGCGTTACACACTACATTTCAACTAAATAGTAGATTTGAAGTACTGGGTTAAAATACATTCATTAGCGCTTATCTTTGGACACGTTCAGTTAGTGATTACTTGTTTATTCTTCTCAACGTTTCAAGTATTCTTGGTCCCTTAGTAGCTAAACTGTCTTCATTGTCATGATACTACTGAAATGACCTTAATCTAAGTTATGTCTGACTAATCTACGAATATTTAAAGATGTATATACAAAACACACATATAAGTGACATACAAATTTATGGTAAATATTACAACCATTTAGAGTAGTTACTGTCTTATTACTTGATGACATAATTTAATCAACACTGAGGAATAGAATCAAT
Organism: Schistosoma mekongi; assembly: GCA_034768735.1. Taxonomy (NCBI): domain Eukaryota; kingdom Metazoa; phylum Platyhelminthes; class Trematoda; order Strigeidida; family Schistosomatidae; genus Schistosoma; species Schistosoma mekongi. Next base: position 11,510,134 of record CM068309.1, on the reverse strand, counting down.
CAATCAATCAATGCCTGTTACTCCAAGTGGAGCATAGACCGCCCACCAGCATTCTCCAGCCAACTCTGTCCTGGGCTTTCCGTTCTAGCTCTTCCCAAGTGCTGTTCATTCTCTTCATGTCTGTTTCCAATTCCCGACGCAATGTGTTCTTGGGCCTTCCTCTGTTTCTGTGGCCTTTAGGATTCCAAGTCAGTGCTTGTCTTGTGACACAGTTTGATGGTTTCCTCAGTGTGTGTCCAATCCATCTCCAGCGTCTTTTCCTAATTTCTTCCTCAACTGGAAGTTGATTAGTTCTCTGCCACAGAAGGTTGTTGTTGATGGTATCTGGCCAACAGATCCGAAGAATCCTACGCCGACAGTTGTTTATAAATACTTGTATCTTCTGTAGGATACTTTTCGTAGTTCTCCAAGTTTCAGCTCCATACAACAGGACTGTCTTCACATTTGTGTTGAAAATTTTGACTTTTATATTGACTGACAGTTGGTTTGAGTTCCAGATGTTTTTCAGCTGTAAAAATGCTGCCCGTGCCTTACCAATCCGCGCCTTCACATCCGAATCAGACCCTCCTCGTTTGTCGATGATGCTGCCCAAATATGTAAAGGTTTCAACGTCTTCCAGAATTTCTCCGTCAAGTGTAATTGGGTTAGAGTTTGTTGTTTTGTATCGGAGGATCTTGCTTTTCCCTTTGTGTATGTTGAGGCCTACTGCTGCTGAGGCTGCTGCTATATTGTTGGTCTTCTTCTGCATTTGATGATGTGTGTGAGAAAGAAGAGCTAGGTCATCTGCAAAGTCCAAGTCATCTAGTTTCGTCGATGTTGTCCATTGTATTCCGAGAGTGCCTTCAGATGTTGCAGTCTTCATGATCCAGTCGATGACCAGTAGGAAGAGGAAGGGCGAGAGTAAGCAGCCTTGTCTAACACCGGTCTTCACTTCGAATGAATCTGTGAGCTGACCTCCATGCACGATTTTACAATGTAGTCCGTCGTAAGAATTTCGTATGATGTTGACTATCTTCTCGGGTACGCCGTAATGTCGTAGAAGGCTCCATAATATTCTCCTATCCACGCTGTCGAATGCCTTTTCATAGTCGATGAAGTTGATGTAAAGTGGTGAATTCCATTCAATTGATTGTTCAACAATGAACCGTAGAGTGGCGATTTGATCGGTACATGATCGATCTTTACGGAATCCAGCCTGTTGATCTCGGAGTTGGCCGTCGACTGGGTCCTTTAATCTGTTCAATAACACTCTGTTGAAGACCTTTCCTGGTACTGAAAGTAGAGTAATGCCTCTGTAGTTCTCACAATTGCTGAGATCGCCTTTCTTTGGTATCTTGATGAGGTACCCTTCTTTCCAGTCTGCTGGAACTTGTTCTTCCTCCCAAATCTTCCTGAAGAGAATGTGGAGTATCTTTGAAGTTGCTTCTATATCTGTCTTCAGTGCCTCTGCTGGTATGTTGTCTGGCCCTGCTGACTTGCCACTCTTGAGCTGTCTGATGGCCATTTTGATTTCTTCGACTGTTGGTGGGTCTGTGCTTATAGGGAGATCCGTGGCTGCTGCTTCGATGACTGGTGGGTTCAGTGGGGCTGGTCTATTCAAGAGTTCTTGGAAGTGCTCTACCCACCTGTTCCGTTGTTCATGCACTTCAGTGATTGGTTTGCCAGCCTTGTTCTTGATTGGCCGTTCTGGCTTGTTGAATTTCCCAGCTAACTTCTTCGTTGTATCATATAAGAACCTCATATTTCCTTCTCTTGCAGCTTTTTCCGCTGTCATTGCTAGGTCCTCAACAAACTTCCGTTTATCCAACCTGATGCTCCTCTTCACTTGCTTGTTGACTTCGGTGTATTCGGCCTGTGCCTTGGCTTTCTCTGCTCTTGTCCGACTGTTATTGATCGCTGTCTTTCTGTTCCTCCTTTCTTGGATCTTGTCCAGAGTTCTAACAGAAATCCACTCTTTTTGGTGTTGTTTCTTGAGACCCAAAACCTCCTGACATGTTGAGGTTATTGTTTCCTTAATCTCTTTCCAGTTGTCTTCCATATTAGTTCCACCTTTTTCTAGTAGATTATGAAATGCCTGGAACTTGTTGCTGAGAATTAATTTGAATTCGTTGCGTTTGTTAGTATCCTGGAGAAGGGCTGTATTAAACTTGTGTAATACTGCTGCTCCAGTTGTCCAGTGCTTCCTCAGCTTCAGTTTCATTTTAGTTACCACCAAATGGTGATCTGAAGCTATGTCGGCTCCTCTCCTTGCTCTTACGTCTTCCATGGTCCTTCTAAACTTCTTTTTGATGCAGATGTGGTCGATTTGGTTCTCCGTAATGTGGTCCGGTGAAACCCATGTAGTTTTGTGTATACGTTTGTGGGAGAAAATGGTGCCACCTATAATCATTTTGTTGAAGGCACATAAGTTCACAAACCTCTCACCGTTATCATTCCTTTCTCCCACTCCATGTTGTCCCATGATGTCTTCATACCCGGTGTTATCCACTCCGACCTTGGCGTTGAAGTCGCCCATCAGAATGGTCAGGTCCTTGGCTGAAAATTTCTCGATGATTGACTGCAGCCTCGCATAGAACTGGTCTTTGTCGTCTTCGTGGCTGTCATTGGTGGGTGCGTAGCACTGGATGACATTCATTGCAATCCCTTCCTTCTTCGTCTTGAAGGATGCTGTGATGATCCTAGGTCCATGAGGTTCCCATCTTATAAGAGACTTCCATGCATCTTGGGATAACACCAATGCTACTCCTTGTGTGTGGGGGGCGTTTTCTTCTTCGTGGCCGGAGTATAAAAGCACATTTCCCGAGGATAACCGTTGCTGTCCAGCTTGCACCCAATGCGTTTCGCTTATTCCAAGTATCTTCAGGTTGTATCTTTTCATTTCTTCAGCTATTTGCATGGTCCTCCCTGTTTCCCACAGCGTGCGGACATTCCACGTACCTATACTAATGGTTGCTCTGGTTGTCAGAAGAGACATCGGCCTCGTGGCTTCCGAAGAAACTCGGCTTTCACCATGAGGCGTCATAACATACCTTCCAACTCCCAGGGCAGAGTGAAAATGGTTATAAAGGTTTTTACTGGTTAGCGTTTTTTTAGCACATTTGCTGTTTTACGGGATGGGGTTGCTAGCCCCATGCCCAACCCTCCTCCTTTATCCGGGCTTGGGACCGGCAGCAACCCTAGGGGCTACAGGAGGAGTTACTGAGGAATAGACAAATATGAAATTTGATTGAATATATCACAGATTGATGTTGGCAGCGCAGCATTGAAAACGAGGGAACACTGAATAGCTGTTTTGTTCTAGTGTGGAACTCCTCAGCAGCGCGCACTGCAGATTCTGCACCACGGGCTTCAGGTTGACACCAACGCCTAATCGTCTGCACTACTGGGTCGGCATCCAAGTTCAGACTTGTCGGGAGTGAGAAAGTTATCACCAATGACGATGGATGATCGTCTCGCTATATATCACAAATTGGTGGAAATGGGAGTTCTACGATTGGATGCCGACCAAGTGGTGCAGATGGTTAGGCGCTCGCGTCAACCTGAAGCCCCTGCTGTGGAACCTGGGGTGCGCACTGCTGAGGAGTTCCACACCAGAACGAAACAGCTGTTCAATGCTCCCTGGTTTTCAATGCTACCCTACGAGCATCGATCTGTGATATATTCAATCAATTAAAATAACCAATCTCCACAAAAGCAACCATCCCAGTAGAAATATGAAATTGGTTGAAACACATTAGTCGAACAGTGTAAAAGAGGACTGATTAGTTTAGAAAATAACATCTCTGGCTGTGACACTAATCGAAGTGAATTTCAAATAGAAACAAGAAGTATATATTCACTTAATATGCTCATTTTCTACAAGTACAATCTAATGTGAAATATGCTTACAGATTTCCTCTCATCATCAATTTATGCTAAAAATATAATCATTTGAATGCAGATTATCGACTACTGACTCTTAAGTCAGCATGCAACATATGACCTAAGAATTTTCTTATTAATCATGACGGCAATACTCACTTGAGTAAACAGTATTATCATTTTAAATGAAAAAATTATCATAACGAGTTTTACGTTAACACTAACGTTCTTTTTTTCCGATATTGTACACTGTGAAGATATTTTCACACTAACTTATATTTGTATCCAAACACTGAAAATTCGAACAATTTTCCTGACTGTCTGCAGTTATCTGTCAATTTTTCATAACTACTGATATAATCACTAATGGTAAGAAGTTCGCAGCGAAGCCGGAGTGTCCTGTATTCAATCCCCGGTAGGCTGAATAGAATATACTAGGACGAAATATCTGTCCAATGCTTCCTGGTGATCAATGGTTGTCTAATTTAGATCAAATAATGACATCAAATTATAGCTAATATTAATTTGAATGCAGATTATCGACTACTGACTCTTAAGTCAGCATGCAACATATGACCTAAGAATTTTCTTATTAATCATGACGGCAATACTCACTTGAGTAAACAGTATTATCATTTTAAATGAAAAAATTATCATAACGAGTTTTACGTTAACACTAACGTTCTTTTTTTCCGATATTGTACACTGTGAAGATATTTTCACACTAACTTATATTTGTATCCAAACACTGAAAATTCGAACAATTTTCCTGACTGTCTGCAGTTATCTGTCAATTTTTCATAACTACTGATATAATCACTAATGGTAAGAAGTTCGCAGCGAAGCCGGAGTGTCCTGTATTCAATCCCCGGTAGGCTGAATAGAATATACTAGGACGAAATATCTGTCCAATGCTTCCTGGTGATCAATGGTTGTCTAATTTAGATCAAATAATGACATCAAATTATAGCTAATATTAATTTGAATGCAGTAACTCGACGAAATATGTAGGTGACAGTACTTCTAAACGTCTGTTTAGTTGTTTGCTAATGAAAGTAGTAATTTCATCTCGATAAATTTAGTGATATAAATTATTAGTAATATTGTAAGTAACAAAATTGATTCGTCTCATCTAACTAAATTTTTTTAAATTAATTAATTGATAATTTAATTATGCTTGAAACTATGCACAGTGTTATAGAATAAATCATTAACCGTTTTACCGATATAGTGATCATATCCACAATGATGTAATTGAATACCTTTATACATAACACCGTGAATAAGTGTTTTTTAACCAGTTTGTGGTATATAATTAGCTGAACTATCTATTCACCAATTCGTTCTCAATTTTATTGGTTTCGAGGTTGACAGAGATTTTGGGGTGGATGCTGATCAGCTATTTAGCGACAGTAACTCATAAAGAAAATCACCTTACAATTCATAATGTTTGGAAATATTGTAACCACTGATAAGCAAACGCATGGATAATAGAAAGTATTCTATGTCTAAAATAACAATGAAATCTGATTTAAATAATGGCACATTGAGAAATGAGCCGTATTTTTTGTTTCCGACGTTTACAGTTTATCATAACTTCACTAGTACATATGATTTAATTTAATTAGGATTTTGTAGAATTATAGGTTCAAGTTCAACAGTTATTGCTCTTTAAGACAATAATAACAGTGAATTTTAGTTTTATCTAAGTTAAATTAATGCCAGAATAAATTTTAATGTTTAGAATCATTCAATCGCCACTGTCACTTATTAGCATTACCAACTAAAGAAAATATATATGTCAAAGAAAAATGGTAACTATAGTTATTGTCATATTCAAGCTAAAGGAGGCTTCTAACGATGAATGTATAACATTAAGAATATTTGGGATGACAGGTAAACAACACCTCAAAACCTAGTGCTATAAGTAAATTGAAAAGTGTGTGACGTTATAACCTTAACAATCCATGATCATAATAGATGCTGACGGGAAAAATATTCATTGGAGTGTAATACAAACTAATCCCCAACTGTATACTTAAGAGATTCATTTATTCCTATCTATTAGTAAAATCACTGATGTGTGTTTAGAATAAATTCAAAAATAACATGGAAACATTCGTTTCCAGTGAATTCTTTGCTTTGTAGTGACTGTTAATTTAAAGTGACGGTTATCAATAAAACAAAACAAAACGGAAATCTGAAAATGAACCTAAACATACTATTCTAGATAGATCGGTATTACCTATTTTATATGGGATGACATGAATCACACTTCCCGAATGTTTCATCAGTTTACTGATGATCATAAAACACTCAATTTATAATGGAATACGAAAATGTTGACTAACTCAACTTTTTAGACCATAATATAAAACGGGGAATAAATGAGAAAGTTGAGAAAAGTATGTATAAAAATGAAAAATAGCTGGGGGGGGGGGAGAATGTTTACATCACAACAAGCCTGTCCTTTCAGTTAAAAACGTGGTCTAGTAAATGTTTTTAATAGAGCCAGAATGCTATGATCAAGTGATGAAATTGATGGAGAATTGACAATAATTGAAAACTGTCTTATAAACAGTGGATATCCGAATAAATTTATTAACATGTACGTAAAGATAAATCCTAAAATTGACAAACATCAGACTATAAAGAAAAATCCAGTGTTTATACGCCTTTCATTCAAAGGTGATGAGACCACTAGAAGAATTAATTAAAAAATCAGGACGATATTAAAGCTAACTTATCCTACAACTCACTTGGTCTCATTGTATGTCAGCAAACACCCGTTAAACTACTCAATAGTAGATTAATATCCTTCAGATATGCTTCACAACTGCATCAATGAATTTATATGTACTTGCGGTAACAAGTATGTCGAAAGGACTGCAACCTCTAAAGACATTTTCGACAGTGGAAACGACAAAATTGTTACAGACGCATTCAAAATAGGCAACAGACAAGCAACATCATTATTGCGACGTTTCACAGAGGTAATCGCTACCATACATTTTAGACCTGATCTCTGTATACAGAAAGATAGCATGGTATGCCTTTCGCTACTGTGGTGAATATATTAATTTTCTCTTACACAATCACTCAGATATTTTATAAACGGAAAGGATTTTTGTTCAAAATCCACTCAATAATTATGTAATCATCTATTCCTATCTTTTTACGAAGATGTAACACCATCTTTCATTAACTTTTTCAATAGTTTTGTTATTCCCTCCTATCTTTATGCTCTTGACTTGCCCTTTATAAATATTCATTCAGCTAAAATTATTATCGTATTATATATCTCCATTCTAATTATTATGATTTCTATATTCATTCTAGAATAGTCATCTCAACCTCAACAGACAAAGTATATCAAATATTAAATTCTGTATAACGCCTTGTAATTTTAGGCTGCTTGTAGTTGATAAGAGGCCTCGAAAATAAAATAAATTTATTTTATTCTATAAACTTTTTTCTTTTTGTGTCGTTCAAATAAAACATTAAATATTGATAAAATATTCTTCTTATAAATATTTAATAAAAGAAAATAATGTTGATAGTGCCTTAGATACTGTTCATTTTCAAAATGAAGTGGTAATGCCTCTCCTCTCCCACCCACCCACCCACCCCCCTAAACATAAAAATGAGTTATGGTACTAAGTTGACATAGAACTGTTGTGAGATATTGCGAAAATAACATCGTCGGTGTTGACATTTTGTGAGTTTACATGAAATATTCTGTTTTAGAGACCACCTAGTAAAAACAATACGATATGGTATAGGATATTTTAAAGATGAAGCAAAATATGTGTTAGTGATTGACTTTGATCACTTAATATAATCTGAATATATCGAAAGAACATAATAACCTGACAAAATCCAGTTAGGTATTATCAGATAAAGCAAATTTATTGCAATTTTTGTCATTCACTAACACCAGCTGACAAATCCTGACTTAATCTTCATCTTCTGGTTATGTGTGTAAAGTTTAGAAATGTGAAATTGGTTTTTATGCTGGTGAAGACAATGACAGCAGATGATGATAACGTTGTAACTGAAAACAGCTGAACTTGACCGACAGATGTCAAGCAGTTCATTGGTTGATGTTTTCAATAACAGTAGAAGGTATCGGTACTACACATCTCAGTAGCCCTGAACTTAAATGAAACAGCAATTCAACAAGTTGTATGAAAATGTGATCAAAAGCGTTTTGTAATCTGATGCATACTCTGTTGAATATGTCCAGGTAGAGTGCTGACCATTGAAAGATACTGCTTTTGAATGACAAGATTCTTAGGAAAGTAGGAAATTATTAATAAAGCACTCAAATATATCTTTATATATGACGTTGTTCAAAGAAAAGTATGGTTATATCATAATCCATTATTGGTTTTCAGTTGAAGAATAACATTTTTAATGTAATGGGAGCAAGAACATAAAGTGAAATAATGGCTACTAGTTATTCGTAAAATTCCTTTATTAGAAATCATGTAGTTGAAGGTGGGTGTAAAGAAACCGTGCATCCAAGTTTTGAGTTAGTTAACACGTCTACCTGAAGTGTCACAGTTTCAACTACCCTGATCTTTGTGGAGAACTAAAATATCTACGCTGCTTTTCAAATGATGTCATTCGTGTCTAATTCATACTACCAATCAAAAGTAATTTATCAAATCGTATTGTTGTTATAAATCTAGGTTAAGTGACAATCAGGTATATCAATTCAATGCAGGCTCGAATCTTCCAGTGACCTAGTAATTTATTCATTAACAGATAGGTTGGGCTAAACACATGTTTGTTCCAGGTATTCATTCAATTGTCTATCAGTCACACAAACACGATATTAGTCATGGTACAACTAGGTTGAGAGAATGTCATTGTTACTAACTAAACATACATACATTGGTAAATATGAAGTGATTAACCTGTGCATATTCATGATTAAATTGGTTCAGTATGAGGTTCCCTGCTTTTTTTATGTTAACCAATAGTAAATTATGATCGAAATCTAAGTACAGACATGTATATTTAAAGCATCTATCGACTGAGATTACATTTCACAAACTAATCATAGGCAACCATTGAAAACTAGGAAACACTGAAAGGGTTCTTATTCTAGAACATAATTCCTAAGCATTATACGCAATTTTTCGAACGATTATCGAAACCATAACCTTTAGAACTTACGCCAGAAGCTTAAAATTCTAACTATTGATATTGCGTGACCAAACTGTCCCAATTTTGATCATGACTGTTTCCCATCCGATATGGTGAAGCTCCACAAACAACACCACTAAAGCTCAGAAATAATCTCTTGAAGTCATTCACTCTGAACATATGTTGGTTGTTATTACTAAGGGATGTCGGATTCGTTGAATATGAAGTTTCACACTAAGGACTGACCAATTAGATAGCGAAACCGTGCTATTATTAGACAGATTCCAGAGACTTGAATAAAAAATTATTACCATGTGATTATGTAACTTAAAAGGTACTTATTGTCTAACTAAATTCTTCACGTATATCGACCAATAAAGTTTTAATTTTCTAAGAAAATTACACTACTTATCAGAATTATTTTTTAATTCTTATACAGGAAATTAAACTTGAATACTTTTCTATATTCGAAGTTAAGTAGTTAGATTAAATGCAAGCTTAATTCGTTAATGAGATAGAAATCAAACTAAATGAAATTCGTTGTTATAGGTAAATGAAGCTGAAACAATGCATAAAATAATGCATATTCATAAGAAGATACATCAAATAGTTTACAAATTCAAACCATATAAACAGTTCTTATAATATATAATGAAGTTGGATTCCTTTTGTTTTTATTAATAATATACAGTAACAGCAAAAAACATTAATAAAAGCAAAAAATAAATCTACAATTTATTTATTGATTTCAATATTTCATGTTTATTTTTATTTTCCAGCATTCTATGCAAACATACTTCTCTTCAAAATTGATAGACACCATTGATATACCATTGAAGTTATTTGTCAGACATATAAATGATTTTCTTTTTACATATCAACAGTAATAATTTACACTTTAGCTTTTATTTTCATTGATACAAACACAAATGACTATTTATCTGTAGTATCACAATTGTCTACATTAATTTTTCTTAATTTCTTTTCTTTTTCAAAATAATGATATTTATATTTATGTTTATTTAAAAACAAAAAAGGGGATGAGAGAGAGGGGACTGAATCAAAAGAAAAAAAAATTTACAAGTACAAAAATGTTTAATAAAAAGTAATTGATCGAATATGTATTTTATTAGAAACTATAAGTAACTATAATCTATACCCCTTTAATAAATTATTGATAAACATGAATCTCTATTGAATTCTATGCTGAAATTTCTTCTCATTCTCTTTAATCAATAAATTATTCTCATCAAATTTACAGAAAGAAAAAAAATAATTTAAGTTATTTATTTAAACAATGAAACACATTAACATGAAGTTATTCAATAAAACAATGAAAAGAAAATTGAAAAAATAATAATAACTGAATTCAATTAATTTTATAGATTGTTTGAAAGGGAATTTATGGAATGATTAAGAAATATGCTTATATCTCTATTGATGATAAGTAATTAGCATAAATGAAAATAGCATACTGTTAACGTTGACTTCGTCTCCTCTTCATTTATACTATTTTGATAATGAAAACAATAATAATAATAATTTTCTTATTCTGTCGTTTCCATACATACAATTAATTATTGTTATCAAAAAGAAACATGATAACCGTTAGTCAGTTTTATTAATTTTGATAATGTAATTAGAAGATGGAGTTGAACTAAAAAATAATGTGAAACAGTGTTTATGCTATAAATTTCGAACAGTCTAGTCACTTATATGCTAGTCAAAGCATTTATATGTAAAAATGTGAAGTAAACGAAAGTCGGATGCTATCAATGTGATTGTTGTATAATAAAAAGAGAACTTCCTAATTACACGATTGATTAAAACACGTCTTATTATATGTACCAGTTCACACACTTACGAAGAATTAATTACACTTGTAATCAACGGCTTGTAGGATATGTGCTTGGATTATCTCAAAATGAAATTATATCGAACGGACTGACAAGGGCAGGGAGTAGAAAACCATGGTAATCTATTATAAAGTATATAACTAATACTAGTCATAAGTTAGACTTTGTAACGGCTTTTAAGTCCATTGCAGGAGTCGCCATAAGAATATTTTTAAGTTTGTACAAGCCCTAAAACATCTACCGCTTCGTTGGGTGTACAAAAGTAATTTTGAATTTGCTATGGTAATTTCGATTGTTTGCTTTGGGTTGATAATTTTGTTCCCTTTCCATTTCCTATCTTTCTTTTTCTTCCTCATTCATCACATGTTTACCATTTAGTCTGATCTCATACTATTATATATAAATCTCATGGTAAGTATGTGCGTGTCCAGAGTGTTAGAACTGGATAGCGTAAATACAGTTGCACATTTTTCAGCTCAACTTCACTTTCTCATTATACTATCAAAATTACTTATGGAACTTTAATTACCATTTCCAACAAACTTGTATTAGTAGAAGTACACTAAGCTGTTATAGTAGATACTAATTATTTTTAAAAAATCAATGGCACTAAGTTGTTTTTTATATTCATATACAATAAACCATGATTTTGAAGTTTTACGTTATAAACTGACCCGACTTAAAAAATCATTGTAAACCAAGAGGAACTGATCAGTTGTTTTGTATGAAGTAATTTAATTTTATAATTTAGACTTATGTAAGTTTTATTACATTAAATTACCTTGATTTTGTTTCTTTGGGAATTTTAAGTGCTGATGAAATTTAGTGGGATTTTAATGGGTTACGCAAAAACCAGTGATTTACCCATGTCTTTCCATCTGTTCTATGATATAAGTAGATTCGGAAGTATTTTCATTTTGCCTTTATGCCTCCAAATCTAGATGCTTAAGTACTAGACACAACTTTCTATGTAGATGAAATTCAGTACAGATTGAATTTAGTTTGGGTACTATAGTAGACTATTGGGCTCAAGATATATGTTTTGTACCAGTATAGGGCTCAATAATTTTCATGTACAACTCTCGCTTTAAGGGCTTTCCGAAATTTTATAAACACTAGACAACTTAGTTTAAACCTAATAGCAAACCATTTCAGTTTCAGTCATTAGCATAGTGTATGGTGTATTTGTTCACAGGTGCATATAAATTTACTGAAAACAACTGTAAAGGTCTTGAAAATTCTACAAGTATAGACTAAGCAAATAAAGTTTCCACTGCATTATTCAACTCGTTTTGATTAAAACTCAAGAATTTCAAGCAGTATTTAGAATGATTCAGTTCAGAAATTTGCAATAACTTGATAATATGAAACCAGAAACTTGGAATATAAGCTAATATTTTAAAAACAAAACAATTGTAATATAAAATTTTCTGCAGAGTACAGGAAAATAGTATGAAAACTTGTTGGTTGCTGTCGAACGTTATTATTCGAAAACACAGCGTACTAAAATGTTTACATGAAACCATGAATTGACCTAATTTAGGTAACCATTAAAAACCAAGAAGCACTGGACAGCTGTAAAAATAACTAGTTGGTCCTAATCCACATATGGTGACATCTTGTGCTAGTATGTTCATTACCTTAGTGAAATATTGATAAAGGTTTTACTAACGTAGAATCTTTTTCTCCAATGGTTGGTGTCTTTTGGTGCATGAAACGATGCATTTCATTTGCGGTTTCCCGGTAAACTCGTCATATGTCTGTCAAGTCACCGAACAGAAACATCAAACAGTGACATACCATCGTACACATACAGATGTGAAATAAACATATAACGTATATTTAAAAGATAACAAACATTTTCAACCGAAATAAATATGGTGAGATGAGATGATGGAACTATTAGTAATATCAATGTTTTCAGTTAGTTGGATTAATTCATCTGATTAAAATGATCAAAATGCAGAAATTTTTGTGATTCATAACTAATATTCCCTTCAGTTCTAGCTGTAATTAATAACAAGCATCGGCTAGAAAACCGTCGAGAATCTAGGAGTACTGGTTAACTGTCTTGTTCTTGACATCGGACACACTACCACACTTGAGACTATAATGAGAACCTTCTTAATCAAAATAAGAGACACTGAATTCCCAGTAGATGACTTTTGTTATCATTCTAGCAATGAGTACTGAATTTATGAAGTGTCTTAAACTGATTTCCATCTGACAATCAGGTAAAGTGAGGCTATGATAAATGATTTATTTAATTTTCTGTTTTAATATATGATTAGACTGTTCAGTAGGTTCATTCATTTGATAAGTCACAAGTAAAACATGACTAACCTCTTGATTTTTACAGCTAGTCATTACAAAAAATATAGTCAATAAATATAATGAAGTGCCCACATGTCATGATAGATCAATTAAACATAATCGTAATTATCAACATCAAGAAGGTACACTCTATTAAAATATGATAATTCTAAAAATAAAATACTAATAATAAATAAACATTATTAATTTAATCTTTATAAATTTCACACTTAAGTACACGTTTGAAGTTGATATGTAGAGATAAATTTTTCAACTTGACAATTCAATTACAACAACAAAATAAAAACGTTTGTATTATCCTTCTTCTTCTTCTTCTTCATAAAATTCATTTGTCTAGACACTGATTTCCTTTACACCGCTTAACATGTGGATTTAATTAAATTTTATAATGAAATAACCTGTTAACTTTATTCAAAGGTGTTAATTCATATAGACAGTTAATAATAATAATAATAATTATTATTATTATTATTATTATTATTATTATTATTTTATGATAATTACCCCCTTAGGGTTTTTATACACATCTTAGTTGCTATAATAATAATAATAATAAAATTAAGAGTTTTTATTATAGACAGTGCTTCCAGGTGATCAATGGTTGTCTGATTCAGATCAATTCGTGCTATCAAAATTGAATTAAACAGTTAACTATCTCTACAAACTCCCCTAATTGTAATAATAAATTTCATTAATATTATTAAATTGTAGTTTTTTTTTTCGTATTTGATGAATAAAATAGGATCATATGAAAATAGAAATGATTAGTTCATTTCATAGAATTCAATGTATTCTAATGTATTTTAATCATATTTATTACACTTTAAATGTTAGTTTATTTTTGATAATTAAATTAACTATACATTTAATTATACGTTAGTAACACTAATAGATCTGAATGTTATTATGCATTGATCAAATGATACATAGAAATCATTTAGAAACATCTTGATAATGACTGTAAATCATTATGATTGTTCACTAATGATGAATTCTAGTTATATTCGCCTAATTGAATTTAACCATTATGGAATACGTTAGTGTAATGATAATATAATTGAAAGTCGTTTCATAGCATGAATTAACTTCAGTTGGAAAACTTCTGAAAATTAAAAACTATTTCGACAGTTGTTTCATCTTTGTATGGAGATTTTTAGTATTTTTCACCTACAAACCCGTTTGTGATTGAATTCATGATCACTAAAGTATTGAAGTAAGTGTGCTGTCAATATACTAGTTTTGATGGTATCATAGATCTACTTTATTCAATTGATGACATAGTGTGACGGCTAAAATAGCTCAGAAAAAAATGGTGTTTCATTATTCTGTAGTTCTAAACCATTGTCACATTTCAGTCAACAACTAGTGTAAGCTAACCTTAAGTTTCGAAAAAATCATCTTAAACCTACTGTCCCAGCAAAAGACTTACCAGATTTAGCATTTAGTAAGTTCTCAAATCAACTTTACAATAACTGTTAGAGTATCCACCGAACTATGTAACAATGTCACTGACTTATGTAACCTAAGAATAAGATTTTATCAACATTTTGTAATATTCTAAATATTTAGAACTTAAAACTTCATTATTATCATCCAACAAACGTTTGCCTAAAAGTTGCACAGATTTATTTACGGATGATCAATACTCTTTACAATAGTTTTACGGCTTATATAACGTGAAATCAAATATAATGCAATTAGTAGTTGCATTAGTATATTGAGTAATTTTATAAGGAGTGAGTAAAATATAATCTAAATTGTTAAATTTGTAAGATTATTACAGCGTAATAACAATCAAAGTGTCAACTTGAATAAACAATAACATCGTGTAAGTAAACTGCCAGTAATGCGTAATACAACCCTTCCACCCCCCCCCCCACCCAATGCAAATTTTATTCAGGATAATAGGGAAGTAAGATCATGAGAGCTAGTAGAAAATAGCAGTCAACTTATCTTTTCTTCACTTCACCCTATTATTTATATTTCAACGAGTAGTAAGAATAATTGCAAATTCTCATTTTGTTTATATTTTAAACAAATTACTGACAAATAATTTAATCTTGAGTGAATTCTATTGTTTAGTTGCAATTACTCAGATGTAATTATTTGTCTTTTCACATATCGCTTAGTATAATGAGTTCTGAAGAAATAAACATAAAGTTTACAATGTAATGTGCATGATGAACAAAATATACTCATTGTATCCTACAAAAACAAGCAAATAGTTCAGTGAAGAGTTTTCTTTTCGGTAAATTCATTTTCAAGAATGCACGATTGGGGATATTTACATTTTTTCATAGTAACAATAATAATAATATTGATCAGTAACGTGTATTAACAATGATAAGTGAGTGAACATATAATCAATAAAAGGAATATTATTCAGATTAGTTTGAAAATGTAGTTCACTATTCATTACAATTTTATAGAAGATTACTGAGTATGAAAAAATTTAAGTAATACGTTTAAATGAATCTTTTGCATGAATGAAATGCACTTAAAAATGAAAATAAGTCGGTTGGGGGTTAAAGGTCAATAAGGAGGGAAAGGGGGTGTTTAAGACCAAAGTGAGTGTAGAGGTTGGGCAAGTTTTTTCGGGATACTTACTCTTCAGATGATACGGGAATACTTTATTTCTATATTTAATAGCGTATAATATTTCAATGAGTATTCATTTACATTCTCAAAATCATATGAAAAACGTTCCTTTTATTGCCACTATGTTTAATCAAATTATGAAAAGTTGTCCTAACCAAGGTAATCGTTAATTCGGTGAGCATCGAGAGCGTCACGAATAATATCTACAGTTCTTTTAAATATCTATTTTCACGTCCTTCGCGTTCCTCGATCAATGTTAGTTGTAGGCGTGCTTCCATTGGTTGTCTTGATTTCTCCCACGTATTGTAATCAGACGTTACTCCTTGTCACTTCATAACTCAAGTTGTATACTGTTTGCTGTTTCCTGTTCACCTAACATTCCGCTGTTTACTACTTATGGATGACCTTATGAGTAGTATCCACAACAATATATTATCGTTAGCACATGATATTAATTATTATTATGAATAAAATGTATATATTCGCGACTGTACAATCTTGAATATGAATTCGTTAACAGAGAACTGTTAGATGAAACACATTGTTGATTTTCATGTGTATTATGAACAAATTTGTACTTATCACACTACTATGATTCAATTTAACTATCTTTTCAAATAGTGTTCACCAGCCATGGTGAGATAAGCAAATGTTTCATGAAAAAGTCGATGATAGAATAAGAACATGACTACATAAGATACCGACTCTCAATCATTTCGGTGAAGAAAAAAATACCTTATTAATTTGATTGTATGCGTCATGGTGTGGTGTTAACAGGATACTAACTTATACTAGGGAGCACCAGACAGCTTTTTTATTCTAGTGTGGAACTCTTCAGCAGATCGCACTCCAAATTCCACCCCAGGGGTTTCAGGTTGGCACAAACCTAACCCTCTTCATCACTAGGTCAGCAGGCATCCAATGGTAGAATTCCCACTTCCATCAATTTGTATTATATAACGTAACGATTATCCTGATTAGAACATAACGACTAACCATTGATACCTGCTTTAGTATGGCATCCTGACAACAACAATCACTGACGTATTTAGTCAAATAAAAATACCAATCTCCACAAAAATAACCATCTCAATCCAGTTTATTAATTGCTGTTTTTTTTTCACTAAATAACTTGTCTAAAAACAATGTTTTCATCAGTCTAATCTTTTCTTTTTGTTTTCCTTCTAATATTCTTTTTTTAGTATACTGTCAAATGTTGTGTAAATTTATTAATCATATAGCCCATACTATAAAAATAAAATTAAACACGTAAATAATTTAAATTTATGTTAGTAACAAAAAAATAAACACAAAACAATTTGTTTATCTGAAGATAAAAATCATCATAAATTATACTTGTCAACTAATTCAAAAATCTGTTTATTAAAAAAAAAAATTTTACCAATATAAATTATTATTCATATGAAAATACAAAATAAAATAAGAGTATAATGTTTATTTTAATGTCATATTTCGGGTAGAAATCTGTTTTTCTATAAAAAAAAAACAAATAAAGATTGTTCATAATGACTGCGATACGAAATTCAGCGAATCAATACTAACTCGATGATAACATTAAAACGATTATTTTTAAGTAATCAATGAATTAAGATATGTACAATTGAAATAAAGTGGTTTTGTGTAGATAGATATTATGTTTAATCGTCTATATTCATCACAGATTGATGTTCTTAAGTACGAGTGAAAATTATGGAGCATCGAACAATTGTTTCATTCTAGTGTTGGACTTCTCAGTTATGAGTACTCTTGATTTAGAATATTGAAATAATAAAATGTTACAGCAAGTCGAATTTAGACTTATCAGTAGTAAGGCAGTTATCACTAATGGCTTTGACAGATAGTCACATTGTATCGCAACTTATTCAAAAGTGGAAATTTTATCATTGGACGCTGTTTCAATAATATAAATGGTCAAGCGTTTGGTATAAGACGTGAAGTCACTGGATTCGATTCCTGGATGGAATTGAGGGAGTACACTGCCAAGGAGTTTTATAATGGGAAGAAACAGCTGTCCACTAATTCCTGGTTCTCACTGGTATCCAATCAGTCGTATGACAAATACAAACAACTTCACATAAAGTTTATATGAAAACGAATGATAAGTGGGTGACGATATTGTTATTCAGTAGTAAAGTGTTTTCCATCAGAGTTAACTATTTGTCCGTTACAAAAGTCATATTTATATAATTATGAATAAAATGTTAAGTAAAACAAAATATTATATCTAAGTTGATTGTTTATTAGCGAAAAAATGTATATGATCACGAACTATTGTTATATTCCTATGGTATTCTCATTAATCAATAATGTGTAGCCAATATCTATTTATCTTCTTCTGCCATTAAATGTTCATTGTTTTATAAATTAGTATAATTTATAGGTTAAGTTAATCTATATATCTACCGTTGGGCTACTTTCGACCACTTTTATTTTTTAATTTGGAAACATTGCTAGTAAACTATTGAGGAAACTGATGGGATTAACTGATCCAACATATTTTGATAACGTAAAGGGAAGACGAAGGTAATCTGAAAAAATGTATTTGATTTATACGTTTTGAGCAATCTTGTCAAATATATGCATACCAATTCATATATATATATACATATATATATATACGTATATATTGAGATATTAGAGAAGGTCTGCAGCTCAGGAAGCGATGAAAGCTGAGCAACAAACTATCCAGCTTAGATAATGCAAAATAATCAAAATATATGTATATGGGAAAACTAATGATGAACAGATTAAATGAAAGTTTTCATGGCTAAAATGTATGATTTGAAGAGTGAGGTGATAAAAAATGATAAAATGAAAAACTTAATTCCCACAAGAAGTAATTAAGTATTACTAGGGAAAGTTCAATGTTAATGACCAGGGCTTTCGTAAACTTATGAATTGTCTTTTGGTTACTACTGCACAAACTTTAAATGTTGTTGAATGTTCAAACTTATGCCCAGTTTGACTGCATGTATTTTCCATTAAATAAGTGATGTTTCCTAATCTCCCCCTTTATCATCCATTTGACATTTTAATACATGTTCTACCTCCATAGATTACAATGCTCGATTGTTCATTCCCAAATTTATGCTTATTATGCTATGGAGACGTTGGTTATTTCGCCCTTGTTATACATAACCACAAACAATATAATTTGAAATCACAACTTTTTTAATTGTTATACTTTACCAATCACAGTAGATAGATTGTCAACAAGGTTTTACAATATTACTATATAATTTGCAGCTGGTTTGGTTGTTAGGCAAGTTGTTAATTTTTTAACTATTTAGTTAGTCGGTTTATTTGTTTGCAGATTTTATTTACTATTCGACAGTTGATGCCAAGGTACCGTTGAGGGCAGGCAATCACTAAAGAGATGTTAATTTGAGATGGTTACTGATGTTTTATGGGAAAGTCAAGACCAGTAGAAAGTGAAGTATCTTTTGCTAATGGTTGTCTATATTATCATCATCTTGACTGGCATCACAAACAATACCGACCATGATCTTGACAACATCCACTCATGTTGTCTTTCAATTATAACGCAGCTGTCATTTCTTTGGATCGTAATAACTACTAGTATCAAAGTAGGGTATCACTTTGGAATACATATAGCTGAATCGATGATATTCGTTGGAAAGGTCAGAGCTTACAATCTTTCGTCATTCGACTTAAGTGTTTGGTTTTTGAAACAATTTAAAACACACCGACTAACAAGAATTGAGCAACTTTACTATTATATCAAAAGTCACTTACTAGCGAGAACAGTTAAAAGTTTATAACCACTATTCTTCAACGGCAACCGTATCAATAGTTATGTTAATATACTGTCAAAAATCTAACAGTTTGCTCGCTTTACGAATGTCATACAACAATGATTAAAAATGTTATTAAATCATACTTACACAAAAGTGAACTTATCGATATTAAACAGTCAGTTTACTGTAGCTTGATTTTATGTTCACAAGTTAAGTCAATAACAGGATTGTTTAAATTGGATTGTGACTAGAAAGCGGAATTTAGGAGGCGCGTTTCGTCCCATTTTGGGTTCATCAGCTGAATTCGCCTGTATTCCAGTGATGATGCTTGCCCTTGGACTCGAATTCATTTCGTTTCGTATCAAAAACCACCGCATTCACCACTATACTACCGAGTTCAGACAGCGTTACTTGTGTAATCGGTATATATATACGCTTGCCAGTCACTGATGAACTATCGCTATATTATTGCACTCAAGATGTACATATGTCAACAGAGAGAGACTGATCAATTTCAGTCAATCATAAATCAACAGGAAGATCCAAGTGCATTCTAGTAGAAAAATTGAAATGCAAGTATCTGTTGAAGATGTCAATATTTTCATCTTTAATGAAAATCACTTTTATTCATAAATTCAATGAATATAACTCCACATAGTTGAGAATCATGAGCGGTTATTCTTTAATCCGTTAGTTTTCAAATTTATCTAAATGATAAAAAAATTTATTTATATTTCCCCACCAGGGTTCAGTTGAAAGAACAAAATGTTGATCAATTTTGATAGATATTTTTTCGTATTAATGTCATTTTACCATACTGTCTAGACAGATTAGATCTAGACAACAGAATTTCTTTATTGTCTATATACAGAATCTTAGTGAATTGGAATTTTACCAATAAAATATAATAAACAAATTAAACAGCTTATTTATAATATCATTTACATTTTCCTTAAACATTGAAAAGTAATTTATTTTAAATAAATATTAATTCAAAAATTATCTTTCGATTTTTTTGTCATCAATCAAATAACATAAATTGAATAATGTAGGTAATGCAAGTCAATGAATTCTGTTTTAGTATTTCAAGTGTAGAAGAAACTACCACAGGATTTGATGATCTAAATTGGAATTGTTAAAAAAAAGTTTCTATATGTATTAAAGCAAAGCAATGACAATTCAATGTTTACACATTCGTTTATACTATTGACGAACTACTTTTTATTATTGACATTTTAAATAACTTGTCAAAATGTTTTAGACTATATGTAATTTAGTAGTTACTATATAGCGAATTCCAGAAAGAAGCATAAATAATAATCCCACTTTTGATAGTAATTGGCATGGATGTGAATTTGAAGAAGGTTAGGAGCAATCAAATTTGATACTGGTTTATGAAATCACTGTATAATGCTTTAGTTGAGTTTATTATTAAATCGTAATCTTTCTTTGGAGACCATATATGGCACATAAACGACTCCAGTATTTACTCTTGATATTTCTTAATAATATAAGCTTGATTGTTCTCCGTTGCTTACTTTTTATTCGTGATGTTTATCTTACTTACTTACTTACTTACTGCCCGTTACTCCTCGCTGAGGAGCATAGGCCGCTCACCAGTGTTCTCCATTTAACTCTGTCCTGAGCAATCCTTTCCAGTTGTTTCCAGTTGCTGCTCATCCGCCTGTAGCCCTCCTAGGGTTACTGCCGGTCCCAAGCCCGGGTAAAGGAGGAGGGTTGGGCATGGGGCTAGCACCCCCATCCCGTAAAAACCCAAACTTGCTAAAAAAACGCAAACCAGATTAAACAAGATAAACCATGTTTATCTACTCTCTCCAAAATATATTCCCTACATTTGTCTCTTACATTGTTTTTGATTGTAAAACTTTTATGGTGTTTCATTTTGTTTTCAATGATCTCACACACGTCATAATTATGAGATGGTCTGTAACATATCATATTTAAAGTGAAGTAAATCAGTACGAGCATAATTTCTCAAGAAAATCTAACATCCACTGTTATCAGTAATACACTTCATTCATATTCATTCTAGTTAACTTGAAAAAAATGCAAGTTATGTAATAATAACATATACAACTGGAGTTGAAATACTTAATTGGATTTCCGTTTACATATTACTTAAATACTCAGCTTCGTTTATAATAGTGTGTATAATGATTCTAATTTTCGGTTGTAAGGATAGTAAGTTTAGTTACCTGTAATTATTCTGTCAATTTGTTTAATATTAGCTACTGCATGGAAAGAATGAGACTCACGTTTGTGATATAGACAGTAAACGATGAGCTTACCCCTGGTGAGGTTTAGAACTCAAAACGTTATTTAGTGTTGACATATATATTCATATCCTCCAAATATTTATCATATTAGCAACACACAACGACACAGAACCAACGAATCAAAGTGTAGTGTGAACCAAGTTACATACCATATAGAAATTCAAGCTCTTAATTTCTAAGATTCACAGATATTGGTTTATAACCGAGTTAAGCTTATTATCCCATATAATATAGAACGAAGGACAGCGAGTAATCATCAAAGGGATTTAGACGACTTAACGCTTATTTTGTCTATGTCCTAGTGTCAGATTACATACCTGAGCCGATCAACTGCTGCTCACAGGATTAAAAATTGAAAGACCTTAAGTGTAACTTATGCAATTTCTTCTCTGTTGAACTAATTATTGGCTAACTGTATTCACTAGCTCAGTCGATAACGTGTTTCACCTTTGCAATAATATATATATATATATATATATTATATACAATAGAATGCATGCATATTTTGATTTAAGATACTAGGCTTGAGTTCCCGTATAAACACTGGCACTAAATGCAGATACATCCACCTGACGATATTTAAACAGGACTAGACGCTTATCTTTTATTTTTTATTCCATTAGCATACATATTCTACAATTTTCTATTGGTTAAGAACGAACATTACAATAACAACATAATATTTGTTTATCATCTTAACAGTATATCAATCTGATAAAAATATATTTGTCAAATTAGAAATAATCATTAAGTTGATGAATTGATAAACTTCTTGAAATAATTTCAACTTAACATAAATATACTCATAAATATTCAATTCATCCTCAGTTATCATTAAAGCATACTAACAAATCATTATTAGTAATATATTCATATTTATAATTTTCTTATAAATCATTATCATCAACTAATTCTGTATTAGGCTTCCTAATATACAAAAAAAGAATTTAATAAATTATCAAAACGAATTTATAGAAAGATGCGTTTTTACAAACGGAAACTAAATAGAGAATAATAAATTTTAGAACATATAACTCAGTATACAAAAGTGGAACTAGAAAATTACTGATAAAAAAACCATTTTTCAGAATTACGAAATGATGGTTAATGAGTAAAATGGGAAAGTTTTGACAAAAAACAATACGAGGAAAACTTGCATAGATAAAACTCAAAATCTTTACTACCACCAGACCCCTCCCCACCCCATAAGCATATTCTGAATAATAGTAATATCATTATTGTTATTATTATTTATTTTTTGACAGTTTACATTGCAATAAAATGTCCACTCATGTTAAAATATGATGAAGTAGTTGAGTTGTTTAGTTTTAAAATGATTAAATATTTTGAATATTGAATAAACAAAATAACAAAAATCGAATGATGATAGTTTGTGATGATTGGTATTATGTTTACTTTAATTGAATCCATCATAGATTGATGCTGACAGTGTAACATTGAAAACTAAGGAAATGAAATAATTTGAAATAAGTCAATATTATGGTTATAACTAGATATTTGATGAACCTATCAGATAACCATAACTGAAATGAAGAAATTTGATGAATATGAATTGATGTACATATATAAAAATAGTTTTCAATGATAAACATCAATTAGTTGTTGTTATTGTTACCATTTACTAGAAGTGATGTTTTATCATTTCAATGAAATTTGTATTAGAATGAATTATTTTTACTTAAACTATTTTTTTTGTATCTTTTATAATTAATTGTATTGTTTATTGAAAAAAAAAAATGAAGTACGTCAATAAAAATTGTAATAAAATATATTTTTATTAAATGAAATGAAAATTTAAAAATGTTGTATATTAAAACTATGTACAATTTTATACGATCTAATTTATTTATAAGAAAAAGAAAAATTCAAGTTTCAAGACAAAATTTATGGAAAGTGTTAATTTTATAGAGTGTTTGAATAGTCAATTAACAATATTGAATTAGCAAAATGAAGAATTCCATTAATATTCATTAGTAATTAAATCATTTCTATTAAAGCATAAACTGTTTAGAATTTCAGAGATTATTGATTATGTAAGTAAAATTATTCATATAATTTATTGATATTTGTATAATTCCATTGATGTTGTTATAGACTTAAGTTGATTAATATGAACCGTGAACTGAGTTAGAGTTACAATACGAGGATGTAAGTACATCCACTTGATGAATCCCAAACAGGACGAAACAGACATCCTGGATTTCATTTGTTAGATACAATTCAATCTAATTCATGAAAATGCTTTATAGTAAACAAATATTCTTTTTATAATGGATGAATAATATATCAAATATTAAATAGTTTTACACTTTAATAACTCTCTCACGTCTTCATTACGGCAAAATAGAATGTAGACAAACATATGGAATACAAACCTTTCTGATATCAATTGAAGAATAAAAAGAAATTACATATGTAGATTTACACAATATATATCCTTAATTCTTGCGAGAAACTGTTTCAGCAATATATAAATTTATGCTAACGAGAGTCATTATTAATATTACCAAACTTGACAACAACTAATTATAAATTCTAATGTGCTTAATATATGGTTAGCATGAAATATAACTAATCAAATGTGTAACTTATAGGCTGAAGGTACCTAAAATAAGAATCCAGTAGTAAATAGTATTAAGGATTCGTTATATTCAACCAATGAATCATAATGAGTCCGCTTAGGATTTACATATGGCTACAAAAATCGTTGAACAGTAGCAAAGCGAAGCTTAGGCTTCTCTAATATTCCCAATAAATAACATCTACCAGATATCGGAAACAGAATACTTTCACAGAGTCAATGATACCTCAGATGTGTATCTTAAAATTGCTTGACAATTTAGTAGGGACCAATGTAATGCTTTTTAGACTTATTGTTAGACTATAAAATACTAGAAAAACATTGCATTGATCCCTGTCTTATTATCATTTCATAAATGTATCTTAGTGCTAAAGGAGGTCACTTACTTCCCAAATGGCTCAATGGTAACAGTGAAACTAGATGATCAAAGACCGAGTCAGTCAGAGAGCAGCAGTTATTTCAACAATAGAGGTGAGCTTTGTTTACCTAGGTTTGAGAGTTTCTACTGATTGTATCAAAACATACATTATATTTATAAACACAATAACCATGAGAAAATAAGTTCTTGATTTTGAAATTGACAAACTAATGATGATAAAATTATCAAACTTTATTAGAATAAACTTGTATACTCCTGTTGATTTGTCATAGACTGAATTCTAATTCCAACTCCGCCTGTAGCCCCTAGGGTTGCTGCCGGTCCCAAGCCCGGATAAAGGAGGAGGGTTGGGCATGGGGCTAGCAACCCCATCTCGTAAAACAGTAAACGTGCTAAAAAAACGCTAACCAGTAAAAACCTTTATAACCATTTTTACTCTGCCCTGGGAGTTGAAAGGTATGTTATGACGCCTCATGGTGAAAGCCGAGTTTCTTCGGAAGCCACGAGGCCGATGTCTCTTCTGACAACCAGAGCAACCATTAGTATAGGTACGTGGAATGTCCGCACGCTGTGGGAAACAGGGAGGACCATGCAAATAGCTGAAGAAATGAAAAGATACAACCTGAAGATACTTGGAATAAGCGAAACGCATTGGGTGCAAGCTGGACAGCAACGGTTATCCTCGGGAAATGTGCTTTTATACTCCGGCCACGAAGAAGAAAACGCCCCCCCCACACACAAGGAGTAGCATTGGTGTTATCCCAAGATGCATGGAAGTCTCTTATAAGATGGGAACCTCATGGACCTAGGATCATCACAGCATCCTTCAAGACGAAGAAGGAAGGGATTGCAATGAATGTCATCCAGTGCTATGCACCCACCAATGACAGCCACGAAGACGACAAAGACCAGTTCTATGCGAGGCTGCAGTCAATCATCGAGAAATTTTCAGCCAAGGACCTGACCATTCTAATGGGCGACTTCAACGCCAAGGTCGGAGTGGATAACACCGGGTATGAAGACATCATGGGACAACATGGACTGGGAGAAAGGAATGATAACGGTGAGAGGTTTGTGAACTTATGTGCCTTCAACAAAATGATTATAGGAGGCACCATTTTCTCCCACAAACGTATACACAAAACTACATGGATTTCACCGGACCACATTACGGAGAACCAAATCGACCACATCTGCATCAATAAGAAGTTTAGAAGGACCATGGAAGACGTAAGAGCAAGGAGAGGAGCCGACATAGCTTCAGATCACCATTTGGTGGTAACTAAAATGAAACTGAAGCTGAGGAAGCACTGGACAACTGGAGCAGCAGTATTACACAAGTTTAATACAGCCCTTCTCCGGGATACTAACAAACGCAACGAATTCAAATTAATTCTCAGCAACAAGTTCCAGGCATTTCATGATCTACTAGAAAAAGGTGGAACTAATATGGAAGACAACTGGAAAGAGATTAAGGAAACAATAACCTCAACATGTCAGGAGGTTTTGGGTCTCAAGAAACAACACCAAAAAGAGTGGATTTCTGTTAGCACTTTGGACAAGATCCAAGAAATGAGGAACAGAAAGACAGCGATTAATAACAGTCGGACAAGAGCAGAGAAAGCCAAGGCACAGGCCGAATACACCGAAGTCAACAAGCAAGTGAAGAGGAGTATCAGGTTGGATAAACGAAAATTTGTTGAGGACCTAGCAATGACAGCAGAAAAAGCTGCAAGAGAAGGAAATATGAGGCTCTTATACGATACAACGAAGAAGTTAGCTGGGAAATTCAATAAGCCAGAACGGCCAATCAAGAATAAGGCTGGCAAACCAATCACTGAAGTGCATGAACAACGGAACAGGTGGGTAGAGCACTTCCAAGAACTCTTGAATAGACCAGCCCCACTGAACCCACCAGTCATCGAAGCAGCAGCCACGGATCTCCCTATAAGCACAGATCCACCAACAGTCGAAGAAATCAAAATGGCCATCAGACAGATGAAGAGTGGCAAGTCAGCAGGACCAGACAACATACCAGCAGAGGCACTGAAGACAGATATAGAAGCAACTTCAAAGATACTCCACATTCTCTTCAGGAAGATTTGGGAGGAAGAACAAGTTCCAGCAGACTGGAAAGAAGGGTACCTCATCAAGATACCAAAGAAAGGCGATCTCAGCAATTGTGAGAACTACAGAGGCATTACTCTACTTTCAGTACCAAGAAAAGTTTTCAACAGAGTGTTATTGAACAGATTAAAGGACCCAATCGACAGCCAACTCCGAGATCAACAGGCCGGATTCCGTAAAGATCAATCATGTACCGATCAAATCGCTACTCTACGGTTCATTGTTGAACAATCAATTGAATGGAATTCACCACTTTACATCAACTTCATCGACTATGAAAAAGCATTCGACAGCGTGGATAGGAGAATATTTTGGAGCCTTCTACGACATTACGGCGTACCCGAGAAGATAGTCAACATCATACGAAATTCTTACGACGGACTACATTGTAAAATCGTGCATGGAGGTCAGCTCACAGATTCATTCGAAGTGAAGACCGGTGTTAGACAAGGCTGCTTACTCTCGCCCTTCCTCTTCCTACTGGTCATCGACTGGATCATGAAGACTGCAACATCTGAAGACACTCTCGGAATACAATGGACAACATCGACGAAACTAGATGACTTGGACTTTGCAGATGACCTAGCTCTTCTTTCTCACACACATCATCAAATGCAGAGGAAGACCAACAATATAGCAGCAGCCTCAGCAGCAGTAGGCCTCAACATACACAAAGGGAAAAGCAAGATCCTCCGATACAAAACAGCAAACACTAACCCAATTACACTTTGCGGAGAAATTCTGGAAGACGTTGAAACCTTCACATATTTGGGCAGCATCATCGACAAACGAGGAGGGTCTGATTCGGATGTGAAGGCGCGGATTTGTAAGGCAAGGGCAGCATTTCTACAACTGAAAAACATCTGGAACTCAAACCAACTGTCAGTCAATATAAAAGTCAAAATTTTCAACACAAATGTGAAGACAGTCAGTTCTGTTGTATGGAGCTGAAACTTGGAGAACTACGAAAAGTATCCTACAGAAGATACAAGTATTTATAAACAACTGTCGGCGTAGGATTCTTCGGATCTGTTGGCCAGATACCATCAACAACAACCTTCTGTGGCAGAGAACTAATCAACTTCCAGTTGAGGAAGAAATTAGGAAAAGACGCTGGAGATGGATTGGACACACACTGAGGAAACCATCAAACTGTATCACAAGACAAGCACTGACTTGGAATCCTAAAGGCCAAAGAAACAGAGGAAGACCCAAGAACACATTGCGTCGGGAATTGGAAACAGACATGAAGAGAATGAACAGCACTTGGGAAGAGCTAGAAAGGAATGCCCAGGACAGAGTTGGTCGGAGAATGCTGGTGGGCGGTCTATGCTCCACTTGGAGTAACACCCATTGATTGATTGATTTGAATTCTAATTCCACTGAGAACATCAACATTAGGATGCAGGTACATCCAGCCGATGAATCTCAAATAGAACGAAACGCTCGTTCTGGATTCCACTTACCAGTCACAATCCAACTTTAATATCAAACTTTCTATTAATTATTTATCTATTAAAAAATTATATACACTATCTAATATAAATGAATTATTATGAGAGTAAAACTATTCATTAATGCTGAAATCTCTTATTGTTTTACATCATTATCATTAAAAAATGTTTATTATGTAACCACATATTACGGTGGTTTATTTGAGAGCAAAAAATACAATCTGAAATAAATTACATTCAAAATATTTACAATATTTGATGGATATGTATGAGAAAAAAACTGATGAAACGGTATACTCTGATAGATTTCTCGTGATTTTTATATAATAGACATTAAGTTATAGTATGTTAAAACTCTAATGAATATTGTCTAAATGTCTTGTTTATTAGTGTATACGAGCGGTACAAATTATCACTATAAAGTTATTATTAGTTGATTGAGTTTGTCAAAGATTGATGTTGGCAGGGTACTACTGAAAACTAAAAAGATTTGGACAGCTGTTTCATCTTAGTACAGGATTCCACTGTGGCGGCACGCACTCTAAATCTCGACCTGGGACTTCAGGCTGATGAATGTCTAACACTCTGATGTTAGAATTCCCAAGTTCCATCAGTTTATTATGTAATACGACGATTTTCAATTAACATTGATAATAACTGCTACAGTCATGGTATGTCTAAACTCCACCAGTCACTACTTCTCGCTAGAATTTTATGAGAACATCGAAGTTAGTCACTAGTGTGCTGATTATTGTAGTCGAATCAAAATGGTTTGTGGACATTGGTATAAGGTTTTAGTTGATAAGATTCGCCAAAGATGGATGTTGGTAGGTCACAAACTGGGGGAAGTTAGAGTTCCGGCATTGGATGCCTGCCGACCTAATGGTTCAGGTGGTTAGGCATTTTGGCAATCTGAAGTCCTCGGGTAGGAATCCAAGGTGCGTTCTGTAACGGTGGAGCCCCGAACCCAGACGAGACAGCTGTCAAATGATTCCTGAATTTTTGTGGTATTCAAACAACATCAGTCTATGCCAGATCCAAACAACCATATTTCCGATACTTCCAAATGTTACTAAAGCAATAATACGTTGAGCCACATTTATTATAGAAACCAAATAGTCATCTAATATTTCACAGTACACATGGAATACCACTATACAGTATCTCGCGAAATTTCATGTTTATCAATTGTTCACGACATGATTAATATAAGTTATAATCATATGATACTACACGATAGAAAAATATCTTTGTATGGTCGTGCCTGTTAACTCTCTCATGAAGTGTAGGCTCACTACCAGCATCTTAAATCAACGCCGTAATAGATTCTCCTTTCTACATCCCACCAATTACGATTCATTTGTTTTATGTCAGCCGTCAATTCCCAAAATCAATCTGTACATTAATCACTCTCTGTTCATTTGCCTTGAACATTTCAAGTTAGCATATGTCTTGTGACAAGGTTTGATAATTTCCACAATGTGTGTCCTATCCACCCCATCACAACAATTTTTCCTAATCTCTTCTTCAACTAAAAATCGGTTTGTCCTCTGCCACAGTAGGTTGTTACTGATGGCACATAACCAATGGATACATAATATTTCGCTTAGACAAATATTTGCAAATGCCTGCATTTGCTGAATGGCGCTTCTCGCAATTTTCATATGAGTTTCAACTCTATACAATAGACTGTTTTGAAGTCTGCATTGAAAATTTTGACTTTGATGATGGTTGACAGCTTGATTCATTTCTACACGCTTTCAACTGTAGAAGTACTTCCCTTGCATCGTATTTCATTGACAATCCGTGTCTTCACATCTAAATTAGAAAAGATCTTCCTCGTTTATTATTGATGCTGCTGGTCAGGTACGTAAAGGTCTTTACGCGTTCTGGTGATTCTCCATCATGTATGATTGAGTTTGTACTCGTGTGTGCTGTGTTCTATCTAGGAATCGATCTTTTACTCCTATATACGTTCAGGTCTACTTCTGTCCATATAAGCTATTGCCGCACTATCCTTCATCACCCGTATTTGTTGTTGTTTATATGATAGAAGACCTAAGTTATCTATCATCCTACCTGATTAATTTGAGTAAATAAAAACATAATACAATCTAGTATATCTTAATATTAAGAATGCATAAATATTTTTAATAGCTTAAATTTATGTCACACATTCTTATGTACACTTTTACTTCTCAGTTGTAAACTAAAGTTGAATTAAAAGTGTTACACTCTATTTCTTCAAAAAGAGAAAAAAACTAATAATAGCACTATTCACAACTAATACTTAGTGTAAATTTGTTATAATTGAGAATTTTCTGTCATTCAAATTTGTAGGTTAAACCGAAATGAATGTCAATCAAATAGAGAGATTTTATTTTTTTTAAACAAAAGCAACACTTGAATACATGTACAATGAACATTGAATAGGATATTTGACTAGTTTTATATGATACATGTACTAACTAGTTGTTTTTATTATTTTACTAAAAAGAAATAATATACCTTATAATTAATATAAATTATTATTTTAAAACTGTATGTATGTTCAAGTAAATGTTTTTTTGAAGTGACATTGATCAATCTCTGTTACTATAAATGGAAATCATGAACTGTACAACAGTCTATATCAACATAAATTAGAAGATACTAACATAATTACATAGTAGATATATGTTCCGTGAATGTAGATGTTCAGATACGATAAGCCAATGGTGAATATGGTGGTTTTGATGCGAAGGTAATGAGTTCAAGTATCGTTATCGATACCGACACTGAGAAGAAGCTACTTTTAACTGACAGGTCACAAGTGGGACGAAAAACGAGTCTATAATGCTTAGTAGTTAGGTGAAATCTAGCCTTACCGATTTCTAGTTGAGGAAGAGGTTAGGAAAATTATCAAACGTTATCACAAGCTTAAAATGCTCAAGGCAAATGAACAGAGAGTGATTAATGTACAGATTGATTTTGAGAGTCGGAGGCTGACATGAAACAAATGATTGGTAGTTGGTAGGAAATGGAGAGGGGAGTCTAGGACGACGTTGATTTGAGAATGCTGGTTGTGAACCTACACTTCATCAGGGATTAATAGGCATTAGTTAATTGACTGATATTTATATTTATTTTTAAAATATACACCTACCTGTTTTAAAACATTCCATTTTCTATTGTGTAATTACTATGGATATGATTATTTATGTAAATTCAATACAAGCACCTGTTTAAAATTTTAAAGTGTTGAGGTAAGAGAATTTTTTCAGTTAATTTGTCACTTTTTGTCTATAATATTCGTATTGTAGAAAATATTTTGCCAAAAAAAACAAGAAAACAAACAAACAACAACTTACAATGTATTTCAATGATTAAATTCTTATGGGATCTTATAGGATCTCTATAGATTTGTGAATACCACACAGGTGTTATTCTCCTCATAAGTGTAAGTTTCAGAAGTTTTATGAAAACTATTCAACTTATATTTACCTATTCATTTAAACAACCATATGTGTTTACAAGTACACAATGAATAACAAGGTGCTATATACAATAGACATCTATATATCCAATTTAATTTAATTTTTTTCGTTTTTGATAAGTCAATAATAAATATGTTCTTAATCAAAACTTTCTTTTAGTTACATGTAAAACATAAAGTGAATTGTGAAGCGTTTTTTCCGCATCCAAATGCTTCAATACACTTTTTTTTTCAAACAGATTTGGTTTACTTATGAAATAACACATATGCTATATGATTTCAATATTGAAAAAAAAAGAAAAGAAAATCTACTTTAGGAAAGAAAAATAATAATTTTAGAGTACTTGGTCTAGAAAATCAGGATTATTCAGTGAGCATGAATCAATCACAATCTCTATAATTTATCATGGAAACAGTTATCAACTAAGAGTAGTTAGACTCATGATTCATAAATTGGGTAGATGTGATAGACATACTAGTTAAGGAGGACAGAACTCTGTATATAATGAAATATAATCTACTTTTCATGCTTTGACCGATCCAAGATCCACTGAACCAATTCTCCTCTCAATTATGCAACTACTTTATTGTAAGATTGTACACACAGACTTCTCATTGTCTATAACGTCATAAATTAAGTTCATCTTATGCACATACTATTTTCTTTGTTCACACCACTCATAAATCTCCATGCCATTCATTATTAAAGTTATTATTATCATTGTTATTAGTAATCGTGTATATACATAGTGAATTTAAATTTCACCCGTCCTGCTTTCCTTTTTTCTATTTAATTAGCATTATTTTATAAGTGGTGCGACGTTTTCAAAACCAAACAATTGAACTTAGAATGTATTAAGATCTTTTCCGTTGATTTCTCATAGACTGAAACTGATGGGTCTCTGTTGCTATATGTGCATCATGAGTGGGTTGCCAACTCAATTGAACTGATTATAATTCTTTTTAATAATCTTATGTGACACATTTTAATTATCTCTCACCCCCCCATTTTACAAACTCTTAATTGATATCATCTTTACGTATTTAGTCAGTGAGCGGCAACACTTGACTCAATTGTAATTTTGTTACCACTACCCTTCCCCCAATTCACCAATATATATCTACTTTTCTGTTCGATAACCTTATTATTCCAGTTACTGTATAAATGTATACAGGTTAAACAAGTTACATGATAAGTATCATTATATCAACATCGATATCTACACTATAATCCCAAACGTATATACTGTAATCCTTGATATCTAAATGAAGTATCTGCCTAAAAATTGTCCATTTTTGTTCTATGACCACTAATTTTAAACTCACAATTGCAGAATCTAATGAGAATCAGACGAAAAGAATATTCTTCGTTCAAGCATTTTTGTTTGGATACAAATATCTATTTGTTGTTCATTTTAAATAAACGATATAACTAATATATGAATGAGCAAAGTGTCTATTTAGTTTTCTTCGTTCTAAATTGTGACTGGAATTATATGGATGATATTAAAGGTAGAGATCAAATGAAATTGATATCTGATGACAACGACAAATGAACGAAGAAATTTCTTTCAATGAGTTCTTTCGTCAAGGTTCTTCACTAATATATCTGTACATAATTTAAAATAATAATAATATGTTAGGTGCAAATCAAGTGGTGGTGGTATATCAGATTATAATATATTGAAGTAATCGTGTGTTCATGAAGCCTATTGGAAACAATTAGCCAAAGGTGATTTCTAACCAAATGGCTATTAATCATTAATGACTGAATAAGAATATGTCAACATAAAACTGAAAAGCGTTGAATTTTCTCATTGAGGTACAATACACGTAAATCACTGATTTGGAATTCGATAGTATTTAAGTTAAGTTACAGTAAACCCGCGAAATATTGTTATCTGCTTTATAATTTTTGTTGAATGTAACTGAATAGGTACACTTAAAATATCACCTCTTACAAAAGAACAGTGAGACTCAATAAAATGGTGAAATCAAATCTCGACATTTCGGTTGATTTTTGGAATAATTATGATTCTAGATGAATTCTAAATAAATTACCTCTTTCCGTATCTAAAATAGATTAGAAATGAAGTAGTGACAGTGAGAATTTTCCTTAACATGTATTAGCAGCATACATCAGAAGATGGTATTATTGGTAATTTTTACAATCTCCTATAACATTAATTTAAAAAAAGTATCCTCAGAACTTAGTCATATAATGGAATCAGGTCTGTGGCTTATACACAGTGATTCTTAAATTGTTATTATTTATAGACTATTACTTCGAAAATGATTGAAGACATTTTGGAGTTATCATACACTAATTCGAAGTGAAAGATCTCCTCAGTAGTTTACTTTAATCAGCATTCACTTATCATTGAAACACATCTATCATACAGGCAAATTGTACTTAACATGCATGTCATTATTTCTGTTTGTACCCACCGCATCAAATCTGATACACACAAGTGATGGAAACAAACATTAAACAACCTTTTGATAATACTTACAAATATCCTGATAATACAATGAAATGTTTTTGACGTTTATGCATATTTTCATATCATTTCATCCCTCCCCCGCCCACCGATTTTACATTTATCAGCATATGACAGTAGTTGTAGTTTCAAACAGGTAACAAACATGAACACTCAACAAATCACATCGTAAATGAATACAGTAATGTTTCATACATTAACCTCTATGTATTTTTAAATTAATGAATTTAAATTAAAAATGGTTCCTCATTTAAGTGTCATTTTCCTATGTTATTGACTAGAGATAACCCTATTATTGTTGATGTGCACAAAAATGATGAAAATAATGTGCTGATCCACAATTGTCATGATGATTAGGTCTAAAGGACTATGACATTTTCCTAGTCTCTCTACAGCGATTCGATTCGGTCAGTATTTACTAGTTCATATTTATCTTAAACACCAAATGAATTTTCATTTCAGTTTCCAATATGTTAAAAGAGTACACTAATTGTTCGATCTTCAGGCTCATTCTTACCAATAGGGATGACATATTGGATTATTTGAAACCAAAATTGGTGTGTACATTGATTTTAAAATATCTTTTCATTAAACAGAAAATCTAAGGCAGTTTTTTGGAAACTGGCATTTAGTTCAATCGTGTTGTTTGTAATCGTCACAGATTGGCATCGATTAGATACCATTGAAAGTCACGGAGTACTGTAGGGATGTTACATCCTAATATACAACTCCTCTGCAGTGCACAACTTTGATTTCATTCAGGGGTCAAACCTAGAACCTTTAGATCTCACGATGAACGCTTAATCATTTGGTTTTTACTGGTACCCATTCAATAATAATCTGAGACGAATACAAACAAATAAAATCACTTTAACTTAAAAACAGATAAGCTAATTGTAGTTTTCGAAAGTATGAAAGTAATGAATAAATGAATCGACATATTGTAAATTAAATAGTATCTGTTGAAAAGATTGATGATGTAATAGGAACTCTAGTGCACAAAATTATTACTTAAGAATTAAGTGAATGTCATCTTCTTGGTAATATAAAAGGCAAAACAAATTTTGAATCTATTGGAGAGAATTGAAACTCTAATAGTAATTATAATGATACCAATTACGTTATTGTTTGTAGGAGTTCTCCTAGCTTCACCAATTCTTCATCAGACAATAAGTAATGTCATTGGCCAGTCCATTAACTTATTATTTTCATACTTTCAAAACCTATAATTAGCTTATACATTCTCATCTCATGGTGGTTTTGTTAATCATTCGTAAGTGTATTTATTATCACCTTTGAATGTGTAACTATATCATCTTACGCACTACTGCTTGTTTGGCGCTGATTTTATTACGAATATAAAATACGTGTTTATTAGTATAGGGCTTAAATGAAATACAGCATTAATTTGTATACATATATAATTTTGGTTTGAGAAACGTGTTTTCATAGTATAATGACGACAAATTTATCATGATATAAAGGAATACCTTTTAAGATATAATCAGTGAGTTATTGAATTACTTCTGATTTTGCTTAATTTGACTGTCGTAAATGATAGTGAATAATCGTTAAGCTATATCACAAATTGGTGGAAGTGAGAGTACAATAAGTGGAAGCCGGCCCAATGGTGCAGAGAGTTAGGTGTCTGCTAACCTGAAGCCACTGGGGCGGAATCTAGAGTGCGTACTGTCACCGAGGAGTTACATACTAGAACGAAACAGCTGACTAGTGCTCTTTGGCTTTCAACGGTACTGTGCCAACATCAGTCTGTAACGAATTCGATCAACCAAACCTAATACCAATCACCAAAAAATAATCCAAATTCTATTACCTCAGCAGTTTATTTCATTTAATGCGCATAAAGTTAAAATGATAAATAATGAAAAGTGATAGTGATTGAGTAATTTGTGGGTGAGAATCTTATCAACAAAACAAATAATGTATTTTACGTAGCTACAGAATACCAGTTACATATTGATTAAAATAATGTGTCTATTATGTCATAAAGCATTTTTCGTATATTCATACTGGAATACATCCTAATGGCTGAGTGCAATAATGTTTAAATTATAACAATGAAGATTTTTAATAACATTAACCATATACTACTGAATTATATTTATGAATAGTAAATTAGTGCATTTCTGTCAATGCTTTTAATACACTTGTGATATACTGGATAGTTTAACTGGTGTTTCAGTCTGAAACATAAATGAATTTTTTCAAGTTGGAATTGTGACTAGCAAGCGGAATCTAGAAGGCGCGTCTTGTCCTATTTGGGACTTGTAGGCTAGATGTACCTGCATCCGAATGTTGATATTCACACTGGGATTTAAACTCATTCTGGCACATGTCAAACGCCGCCACGTTCACCACTAGACTACTGAGTTCAGACAGTCATACTTGTACAACGGGTGTGTACGTAATCAGGATGAACTTCTATCTTCCCGTTGATTTGTCATAGACTGAAGCTGGTCAGTCTATGTTGCTATATGTGCATCGTGAGCAGATTACCTCGATATAGTGGTAAACTACAAGTATTGTTCAAGTTGAAATTGTGAGTGACAAGTGAAATCCATCTTGAACAATTCTCGTGGTTTATGCTGTATTAAGACAATTCGCTTACGATGCACATATAGCAACGGAGACTGACCAGATTCTATCCATGACAAATCAACGAAAAGATACCAATTCATCCTGATTATATAAATGAATTTTGATGCAGTACATACTGGACATATTACAATGTTTAAATTTATTTACTACTCAACATTTTATCATTTGTCGTTACCAACACCACTATTATTACTATCACTCAACTCATATACAATAAGTTATATAAAACCTGAGTCTTAAAAGTTTTTCTTAGCCTATATCTCTTTCTCTATTTCACACTTTAATATTTACAGAATATACAGTCATTTTGGTTCTACAAAATAGATTACTTATTGAATACACATAGCACTAATAGTCAATCAGTCATTTCACTATACAACTAATCAGTCACTTAGGTAAACTTTCTCATACACTCCTTTTTCTTCGAGTATAATAGACCACACATTTTGCTAATTTATCCTTTATTCTATTCATTTTAAGTTTAGATGTCATTTATTCACGTATATCAACAAATTATCTGAGATAAAAATCATTTAACAAATATGGTCTAGACATCTTTATATTTTCATATAATTGTTACTTTTAAAATGCATGCGCAACTGTTTGACTTCTATCATGATGGTGTGAAGCGTATAAGTAATTATTAATATATTACTACCACTACTACTACTACTAGTAGTAGTAGTAGTAGTAGTAGTAGTAGTAGTTGTTGTTGTTGTTGTTGTTGTTGTATACATGTATATGTCAGTAGATAAATGTGCTCGTGCTTTCTATTATTTTAGAGAAATTAAAGATTAATTCATGGGAAATGAATAGAAAAAGTGAAATGCCATGATAGATGTATTCTTAAGTAAATTTATAATCTTACTATAAATTAACCAGATGATAATTGTAGACAAGATTTTATTTCCATCTATATTGATAGATGTGAACTGTCAATTTTCAATTTCATTGAAATACACAGATATACAGTATAAGTGTGAAAG
Organism: Schistosoma mekongi; assembly: GCA_034768735.1. NCBI lineage: Eukaryota > Metazoa > Platyhelminthes > Trematoda > Strigeidida > Schistosomatidae > Schistosoma > Schistosoma mekongi. The sequence goes on along the minus strand of CM068309.1, from coordinate 11,472,112 downwards.
ATGCGCCCATTAAATGAAGTGTATACTTTTGATGTTTCAATTATAACGAGATAAACATATAACTAACTTTATTTTGTTCAACCCCCATGAAAACATAATTAACATTGAAGAAAATGTCAACAAAGGAACGGTAGTCACGGTGTATACTGAAAAATAATCTATTTTTAATCCATAGTAAAAAGTAGACATTCTTCATCTGTCAATCGTTATACAGATGTTTTGTACGGCATATATTGACTTGAAATAATAGTTTTATGTGTAGTTTACTCATAATTATGAATATATAAATAAACTAATCATTGTCTAATTGACGTGTTGATTAAAATCAAACAAGTGCAATATAATGAGGGTTATATTAGTTATAATGAGAAAGTAAAGAACATACTAGGGAAAAAAATGAACAAACGCAAAGAAATAATTGACTTGTTTAAAATGAATGATAAGTGTCAATTTCTGTTAGTAGGAAAAATCATATTTATTAATGGATATAGATAGATGAAAGCGTATAATAAATGTTGTCCATTTTTTATCGATGCTTGGTTTACCTTTAGATATTGTTTGATCGATGAACGTGAATATGCGAAATATTTATTCATTTCAAACTCACTGTCTACAGAACTAATGAAGATTAGAAGTAATGGGATATGAATAAAATGGTTCTTTAAAATATCTCGTATTCTTTTACTATACTCATAATGTATCATGAAAAATACACTTATCTTCTATATAAATGTTTTACGAAACAAATAAGTTGTAAAATTTCCTTAAAGGTATCCAGATTTCAATTACTAAAGTAATATATTAATTTTATTACATTCTTGTATAAAGTAACAAGCTAGCATGCATAGTAACAACCGTAATATATACTTTACTTACTCCCGTTATCCCTCACAGAGGAGCATAGACCGTTCACCAGTATTCTCCACTGAACTCTGTCCTCAGAAATCCTTTCCAGCTGTTTGCAGTTGCTGCTGATCCCTTTTATATCTGCTTCCAATTCTAGATACAGTATGTTCTTTGGCGTTCCACTTTTTCCATTTCCAAACAACGGACATTCATTATCTTGCGTAAACAGCTGTTTACAAATACTTGTACCCTCCTGAAGATGTTTGTAGTAGTTCTCCACGTTTCAGCTGCATACAGCAAAACTGTCTCGACGTTCGAATTGAAGAGTCCGACCATGAGGCTTGTAGACAGTTATTTTGAGTCCCATATGCCCTTCAACTGTAGAAATACAACCTTTGCTTTTCCATTCCTTGCCTTTACATCTGCATCGGATCCTCCTTGTTCATAGATGATGCTTCCCAGGTATGTGAAAGTATCCACTTCTTCCAGAGTTTCTCCATCAAGTCTAATTGGGTTGGTGCTTCCTGTGTTGTTAGAATGATAATGTTCATAAATTGTTCGTTAAGTTGATGAATATATATGTTTTATTGACATTATACTAATATAATTTGCTATACTATTGTATGAACGTTTTTAATGAACTAGATTATGGATGATTCATAATGTTTTCCTTTATATGTTCAATATTTATAACACGTCTTTATAGAAATCATTTACCTCACCAAATAAACTAATTATTTGTGTAAATTGACTATGACATTTATTTAACCCCTTTAAATATTAGTAACACATTTTCATAAATGTTTATGGTAAGTGTGTATACCACTTGAAATTTCAAATTCGAATAATGAGTGGCTACGATTATATGTATTTCTTTTGACCGACATTATTTTGTAATTGGATTCTTTGGAGATTGTTTAAAATGAATTGGTCTGAGTTAAACAATCAATGAAAGCCAGGAAGCATTATATAGCTGTTTAGTCTTAGTATGTGACTCTTCAACAGTACATAGCCATAACACCTCCAGAGAATCGAGTCCAATACCTTCAGTTTTCGCAGGGATGGCTTAACTGTTAGACCAATGATCCGGATGGCTCTCAACGGTTGATATTTCTGACCAAGTTAATTGGCTATATATATCTCATGCATTGAGAGTAACTGACATACACTCGACATGGGGGGGGGATTATACTGACCACGTTTCTTCACTGAAACTCCAGGAGTTAGCTTCAGAAACTAGTCACTAGTGAGCACATAAATGGCAGTAGGTAGGGTCGTACAGTTGTATCGAGAGTCAACTGAATCGAAACTATCAACCGTTTGACACCTCATTGCTCAGTAGTCTAGTTGTCAAGCTTTATTCTCGAGGCAGGAAGGGGATGAGCTTGATTCCTTGGTAGGGTCGGAGATGCGTACTTCTGAAGAGTCCCATACTAAAATGAAACATGTCTGATACATTTTGATTTCCACTGGCTGTCTAATTCATACCTATTGATGATGTCAATTTCAATTATTTTGTATTAATTATTGCCTAATTTTGATTATAAAACTTTAGGACTTGGCAATGAGGACGCTTATAGCGGGATTTGCATTTTCAGAAAACAGTTATTAAAGATAACGTATTTTAGCTACTGGATTTTATTCAATATTCAAGTTGGAAATGTAATGTACTCACAAATGAGTTATTTTATTTATGTCATTTAATTGACTTTAAAGTGAATGATTATCAGAAGAAGAATATTTCTTGAAACTTGCTTGACTGTGATGACAGTGATAGTCATAGTAGTTAACTTGAAATATCTATAGCTGCCACTGCGAGTCGAAAACAACATGGAACAATTTTAGGCGTCATAGATGCATCAATCATGTTCATCCATGAAGTCATGCATTTACAAATTAAAAGGAATTAAACACACTTAATTTTCTTTGTATTCCAGACAGAAGATATGATTAGAGACTATTCCTGTTTATGTTTTACAAGAATTTTACCTAACTATCTATAAACCAAAACTGTCGATGTTGCCTTTGATTTTATTTCATTGTGTATGTCAGTGGGATGACTTTTAGGTGCAATTTATACTACTCAATTCAACTTCATATAGCAGCTTAATGTCACAGCGGTGATAACTGTCTATTTTAGTGACTTTAATCAGCTTATCATCTTATGGTGACTTATTCTGTTATAGTGTTTAGAACTTTGTTCTCACTTTAAGTTGTATCCATTCACCAGAAAACGACTACATACTAGTCATCAGTTATCAATTTTTGATGTAGCTTGACGATCATCCTTTGTCATCGGTTACAATTCTGTCACCCCGTAAAAGTCTGAACTCCACTACTCACTACTTTTCATTAGTGTCTTACGAACATCCCGAAGTTAGTCGTTAATGTGTTAATTATTGTAATCGAATCGAGGTGGTTTGTGAAGATTGGTATTAAGTTTTACTTGATTAAATTTGTCACAGACTGATATTGGCTGGCCACAAACTAATGGAAGTAGGAATTTTACAATTTGATGCCTGACGACCCAGTGATACAGAGGAGTAGTCGTTTTCTAACCTAAAGCCCCTTGGTCTAGAGTGTACGCTGCCAAGGTGGAGTTCCATACTCGAACGAAACAGCTGCTCGAAGCCCCATGGTTATCAACTGCACCCTACCAACATCAATCTGTGACGAATTCATCAATTAAAACTTTATGCCAACCTCTACAAATCAACTCAATTCAATAACCAATTTGATCAGCCAGGTAGAAAAAAACGTTACGTACATACATTACTAAGTAATCTTAGGGTGAAACAAAGTTTATCCTGCACGCTGGTACCAATATTCAACAGAACATATTATTCACAAAATATTGATAAAACGCAAATTGACTGAATTTTATTTCATCTACTGGCATGTCTCATAGAATGCACATCAGTATTGTATATAATCTCACTATTAATCAACATCAACACCGAAAGGCAAAGATTCTGTTAAGAAGTAGAGTTAATGATGCATAAATTGAATACACAAACAAAGGCGCTGAATATATATGAAGTAAAAGGTATTTACACATATCAACTCAATGATTTATGTTGATATGTTGTAAAGATGCTTAACATTAATAATTATCAACAATAAGCATCAACTCTAAATTAATTAACCGATAACATTTTCAAGTTTCTTATTAAGTATTGAAATCAAATAATATATCATTGTAATGACATTATCCATCATTTGATCCTGACATGGTGAAAACTAAAATCGGAAACCACCTTCTTTGCTTTAAATTGATACGATTATGCAGAAGATTTTATTGTGTTCAACGTGTAGGCCCATACATTTCCTTTGATAGGTTTATATGAAAATGATAAAAGAAAGAATAACTGACATACATTAAGTGTAAATTAGGTATTACGATTTCTCTATCATTTTTCAAATCGCTATTATCATTCTGAAGAGGTTGGATTTGATTAAACAATTTTATAGAGTAGGCAGACTAAAAAGGATTTTTATTCACTGAGCCTATACATTGATAAATGACATAACTATTTTGTTGCATTTCACTATAGTTTATAATGAATGAGTTCATTATCCTAGTAAATAATAATTAGGTTTGCATATTAGAATGTACACTAGAACAGGCCTACTTCGTTTTCAGCGGAACGAGAACTTATTTTCCTATTATAAACTTCTAAGTACATTATTACTATATTCACAGAATTGATATTGTACATACAATGGTTTGTGTCCTATTTCATTCCTGAGTTTAAAGAAAAGAAGAGAAAAATTTGAATATGACAGGATTTATGACACTAATTACTACCCGGTGATCAGTCAATGAAAAATATCTCAACTACACTCTGAATAACTCAGTTTTTAAGTCTCGTACTATGAAATTTCAGAGAGTATGATAGTTCGAATCGTAAAGTAATTATAGATGTTCCTAGTGTTTTAAAAAAAATTGAGTCAAAACGACTTCAGTAGACAGTTATTAACAAGGCAAACTATTAAGAACAGCTGACTGGTGCGCATAGTATGCCTACATGTTAACTAAATGGGCCAACCCCATCTTTACTCATTCACATTGGATGATACTCACGATTATGAAAACGCAAATTCCCGGAATATAAGTCGATGTAGCTTGCTCTAAAAGAGCGATTGATTTAAGTGATTCAAAATAAGGTGTCTATTCTAGGTAGTTGTTCTTTTAATCTAGATGTTAATCATCGAACTCATAGAAGACATTAATTTTAGTTTTCTTGCGTTAAACAGCTTTTTTCCCATTTCATCAGATTTAAACAAACAGAACAATTTTTAAGTAAAATTTACATTGCGATCCTATATTTACCATTAGACTATTGAAAGTGGGAAACTATAAACATGATGAATATAATCATTTCATAATACACTCATAGTATAACCCCCCATGAAATGTTATATTCTATCGTTATGACAGATATACTCATTTGTATAATATATTTCATTAACCGTATATTATCCATAACTGTAATACTAACAAATATCAATTCATAGATTTTCATTTTACAAAAATAGTTAAAAGGAAGATATTATTAACTTCTTTCAATATGCATGCATACGTTCAACTTGTTCCTTCCAATGTTTATCATTTCCTTTCAGTTAATTCACTCTAACTTAGCTTCATTTCTTTTTCAATGATTATATGGATTTATTCTTTTTTCCTTTTGTATTCCCATTTTATTATTATTATTATTATCATTATTGTTTTTTATATCCCTGACTGGTATTCTCTTACGTCTATGAAATTTTATTACCTTCATTTTACTTTGAACTACACATATTATTAAAACATTCTTTTAGATGGTTGTGTGTACATTTATGTTCATTTCAATAGATTTATTATTGTCGGGTGAATGATGAGCTTATACTAAATTTAAGCATAGAAACAACTAAGAGACAATATAAAAGTATACACGAAATTTTATTTCATGATTTGCATAATTATTCATATTACTCATTTAGAAATAGTACACCATAGTTATATAATGCATACATATTTATCAATTTAATAAATTAATATTCATGGGTATAAATAAAAAGAAGGTAAAATTATCTCTTTCATTCTATTATGTAATACATTAAATTTTGATAACTGTAAATCAAAACGATGTAAACAATTATTCCTGACTGACTACAGCCTCCTGCTTCATTTATTTTTCTAACGGTTTTTTTTTTTAGAAATCTTGTAAATAACAAAAGTTCTCTCCTTTTATTATTTAATTACCACTGGTTCTAAGGATTCAACTGATCGACAATTAAATACTTTTTATTTGTTTTAATTATAAAAGCTATTAATTCATTTAAACGTCATTATTTTTGTGAAATGATTCTGTAGTCATAATGAAATGACTAAAGTTTTTTGTATTAATGACATTATTTTATAGTATTTAGAACTTACTGATAATACGTTCACATTATGATTCATATAGTTTTCTATAATCTACAGTCAGTTTATTGAAGTAGACCGTTAGATTGAGTGTTTTCATGCATTACGGTATTGGAAAGTGAGTCAATATAAAGGTAACGTTGAATTTTGTGTAAAAGTGTCCTTTTAAAAAGGTTGGTAGCTTTACTTAATATATTTGACGTAATGTAATAAACTCCATACAATATAGGATAAAGTTCTGTTATGTCAATCACTAATACATTTATGCATAGCTCAAACTAACGACATATTGATTCATCACATAGGTTTACTTTCCAGTTAGATAACTTTCTGGTTTGTTTTACAGTTAAGCTTACTCCACACAGCATCATGTAACTGGTCGTATTTAGTATACGTTACACTAATCATTGTTTTACAGGTTCTTGAAACTATTGAATGAATTATTTACCTTATCCAGAATAAGGCAGAAGACAACAGCATTGCTTATTCAGTGTTCATACATTCACAGACAGTGAATAACTTAAAAGCTAAATTCCGTCATTCAGTAATGATTGTATTTATTATTGTTTACTTTCAAATTTAAATAAAAGTTGTAATGATAAACTATTCGTACACATTTGGTCATGGTATAATCTGTATACGAACGATTTTTCACAGTAGCATGATTATCGTGTTGCATGCTTAATTTTGGGTCTAACTTTACACCTTTATCTAATGTTCAAGTCATATATCATTTTCAGCAAATGAGATTCAACTTCGAATTAATTGGGGGGTAATTATTCACTGATTTTATAAGTAGTATGCTTATTTAAAATAGATCTAATACATTAAAGGAATAGTAATCTGCTATTATAGAATATTAGAAAGTCAGGAAAGGTCATATTATGTCTAATTGTTCTAATATTCCATCAAATTTTATCATGTCTTGCTGGTTGAAAAATAAGATTTTCACGGTCAGTTATCAAACATTTATTATATCTTTATCATTTGTTCTTTTCTTATATTATTACGGCCTTCATTAATTACCTCCTTGGTTGTTTGGTTCTATATCGAGGAATCGGATCCTTTTTATTTATTCGACAGGTGAATACACTTTATTTACACTTTGGCGTGTCACATTTAACACGTCACTGTCGAATTCTGCAATCAAGGTGTGAAACAAAATATTTATGTACTACAAAAATAAAATAGTTGTTTACGCGACGTAATTCTCAGTGTATTTCTGGATAATAAAATTTCTTATCATCTATCCAAAATGATCTTATTCTTAATTTAATCAATTTATATCGAAAGTACTGTTGGTTAAACAGTCAATGATTTACTGTGGAAATAATTTAAACCAAGTACACTATAGCTAGTGTGTCTAAACACATTTATGTTCAAACAAAAACCAACTGTTATTATGTTTGGAACTGGAAACATGGTTGATTGGATGATATCAAACACCAATGAATTAGAAATAAAATGCTGTGAATGTAAAACCATCATATATGGCAGATTGTGATTTTTGATAAAAAGTAGACAGTAGATAAGTAGCCTGTCTAGTTTAGCTAGACAAACTGACTCCAGTATAGTTAGATTTGTTGGGTTGCTTATGATTATGATTTAGGATTGCAATAACCTACAAAAAACATAATTTTATAGGCATTTAAGTAAAATTCATCACAGAAGAGCTTTTTTTAAAAAAGTAGATCTATCGTATGATTCAAACTTCTACATCAGTAATCATTACGCAATGTAAGTTGCGTGATATACATCATTGGAATGTTAGTCAACAGTAAATAATGTCGGGCTAAAAAATTGGTGATGCAAATTTACTGAGATTCAGGAATCACAAATTAGGGGATAACATACAAGACCTATATTGTAGAAAGTGTAAGTTTAGTGTCTGATTGAAATAACCTCTTATATATGAGAATACGTAACCTACGTTTTAGACGATAACATTAACTAGTGTAATGGAATATAGTTAACACGTGAATGATATACATGATCAGGACAGTAAATTAGTCGGATTGAGAACCTCACTATTTGCTTCTTTTATTGATCAACTTCAACATGAACATAATTCTTAAGATAAATCCAACTGAACTACTCTAACTTATATTAATTAGTTGATTGAATTCATCACAGATTGATATTGATAGGGTACCGTTGGTAGATATAATAACTAGCTCACTAGCGACTAACTTCAGGGTGTTCATGAAACTCTCGTGAGATGTCGTGACTGGTGGAGTTCAGACTTGTTGAGAGTAAGACAGTTATCACCAACGATAATGAATGATCGCCCTGCCATATCGAAAATTAATGGAAGTGGGAATTCAACAAATGGATACGTGCCGACTCAGTGGTGCAGAGGGTTAGGTGCTCATCAACCTGAAGCCTCTGAGTTGGAATCTACAGTGCATACTCATGAGGAGTCCCTTACTAAGACAAAACAGCTATCTAGTGCTCCCTGGTTTTCAATGGTATCCTATCAACATCAATCTATGATGAATTCAATCAACTAAAACTTAATACCAATCTCCACAAATCACCTAAATTCAATAACAAAATTGTAAATAACGAGAAAACTAATTTGATTATACGTAAATGCATGATAATTTTCGAATTGGGGTGGGTTTATTCAGATAGATATTAAGTTAAGTTGTTTGTACTCACTGCGGATTAATGTTGGTTGGGTACCACTGAAAGCCATGCAACATTTCAATTGTAATAATCGGCTCACTAGTAACTTTAGGATGTTCCCGAAGTTCGTGAACCGGTGAATTTTTGACTTAACCAGAGTGTGACAGTTATCACCAGTGACAGTAGTTGATTGTCGTGTTATATCAAAATTGATGAAGAGGGAAATTCTACCACTGAACATCGACTAATCCAGTAGTGCTGAAGGTTAAGCGTTTGCCGTTAGACCTGGTGACTCTGAATTCGATTTGTTAATGGAATTGTGGTACAATCCACTGAAGAGTTCCCTACTGGGATGGAACAGCTATCGAATTTTCCATATTTCCCAGTGGTACTCAACTAATACTGATCTAAAAAGAATATAGACAACTAGAAAATAATTATATTGCTTTATGCTATTACTGGATGATTAAGGTAATAGGTGGTTCATTTGGTAATCCATATTTACACTTAAGATTGGTAACAAGCATAAACTAAAGTTAAAATTAACACATTATGTGCATGTTGCGTTTATAAAGATGTATAGTTCGAATTATGAAGCAGTAACTCCTGTGATGAATAAAATGAGGTGATTTACTCCTCAGGATATCACAAAAGTGCTTAGTTTAACATACAGTAGGCCTTATTGAGGTCAAATTATAGTCATGAACGATGTGCTGTCGAAGAATTCAACTCATATTCTTATTATTTAAAGTACCAATGTATCTCGAATCCATACTCATTGGTCATCATTAATAAATGATGTAGTGATTATAGAGCACTTTGTATCATGAATTGATTTTGGTTAAACAACCGTTAAAACAAGTAAACACTGGACAACTATTTCATTTAGGTAATGAACTCAGCTGTGCGGACCAACAACCCTACCGGTTGATTATATCAAGAACCTTCAAGTTAAGCAGAGGTGTAACTGTTAGACTAATAGGCCAGCCTCTAAAAATTGGTATTTCTAACGTCAGCCAGTTAGTATTACATTGCGAAACATCATTCATTGTCATCAGTGAGTAACATCTTAACTCTTGACATGGCTGAACACCATTGATCCTGAGGATAGTTACTAGTGAGTTGATATTTTTATAGTTGACTGAGGCTAGAAATATTAGTGATTGAATGTTTACTCAGTATTCTTATGTTTCTGTATTCAGTGAACTAGGTTATCTATGCTACATAAAAGTATTTTACAATATTGAATAGCACTTCAAGTATTCATCGTTCCATTCAATCTAAGAGGTTTCTTTACCTAAAACTATGAGACCAGTACAGCTGATATAGTTATGCAGAGAGTAAATAAGGTAATAAATAAAATAATGGAATATGATCAGTGCGTCTATATGAATATTATAATCTCAATCATTATAACAATAGTGAATAAATGACTATCAGGTAAGACAATATAATACATATCTAGTAACTTTAACAGTGAGGATAAATGGGCAAACATTATACTATCATCGCTTCTACTTTTGTGTATTTTATTGTCACTATAGTAGTAGTATGATAACCGATGAAATCATCCTATGCCTTTTACTGGTTTGACCTTTATAGTAATTACATATTACAATTTTTCAAGTGAATGTAATCGGTGGAAACTATAATTTGTGAGATAAATAATGTATCCCTAAAGCGTATTTCCTGCAATAACTCAAGAATAAATACATTCACAGATGCAAACCATTAGCTAACAAGATGAACAATATACATGACAGCTATTTCTTATTTTCGATACACAGCTGTTAATAAAATAGAAATAGACCAGTTGGCACCATAATGTTAAATATCGTCTTGGATACATAAATGGTTTAGTAATTATAGAAATTCTCTCACATCACCAAGCAGGCATACAATCTGTCATATTGAATTATCAACGTAGATTTTATATAAATGTATTCATTTAAATGACAGTATAGTTTATAAAATATTTCATATTTGTACACAACTGATAACTAATATCACAGTTTCACCGGCTTGGTAAATGGCACTTTAAATGCAAATGTGTTGATATTATAAAAATATAATAACAAATTACACTAAGCATTATTCAATCAGATGTTATCACAAGAAAATTCTCTGAAAACTGGGCTGCCGTGACATTTATGCATAGATTTACAAAGAAGAAACATACAAGCATGGTTTCAGTTTAGTCTGCTATAAGTACGTATTAGTATGAGTTGACGTCTATAACATATTGAAACTAAACGCTGTCAAACCATGTGGTTGTCAACCAATCAATTTCGTACAGCGAATAGCCCCTTCTTGATTGTCTAGATTAGTACCATTCTTTCATTCTGTTAATTACTATCATTTTGAATAATTAATTTACTGTGATTCCTATCATCGCATATATTTCAACTTTTTAACCTATGTTGTCACTTAAAATTAATGTATAACATTCACTCATTTCTACCATTCCGTAATCTTTGCCAATCAATGCTTTAAGATCTAAACCTAAAGTAAGATACCCACCTTAGACCATATTGAATGTAAAATTGAAACTAAACATTAATTCACTGTTAACGTTCTTCGCAATTAAGTTTCTTCCTAGTTCTGAATTGAAAAATCTTGAACGAAGTTATTTTGTAATTCTAGTTTTTCACTATCGTCTAGTAAAAACGGAATATATTGTGGTGGACATTGCTTCCAAGATTCCAAATAAGTAGTAAATAACGAAACATCATGTAAAGCGACGACAGTAGGCGACAGTAGGTAGTTGGCGAGGGAAAAAACAAGGCGTATTCAAAGTATGCAGGAAATAAAGGAAGGTAAGCAAAAGAAGGAGGTATGGAACACACTTGAAGTAAGGAAGACAACGCTATGCAAGCAGACGAGTTAATATAATAAGATTAGTTAAAAGTCAATCCCCAGTCTTCTGAAGAGTTCGCCATCAAACGTAACAAACCTGATTTGTGTATCCAATAGAAAATTGTTGTGAACCTTTCTTTATCTCGTAAATTAAACTTATTTCTTTACATCAGAAAAATGTATAGAAATAGTTTCAAACTCTTTCGGATCATTATATTATGCCATTTTTGCTTGACAATCATCATTATTAACTAGTTGAACTTTACATACTTGTCTTTATTTTTTCGCATAATTGACAACAGCTGATTGTGTAATCACCCATTTCTAGTCCTCCAGTCTCTGTTACTAACAAGATTTTTCAGAACTTTATATGATATATAATACATAATTGCAACATATTATTCTGACACATGATTTCATTGAATTCTCTGTTACATCATATCATTGACAGGTTTAAACAACAATCTCCAGCTACCTCGCTTCTGGAAATACGTTTAAACTAATTGATAACTTCACTTCTGAAATACTATAGGTTGTAAACAGCTGAAGAAAGCCAAACAAAATAAGATGAGTTCATTCTATCTTTCTCGCTCTTTTCAGATTAACAAAGGGAACCCAATACACTGATGATTTTTGTATTCTTCGGAGAAACTTACAAATGGAAACAACAGAATGTAATTTACACACACTTATGTGACTTTGAATTTGGTTGCTTATTCACTAATTAATTCATTATTGTGTATATTATTCATATAATATTTTATTACGAACTAATGATATGAAATGTAACGAATTGTGAAACGTTGACATTCACAGTACTGTTATTGTAATACTAATTTAACTCCTGAAAAAAGTATATAACTCTATTTAAGTTTAAAAAAATTGTGTAAGGTCAAGTGGTGTTGCTTGGACCCCCAACTCCTCAAAAATACGGGACTATATGAAGCACGGTTCGAATTCCACTACCGTTATATATGTTAACAAACTGTTTTAATGTACACGTTGCTTCCATTTTAATTAAACATATTACTCAAATAACAACATAAATATCCTACTTCTATTTATACCACTTGAAAATTATCCATTATTCTTTCCATAATGACTGATTCACTTACTAAGAATACAAGTATATACAACATTGAATAGGAAAATCTTCTGATTTATCTGTTAAATGTATTTCATTACATTTACAGGTAGGTATGACCTGTAGACTTTTACAATAATGTAAAATCTAATTCAAATATTACACACGTAGTTTATTAAAACAGTGTTTATAATAATCTCAATGGAATCATTTTAATGAATGTACACTTAGTTAAACTACATCTTAAAATGGAAAAAAAATAAGAAAAAGAAATACATCTTATGAAGAATATAAAAATTGCTTTATAGTGTATTCTTCATCACGTAGGTAACCAATTGAATATCTGAGTAGATTGTAAAATAAGCCGGTGACCACACTTGAAGTTTAAGTGTTTAATACTTGTATATATTCATATGTTCAATCTGTATATGCATAGATTGGTAGAAATCTACTTCTTTTAAGTAAATAAATTACTGATTAGCATTTATGATTATATTCGGTAAAACGTAAAACAATCACACTAAATAATACGTTTAAAACAAACATTGATAAGTTTAATTGACAGGTTAAATACAGATACTTGATGGATAAAGTACTTATGGTTATTTACATTTCTGTTTAATAGAACTTTGGAATAAGTAGTATCAACACTATCAATACAAGTTGTATTGTATATTAAAAGATGTGTTCTACTAGCAAAATGTTTATACTAAAAAAATAATAAAATTCGTAAATTTGTTCACTTGGTGTTAACTTTGGTATATAGAAGTCAACTTCAAAATACCGATGTACAGATTAAAATACTGATAGAAAATTTATTCGTAATGGATTGTAAATGAGTAGGATTGAATAGTTTCAAGTTTAATTTATTTACATTGACATGTTTCAATTAAAATATAGTCGCATTTATTATTACGTCCCGTTAATTAACCCATTATAGACTTTTCAAATGGCATAGACTCTTTATATATGGATAAGTTAGATTATAAGAATAATCAGATCAATTCGTGATATCAAAATTGACAGTTAAATATCTCCAACCCCCCTCCTAATTGTAACTAATATCAGACCACTAGTGACTTGCTAATTGAGGTAATTCCTGGAGTTCTAGTGTGAAGAAGTGACCGGTGGAATTCAACTGTGTTGGGTGTGAGGCAATAACCCACCAATCCATGGAGGAGGTCGCGCAACGCATCGAAAATTGACTGGTTTATAAGTATCAACCGTTGGGAGCTGACTCAGTGGTCTAATGGTAAAGCGTTCGCTTTGGAGCCAGAGGATCCTGGGTTCGATCCCCAATGGGGTCGTGGATGCGCATTGCCGAGGAGTTCCATGCTAGGACGGTACAGCTATCCAGTGCTTCTAGGTGATCAATGGTTATCAGATTCAAATCAATTCGTAATACCTAAATTGACAGTTGACTATCTCCACACCCCCCCCCACCTAATTATAATAATGGTGTATGAAGAAATTGATTCCTGGGATTTCATTCAAACTATGCCTCAAGAATACCATAAAGTCATTGTTATCTGTTATCCAAAGTGTATATTTATTTATTCATTTTTTATTTTATTCATACACCTAAATCCAGTTTAGTGGATAAAAGGTATCCGAAAGATTTACAGATTTATTAATGTAATTAAAGTAACTTGCTAATTTTTGACTGGGTCGAACATACAGTCGATACTAAGATTTAATTCACCGGTTCATAATCTACAGAATAAAGTCAACCCAAGCAAACCGTTTGACAATGAAATCAGGTTAGCTATATTATGATACTTAATAACAGCCACAGTCGACTAAGATATAGTTCCAAATAATTTAAAATTTATATTAATTACTATCTGAATTGGCGTTATGTATGCACCTTTATTCATTTGAAGTAAAGACCAGTATTCGACAAGACTGATTACCTTCGCCCTTCCTCTTTCTGCTGGTGGTTGACTGGATCGTGAAAACTGCAACGTCTCAAGGTAATCTTGGTATACAGCGGACAACACGGATGCAACTAGATTACCCACACATAACAACAAATGCAGGTGAAGACGAACGGTGTAGTAGTAGCCTCTGCAGCAGTAGGCCTCATCATACACAAAGTTCATCGATCAGAAACAATAAATACTAACCCAGATTCACTTGACGGAGAAATTCTGGAAGATGTAGAAACTTTTACATACTTGAGAAACATCATCGATAAACAAGAACGGTCTGATTCGAATGTGAAGGCGCGGATTGGGAAGGTAAGGGAAGCATTTTTACAACTTTAAAACATCGGGAATTCAAACCAACTGTCAGCCAACATTAAAGTCAAGTTTTTAAAAACAAATGTGTAGACAGTTCTATTGTATGATGAACTACGAAAAGTATCGCCCAAAAACACACTTATTTATAAACTACTGGCTGCGTAAGATACTTCGGATCCGTCGGCCAGATACCATCAACATCAACTTTCTGTGGCATAGAACAAACCAACTACCAGCCGAGGAGGAAATTAGGGAAAGACGTTAGAGGTGTGTAGGACATACATTGAAGAAATCATCAAAATGTGTCATAAGACAATCACTAACTTAGAATCCTGAGGGCCATAGGAAAAGAAAAAGACCCAAGAACACGCTGTGTCAGGAATCGAAGACAAACATGAAGTAAATGAAGAACTCTCGGAAAGAACTGAAAAGGAAATCCCAGGACTGAGTTGGATGTAGAATGCTAGTCGGCGGCCTATGCTCCATATGAGGTAACAGGCATTAATTAATTGATTGATTGCATGACTGATGTGCAGCTCTACAGTTGCAGCTAGATTTCGATGACTTTCGTTAGAAAATGAGTTGACTGAATTATTTCAAATCATAATTAACATGGTGTTAATGTCACATAGCTGGTGATATGCATGTGTTTGAATCGTAACAAAGTTAAACAATTCAACGTGATTAGGATGTTTCCTGAATGACAAACATCATTAACATAGAAATCAATAACTTTTAAAAAAATGAAACTATAATGCAATAATCTCATACTTATGCTCTCATAAATAACTCAAAGGATTAGGGCGGAATATTAAAAAACCTGTTTGGCTATAACGAAAGATTACATTGAGATATTCCCTTATTTTTTTCTTTTTTTCATGTAAAAATTCTATATTGTTACAAAACAACAGATAACCAACTTATTGAAGGTAATCAGAATTTGAATCGGTTTGAACAAATAAGCACTTAACAATAAAATATCCCTTGAATTCAGTTGAATCAAACAACTGAACTCAGTTGCCTAATGATAAACACTATGGAGCTTGGCACGAACCGAACTAGATTCGAGTTGCAGTATAAACATTGACACTATGATGCAAGTACATCCAACTGACGAGTCTCAGATAGGACGAAACGCACATCTGGAATTCTATTTGCTTGCCACAATCCAAGTTAAAGCATACTTATCAACTAAGTGTCTATCAAAGCAATCCTCTTAGGATGGCAACTGATAATAATCATATTCAGTCCATAACAAATCAACTGGAAGGTACAAGTACTGCTCAAATATCTAATCTCTGTTTTACCTGACATATAATTAAAAATTCAGAATATTGAATAGATAAAATTTTACTGATGAGTTTCACATATTAAATATACACAACTCTTTTGTCATTATCCATGTTAGTGGGATATAGACTGGATTAAAGCATGATCGTGATGGCGCACGCTGATTGGCTATTTCTAAACCAATCAGCTCTAGTGGATTGTTGCAGAAGATTCTGGAAGCTTCTTATGTAAATACTATAAATACATTAACGTTTGTCTAATTAACGATTCCTACTTCTGTCTACCCTTGTTATTTGGAATATAATTTGTTCCTGTTCAAACGTGTTCTGATTTGGGATCTTGTCGAGTGTTCGGTGCCTAAGAATACTAAGCAATAGGAGTGTTTGGGTCGTTATATCTAGTTTTAAAAAAATTTTATTTTAAAAATTGACTTCACAAACAAAATATTGTACATTGAAATTGATACTAATTTATAACCAATAACTGATCAATGAGTCTAATAACTATAGATGTATGAACACAGAATTATAAATTATATAAAGCGTCAAAATAATATTTTACCTTGAAATGTTTTAAACAAAACTTTCAATAATAATTTATCATTTGTAAATATTATTGTCAACAGTAATACTTATTATATTTCTAGTGATCAAAAAGAAAGTCGTTTGATCTTATTTCTTTACACTTATTTAGTTTAACTATCTTTAGTTAACGAATTGAGGTGGATTGTGGGAATTGGTAATAAGTTTAAATTGACGAATTCGTCACAGATTGATGTTTGCTGGGTACCAATAAAAACACAGAACACTGGATAATTGTTTCTTCTGAGTATGGACCTCCTCAGTAGTGCACACCCTAGATTCCACCTCAGTGGTTTTAGACAGGCAAACGTCTAACTCTCTGTACTACTTGGTTGACACCCAATGATAGAATTTCTTCATCAGTTTGTGATCAACCAACATCACTCTGTAACAAATTCAGTCAACTGAAACTTAATACCATACTCCACAAACCACCTCAATTCAATTACAACAATTAGCTCACTAGTGGATAAAACTTCATTATGTTCCTGGGTCTCTAGTAGAAAGTTGTTACTGGTGAATTTTAAACTTGCCAGGAGTCAGAAAGTTATCACCAATGACTATGGATGATCGTTGTGCTGTACCACAAATTGATGGAAGTGGGAATTCTACCACTGGATACCGGCTAAGTGGTGGAGATGGCTAGGCTTTTGTCATCACAATACCCCTGGTGCGCACTGCTGAGAGGTCTTATACTAGGACAAAACAGCTGCTAAGTACTTCCTGATCTTCACTTGTACCCTACCAACATCGGCCTGTAACATTTAATCAACTAAAATTATTAATTATTGTTGCTAATGGATGTAGGATTTAACTTTTACTAATTTTTATTAAATTAAATACTCACATTGTAATGACCATAATCAGACAACAAGGATATTTTATGTTTCTTAGATGAACCCTCAAAACAACAATTTGAAAGTAAATCTACCAGACTCTCAACTTGTAATTAATTGCTTTATTGTCATTGAAGCTCATTCTTTAGCGTCCAACTTGTATAGGTGGAAAACTAATTGTTTAGTTGTGCAGCGATCTCTGAAATGCGTCGACTGGTGGTTGAGTAACGACCAATGTAATGTTTATCTAGTCGTTCATAGTAGTGATGGGATACTGACTGTGAATTTGCACTATGGCCACTTGCCGAAGTGACGTGACATCAATAGCACCATGTCGAGATGGAGGGTTGTTTGAAAGTAGTAGGCAATAAATACTGGGATTAGGTCTCATCCAATTTACACACAACATGGTAAACCTGCAGTTTTATGCAAACCAAATCGATCTTGGATTATCCAATTTCACAGTCTCTGACAAATACCATTGAGCTATTCGGGCCACTCCCCTACAACCTAAGTTAGAGTCAGCGACGTTAAATCACTTAGAATAGTAGCCATATTCCAACTTTATCACTATGGTTCTATCATCACTATAAAGGAATAGGAAGACATGAAATCGACCACTATCATGTTATCAATCAGTGTTTACATCTCAGTCCTATATGGAGTCAGTTACAAACTGCGAAAGTCTGTTGAAAGTCTTAGTACTCCTTGCTTATGTGTACTAAAGATCACAAAACTTAAGTCTACTCTTTTTCTTTTTATATACTGAAATCCTAGTCAAACAAATTGTACGTTTACGACAGAAATGATGATTTTACAAATTTTAGATAGTTAAAAGGTAAATAAATTAATCTATTCCATAGCATCCACTGAGCAGTTAACTGAGGGATATTTAGTCGATAAACGATCGACTGGTTAATAAATCAGTCTCAATTTAAGAAGAAAATACTGCGGTTGTTTAAGTTATTTTACTCTGCATAACTCACAATCAAAATAATTTTTGTTAATTTAAACAATGAAGAACGATGAACAATCAATCAAAATGGATTAATAACAATTATAATTGATTCATCTAATGCAATAAATAATTAAAAAATTATTTAACTGGCTATGTAACGGTAATGTATTATGCATATCAGCAGATGCTCCGTCACATTCGATCATATATTTTTTGTTGTTTGCATTAGCCACAGTTTATCTTGGATCGGTACCACTGAAAACTAAGAAGCATTGTGTAGCTGTTTCGTCATGGTATGAGACTCCTCATTAGTTCACATATACGTATTCACCAAGGACTAGTAGTGATTAGTGGAGGTCAGATATGTCGAGAGTGAGACATCATTAATGACACTAATTGATCGTTGTACTATGGCACAAATTAACTGAAGTGGTAATTCTATCATCAAACTCTTACTAAGCGATTCGAATGGTTAAATTTCCTTTGTAAGATCTTAAGATCTTGGTTTTGAATTTCAGGTGGAATCGACAATGGTGCAGTGTTGAGTAATTCCATACTAGGAAGGAACAGCTATCCAGTACTTCATGATTTTAGGTGGCATCCAGCCAAACATCCGTCTATGACGAATACAATCAACTAAAACTTAATATCAATCTACACGTAACAACCCAATTTAATTATTAAAAATTCTTTAAATTAATCTATTTTATGCTTAGTCATATTCAACGAAACCAAGACAAACTATTACATAAATTACATATCAATGAATTAAACCCACAATAATCATTAATTTAAGTTCATCTAATTTCTCCCTACATGAATTTACATTTCAGTGTATCTATACAAAATTTAAATTTGTTTTTGTTTTATTTAATTTCATGAGAAATTCAATTTATATGAAAAGATTATTTTAAATGACTAAACTAGTCAAAATTACCTTGAATGAAATAATTTTACACAGTTTATTCCCATCGTCTATGTTAAATGGAGAATTTCTCCTATCACTCCCACACTTACCAGACAATTCAAAGGTTTGTACTTTAATATTATTAAAATTTAGGAAATTATTTTTATCATTACTGTAATTTAGTAGTAATTCTTATCCTTGTTATAAATTTTAAATGAATATAATTTAATTAGGATGAGTTTATATCTTCTTGTTGATTAGTAACGGATTGAAACTGGTCAGCTTCTGTTGCCATATGTACATTCTGGGCGAATCGCCTTAATATAGCTATAAGTTATAAGTAATGTTTAAGTTGGATTTTGACTGACAAGAAGAATCCTGGGAGCGTGTTTCGTCCTATTTAGTACTCATTTGGCATGATGAGGAGTGAGTTCGAATCCCAGTGTGAACATCAACATACAAATAAAGGTACATCTAGCCGATGAGTCTCAAATAAGAAGAAACGTGCCTTCTGGATTACACTTACTAGTCACAATTCAACTTAAACAAGAGACGAATTTAATATTAGTAACAAGAACTAAACGTACAAACAGATTATTATTTGTTTTATCTCTCTGTACTATTTGAACCCTTGTGAATTTAATTTAGTTATTCATGCTTTGAAGGAGCCACTTAAATTAAAGCCACAAAATATCAGAAAATTGAAATCTTTTATTCATTGAAAATGTACAGATATATTATTTATGATAAACTATTCGAACTAATCCTCAATTTATTTAATCAAATTACCAAATTCACCCATGGTAACGATATTTATAGATAATCAATGTAATCTTAGTTGTAAACCAATTGATTTAACAGTAATGAAATATATTTCTGTCAATTATGTATACTATAAGGGAGGACTTGGTCGATTCTTAAAGGATCCACAAATGAATAACCATTTTAGTCAGTAAGTGACAATCTAATATGAATATATTTGAATCTTCCTGTTGGTTTGTTATGCACTAAAATTAATCAGTCTCTGTTGTCATATGTGCATATTGAGCCGATTGATTCGATACAGTTGAAATTTACGAACGTAATTTGAATTGTGGCTGGCAAGTGGAATCCAGGATTTGAATCTCTTCCTACTTGAGACCCATTAGCTAAATGTACCTGCATCGCAATGTTAATTCCCACAAATTAAATTATTTTTATTAATTTTAGCTGTGTCGAGTCAACCCGCTAAGGGTTAAAATGTTGCAACAAGGATTGACCAATTTCGGCTCATATCAAACCAACGGGAGGATTCAAACGCATTCAGATTATATCTACATACTAGTTGCATAATTGTGGCTGTCCGGACTCTGCAGCCTTGTAGTGAATGCGGTGATATATGACTCGAAACAGACTGAGTTCGAGTTTTCGTGATCATCAACATCAGAACGCAGGTATATCAAGCTAACGAGTCCCATACAGGATAAAACGCCTCTCCTAGAATTCACTTGTCAACCATAATCCAAATTAAACTGACAATCAGGAAAATATGATGCAAACATAGGTCATTTATTGTGATACTATTGTTTGATGCCCAAAAAATATATCAAATACTAACAAAACATAATATACATATCAGATATACTTCAACACAAACTGTATACCTGAACATGTATTAACCCTAAATCTAGGCTGATCCTATGCTTAAACAAAACCCTTACAGTACCCTAGATCTGAATTTCAATCAAAATAATTAAAGGGTATGTAGTAGATTATTTACACCCTGATAAATGATTTAGGAATACATGTATTATGTAATTTTTCGAATAGTTTAAAAAAACCGTTACGTTTTAATGAACAAACAGAGCAGACAATAGAAAACTTGAGTATTTATGTTAATAATAAAAAAATCTGTAAACTGTTCATAATATTGTCTTTATTTCCAATATAATATTTATCTACAATCTGTCTTATGACTGAAACAAACAGGTTACATATTCATTAGTATGATTAGCTTATTTATAATTGTAGATTATCAAAATTCATGCTGACTAGTAAAAAAAATATTATTTTATGTAGAATATATTAAGAAAAGTTTAGGCATATCCTCTAGTTAACAAGTGATGAAAACATTCTAAACCGCCTTCGCTATAAGCATAAGGAAATGCATTGGTTAATCACTGTGTAGTGACCATTTTGGTGTTCATCCTACTCTTTATGGTGCTGATCGAATTAAATACATCGGGTTGTGATATGGCTACTAGTCTAAGTTACTCGAAATTACTGGTAGTATGATAAAGTAGGTGATTTAGAGGGTAGTTGACAGGAACCGCTGAACTTAGATTTTGTGCTGTTTGGTACTTGTCAGCAAGGCGTATCAGCAATAAACGAGGGAACTTTTACACCTCTTCAGATTCGACCCTCGGTCATCCAGCTTCATGGTTGTTGACCATTTTCTAGTGACCATCCCCAAACCGTCTTCCACCTCAATATAATGCCAGTGATGTCTAGTCACTTGGACTAGTGGCCATATCACAACTCGATGTATAGAGTTTGATGAGCACCAAGATGGTCACTACACAGTAATCAACCGTTGTTTACATTTCAATCCTAAAGAGGGTCAGTGGCTTACTAAATAGCACAATTATAACGGCCGCAGGCAGTGAAACTGAGTGGCCAGAAATCGAGTCCAAAGGGAGGCATAAATTCTCTCAAAGACAGCAGGTACACCTTGTTGACTAGTGCTGAATATCACTAAACCTAAGGCCAGGGTATCATGTAAACTAACTCTAAAATTATTTTCCATAGTGAAGATAGATTTATTATAAGAGATAAAGTACTAAATAATCGCTTATCCCCGAGCCTTTTATTTTCAACAACATAATCATAACTAACATCATTGATGCCCTTAGGAAACTGCATAGTATTCATGTATTATAAACATAGATAAACAGTCACATTAACGGATAAGTTCAATAAATGAATATTTGCTAAATGAATGTTCCTAGTTAATGAAGAAATAAGTGTATTCTTTATAGAACCTTACATTCGGATGCTAATGCAAAAGGTGTGTGACGCTTGCTAAAAAACGACTGAAATACCATCTGTTGAAGGAACAATATACATATTATACTATATTTTTGTGAATAATCTTAGTACCATTTTTAGTGATGTTTGGTTGTTATTACTAATCAAATTCAATTCCAGTTTTTATGTTTACTATCTGCATCGTCATTCTATGGAACAGATAAATGGGTTTTTCAGTTCGGTATCATTTATATGACCTGTAATCAATGGTTGTTAGAAATATTTCTGTAGGCTGGACATTTATTTTGTTCAACAAATCAGACTTTCATATACTTTCATTCTCACAATAATTTCGTCATTACTACTATGAGTACTTCTTGTATATTGTGGGTACATTGTATAACATGATATAAAGTGGCTTATAGATATCAGCCGTAGGTTTTGGCTAACAAATCTCACAATGAGGTCTATTAGACAGGTTACTTGAGAAGACTACAATTTTGTAGTTACTTTTTAAATTCTACTAACCTATTCATCCTAATTCCTATAGTAGTTTGCTTTACTTGGGTGGAGGTGATTCAGTATTATGTAATAAAAAAGCCAAATCAAACATGAATACCTAAAAATTTCGGTTGAACTGTGGTTGGCAAGTGGAATCTAACTTAAATCATACTTGTGAACTACAGCTGTATCGAGGTAAACCGTTCATGGTGCTTATATAACAACAAAAACTGATCACTTTCAATCACTAACATATCTACGGTAAGCTATAAATATCTCTCCCCCCCTCTACTCATATTATAAATGCTCATCTATTCAACTTTTATATTATTCTCCCTTTTTAGTCGAAGAAAGTGATTAGTTTCTATGTCTTTATTACTAGACATTTTGTTTATTCATCGATTACTATTTTGTTAATGACATTATTTATTGTTTATTTGGATGATGATGATGATGATGATAACAACGAGTTCATGCATGTGTTAATATGTGAATTATATTGACATTGATACCTACCAGATGTAAAATATACCTGTTTAATCATAAAATGTAAACATTTTAATGGACACTTCCCCCCCACCACCCCTCTTTACCCACCAAGTACAATTGTAATGTATTATTGACATTAACTGTCAATTTCATCGAATAGATTGGTAAAAATGAAAGTGTTTTGAGAAGAACACTTATATATATATATATATATATATATACATGTAGATACATAGTTCCGAAATAAACAAATGATGTATATGTGTATATGTAAATAGTACTAAATAATTCTTCCGATATGAGTAAATAAAAAAGTTCAATAAACAACAAAAAAGAACTTTGGTTATATTTTATTGACAGATTATGTGTGTATAGTTGGTAATAACTTTATATTATATTATATTTTTTTTTAAATTTTATTAATCCATACAAATATTTATTTTGTATTATTCATGTTGATGATTGAACAAGTGTTGTACTCACTAAAGTTTTTTTTTCTTAAATGTATTTATGAAGTTAATGCTATTGTTGTTGTTACAATGATGGATAAATATTAGAATTAATAAATGTAGATGATATACTTTCATTTATGAGTATTTCTGAGTAAAGTAAATAAATGGTATTTACACTTCATTATATGTATTAAATAATTACTATGTGTATCTATAATACTTTGATTATAGAAACTTACTTTATGAATACATATAGTTGATATGTATTTTCATTCTTTAACATTTTAATGATTTCAATATTAAATTGAGGCATAGATTCGAATGTGTTTGAATTTTTTCGTTGATTTCTTAAAGACCGAAATTTCGTTAGTCTCTGTAGGAGATGAACTGGGTCAGAATCCTGGTGTGAATATCAATATTTAGATGCTAGTACATCCAACCGTGTCACAAAGAGGACAAAACGAGCGTCCTCGATTCCACTTGCAATTACAATCCAACTCAAACATTAAAATGAGGTGGTTTGTGGAGATTAGTATTAACTTTTGATTGACTGAATTTATCGCAGATTGATGTTTGGAATGTAATACTGTTTATGTGAAAAACTACTTACCTACGCCCGTTACCCCTCATAGAGGACCATAGGCCAGTCACCAGTTTCACCAATGAACTCTGTCCTGAGCGATCCTTTCCAGCAGTTTCCAGTTGCTGCTCATCCTTTTAATATCCTCCTCGAATACTCAAAGCAACGTGTTTTTTCTCCTTCCTATTTTTCATTTCCCAATAAGATTCCAAGTCAATGCATGTCTCGTGATGCAGTCTGATGATTTACACAATGTATGTCCTATCCATTTCCAAAGTCTTTTCCTAATTTCCTCATCGGCTGGAAGTTGATTTGTCCTCTCTCATAATAAGCTGTTGCTGATGGTTTCCGGCCAATGGACATTCAGTATCTTGTGTAGGCAGTTGTTTATAAATACTTGTACCCTTTTGAGAATGTTTGCGGTAATTCTCCACGTCTCATCTCCATACAGCAGGACTGTCTTCACGTTCGAATTGAAGAGTCTGACTTTGAGGTTGTTTCACAGTTGTTTTGAGTTCTATATGTTTTTCAATTGTAGGGTTGCTGACCTTGCTTTACCAGTCCTTGCTTTAACATCTGTATCAGACCCTCCTTGATCATCAATGATGCTTCCCAGGTACATGAAAGTACCCACTTATTCCAGAGTTACTCCATCAAGTTCAATTGGCTTGGTGCTCGCTGTGTTATATTTGAGGATCTTGATGTTTCCCTTATGTATATTCAGGCCTACTGATGCTGGAGTTGCTGCTACACTGGTTGTCTTCGCTTGCATTTGTTAGTGTGTATGTGCTAAAAGAGCTAAATCATCCGCAAAGTCCAAATAATCGAGTTGCATCCTACCTGTCTATTGAATTCTGTGCATCCCCTAAGATGTGGAGATCTTCATGATCCAGTCAACCACTAGAAGGAGGAGGAAAGACGAGAGTAGACGGCCTTGTTTGACTCCGGTCCTCACTGTGTATGCATTTGTCAGTTGTCCTCCATGCACAATTTTTTGTCGTATTCCATCGTAAAAATTCCGGATGATGCTGACGACTTTCGCTGGTACGCCATAGTGTCGAAGAAGTTTCCATAGTGTTTTCTTATCTACACTGTTAGATGCCTCCTCATAGTCAATGAAATTGATGTACAGTGACGAGTTCCACTCAACTGATTGTTCAACTACGATGTTTCGTAGTGTTGCAATTTGGTCTGTGCACGACCGATCCTTACGGAGACTAGCTTGTTGATCTCGAAGTTGAGCATCCACTGAATCTTCCATTCTGTTCATCAACACTTTGTTGAATACTTTCACTTTTACTGACAATAGTGAGATTCCTCTGTAGTTCTCACATTTACTCACATGTCCTTTCTTTGGTATCTTGATAAGATATCCTTCTTTCTAGTCTGCCGAAACTTGTTCCTTCTCCCAGATCTTCCTGAATAAAACGTGGAGTATCCTTGCTGTTAGGTCGATATCTGACTTGAGTGCCTCAGCTGGTATATTGTCAGGTCCTGCTGCTTTCCCACTTCCGATTTGTCTGATGGCCATCTTGATTCCTTCCATCGTTGGTGGGGTGACATCTATCGGGAGATCTGTAGGTGCTGCTTCGATGTCCGGTGGGTTCGGTGGAGCTGGCCTATTTAGAAGTTCCTCAAAGTATTCTACCCACCTATTCTTTTGTTCTTCAATCTCAGTGAGTGTCTTGCCTTCTTTGTTTTTGACCGGTCGCTCTGGTTTACCATATTTGCCAGCCAGTTTCTTCGTTGTGTCGTATAGCTGTTTCATATTTCCTTCTCTTGAAGCCTTCTCCGCTGTCGTTGCAAGGCCTTCGATGTATTTCCGTTTGTCGGCTCTAATGCTCTTCTTTACTCGCTTATTTGCTTCTGAGTATTCAGCTAAAGCCTTTATTTCCTCTACTCTTGTTCGGCTGTTGTTGATTTCTATCTTCTTGTTCCTCCTTTGTTGAATTTTGCTCAATGTCTCATTGGAGATCCATTCCTTATAATGGTGCTTCTTGCGCCCCAGAACCTCCTGACACGTTGAAGTTAGTGTTTCTTTGATTCCTTTCCAGCTGTCTTCCATAGTGGTTTCCTCTTTTTTTTTGGTAGATCTTGTAAGGCTTGGAACCTGTTGTTGAGAGCTATTTTGAATTCGTTGAGTTTGTCAGTGTCTCGGAGAAAGCCTGTATTGAACCGTTGTAATGCTGTTACTCCAGTTGTCGATTGCTTCCATGGCTTCAATTTCATTTTGGCAACCACCAGATGGTTATCTGAAACTATGTCAGTTCCTCTCCTGGTTTTCACGTCTTCAATTGATCTTCTGAATTTTTATTGATGCATATATGATCGTTTTGATTCTCTGTGAAAAACTAGCAAAATCTAAATTCACGAATATATTCAAACCTAAAGACAAATCATTGCGATGCATAAAACAGTGAAATAAGTTACTCTAATTTATTGTTCTAAAGTCAGTTCGATATTTTATTCTGTATAGTAACCTGCCTCCATTATCAAACAGGAATAAAAGATTACAGTATATTTATAATTACATTTTTCCAGTTGAGTTTGCTCATGTGAATAAAAGAATGCCCATTTAGTTATGAGAGCGAGAATATATCTCAGTGAAGAAAATGAATTCGTCGAAAATAAAACTTTCACAGGAGTACATTACTGATTACGTCACTCATTCAAATATTGTTAAGTATATATATATATATATATATATATATATATATATATACAGTAACTATGCCAAGTGCTGTAGTAACTACAGGATTCGTAAAGTTGAAAATAAGGCTAAGTTAAAATCTGTCAATGACTAAGTTTAAAACAGGAAGCTAAGTTTATCTTTAACTTTCCTGAATCTCCTATCAATGAAAGTATTTTATTGTTCTGCAAAAAAATAAGTTGCGTTCCTCCGATTGATCAAAACGAAAGATATACACTACATGAGACATGTATTTAGTGATGTTGTTGGAGATTGTAACAAAGTCGGTTATATTCTTTTCTAAATGTTAATATGGGCTTACAGAGTAAATGGCTGTCACTTGTCAGCTTAGCCTTTAGTAGTATCCTCTGTCCCAAAATTTTCTGTTTAATGTTACATTGATAAAATCCATGTGATTGGATAATTTACTTACAATTGCAGATCATTAATGAATATCAGAAGCTAAAATGAACTGAAACATTGTTTTGAGTTGAATTTCAGTTTCATTTAACATCGATAACAAAAATTTTATAACTAAATTAATCCAGAATAAAAATAAATAGTAACTTTACAATTCAACTGGGATGGTTATTTTTGTGATCGTCGCGCTATATATCACAAATTGATGGGAGTGGGAATTCTACCATTGGATACCGACCCAGTGGTGCACATGGTTAGGCGTTCGCGTCAACCTGAAGCCCCTGGTGCAGAATCTGGAGTGCGCACTGCTGAGGAGTTCCACACTAGAACGAAACAGCTCTCCAGTGCTCCCTTGTTGTCAATGGTATCCTGCCAACATCAATCTGTGGTACATTCAATCAAACTTTACAATTACTTAAATATCGAAACAATGCTGATAACCTGGGTACTTAGCATTGATGATTGCATTTTTGCCCTCAGTAATATACACTTTTATCTCATAATAATACCGATGAGTAATGAATTATTCATTAAATGATATGGTATATTGAATGAATAAGAAACTAATTAACAAATATCATATGCTTAATTCTTATTACTAATGTAGATAATACACATTTAAAATTGTTATTCATTTTACTGCATAACTTAAATATTCCTTTTCAGTTGTTTCAATAATAATGTGAAGTGAAGTATTCTTTGGTGATGTCGGCAGATATCATCGTTGTTTATACATGCGAAAGAAAGTTATATTTATCATTGAAGAAAGTGGGAATGTGTTTGTATATGTTGCATTATATACATACACTTTAGTCTAATTATCATCGCTCAAACTACTCATGGCATTTTTAATCACCGAGACCAACATGAAATGATACTTGTTATATGCTATAACTTATTTTTGCATAGTAAGTGCTAACATTTAAAAAATTACTAATTGTTTATGCATGACTTGTAATGTAGATGATGATGATGATAACACATAAAGTGACAATATGTCATCTTTTAACTCATTGTGCATATAAACTGTTGTATTGAGCTTGCAAATGATATACATTTGATGTCAGTTATATGAAATGAGATTAACTAATCGTGTATTTTAATTCAATGTGACTGAATTAATTGTGAACTATAAGCAGTCTATTAAATATTTTGTATTAGTTACAATTTAAGTCGGTTAAACGTACGCTAATAAATGATGTTCATGTTGACAAAATGTCTATTTGCCAGAATATTTTATTAAATCCGCCCAAGCGAGTGTGTATTTTAAGCCTCTTAACCATTAGCTGATTAACTGAGCTATTTTTTTTGTACATAATGCTACTTTTCGTGTACGTCGACTGTAGTTTGATTTGTTGAATTGAGGCGGTTTGTGGGGATAGCTAGTAAGTGAAGTTGATTGAATTCGTCTCACATGAATGTTGATTAAGTATTGCAGTAATATGTTAAAGTAAGATGATTTTTATAAATTGTACTGAATTGTAAACCCCTATTCTCCTTTTTTTCGAAATTACTAGCTTAAAACTATCACTTCGTAGCCTAAGGTTAAATCTAATCTGACTAAAGAAACTGGCTTTTGAATACTTCTCACAGGCATCATGTGATTCATCGCAGACTTATCACTATGTGCAAATTTTTTTATTTACGACAATACAAGGAAGACAAACATCGCGATTGTGATTTATCATAATATTTATACTTTGCTAGATTATTTATTATCCTGTGAAGTAAATTATTGCCTCGTTAGCTTACTGTGGACAAAGTTAATAAAACCCAAAATTGAAGAATTCAAGTGCCACACTCAATCTGTATTCAACGAAGGTGATACAAGTTGCCATATATAGCGCTTAAAAAGATTTATTCCTAATAATTTTATATGTCCAGGCGACGACATAAATGCATTTCTACCTACAATTTTAAAGTATTTATATCTTCAAGTTGATTTTATTCTAAAATGAAATTAATCAGTCTCTATTACCTTATACACATCCTGAATGGTTGTTTCGATACGAAAGTAGTTTAAAGGTATGATTAAATTTTGGATAGCAAGTGGAATCAAGAAAGCACTCAAGATACGTGTAAAGGAACAGAGACAGGTCAGTTTCAGTCCATAATAACACCAACAGGAAGATGTATATGCAATCTCGACTATCTGTATTCATTAGCTTAGTGGTGAATATAGTAGTATTTGACACGAACGGACTGAGTTTAGGCTCTAGTGTGAACATTAACACTGGAATGAATATATTTTCAAATGAAGAGTCCCAAATCACCTGAAATAGGCTTCCTGGATCCCACATACCAGCTACAATTCAACTTTGATGATATTTCTCTATGTTTTAAGAAGTGACGTAAACAGAAGTCATTTAATCTTAAACTTATGAAAAAAACACCAATAAGAAGACAGCTATCACAATTCTGGTTAACTCAAATCAGTAACAACAATCATTCATAAATAGTTGTTAAAGTAATCTTTATACCTGTTAAAATGTAATGATATACAATTTCATAGTTAATGGTAATGTGAAATAGATAAATATACCATTATAATAACAAACTAGCTAATTAGCTAATTAATTAATTTAACTATTGATATTTTGTAAACAAACAAAATTTGATCATACATTATAGTTACTATTTTATGTTATAATCAATTACTCCACTAGTTACTATCCCCTAACTAATTTAATCACTAACACAAGTGTACTCATACTTATATATACAAACAATTTTATTTCATGCATTTAAAGAAAGATAAAACATTGAACATAGAAAATAGAATCTTATCATGAAAATCTTTTCTTTTTTTGAAAATAAGATTAGGAGAAACAATTAATTATTTAATTACAATTGTAACTAAAGGAAAGTTAAACGCTAATGATGATGTATGTAAACGTCTTAATTGTCAAGACAATATAAAAGAAACTGGGATAAATGTTGGATGTTATTCATTTTTATTTTAATTTGATTAATAATGAATAGAAAATGGAACTAAACTAGTATTTACTGTCTGCTATTAAACAGATTCATTTATGAATTCATTTAGACTTTTTTTTACAACTGTGGCTTTATGTCACTTTATTCCAGTTTGGTTCTGTTAATACCAGCATTACTCTTCAAGGTAAGTGGTAAGTTGATATTCGTAAATAATTTTCCAACTACATTATTTAACGGAAAATCATAAGTTTAACAGATCTCCCATCGTTGTCTAGTATCATGCATTAAACCTCATTATTTCCTACTCGTCATAATCAAGTAATATTTTAAATAATCTTTTAAACCAACGGTTGTAATCAATACTTGTCTCTCACTCCCAGATGTTATGTTTGGCAGCTATAAAATATAAGTGAGCTAACTTTTGTGCAGTAAAACCGTTCCACATTTGTAAAATATATTTCATTTTGTTTGAATCATATGTGGAAAAAGCCTAGCAATCTTCCGTAGTTCTTGACAGAAGCGTTTTGTCAAATTATACAGTTAGTGCTTGAACAGATTGTTATAATGCAACTAGATCTCTTTATAAATTTGAATAACGCAAGAAGAACAAGGTTTGAAAAGTAGAATGGATTCATTATTAAAATTACAAGGAGTTATGTAGAAGTTAATATTCGACATACAAATTTAACTACGATTATTAGTATATCTTGTATCTCTATTTTAATTATGATGGTTTCTATCTACATTCAGAAGATTCATCTTAACCTCAACAGACAAAGTATGTCAAATATTTAATTCTATACAACTCCTTGTAACTTTAGATTGTTTCCAGTTGGTGAAAAGCCTCGAAATATAATAAATTCATTTGATTCTGTAATCCTTGTTCTTCTTTCGTTACTCACGTTTATTTTCAGTCCTTTAATGTCATCACTGTATCTTACTGAATTCCAAAAATGATTAGAAGTTTATTAATAGAGCGGAACAAAGTTTCAGAATAATAAAACTACTAAAAAAACTATTTATAAAAACGTTTGTAATAACTAAATTGGATCATTTTTTTCAGAAATCAAGAAATTTCGTATCACTCATGAAGAATATTTACTATTTCATTGATCATTAATTCATCAGCCAACTAAATTCTACGAAACCACATCTTAACTACAGTAGTCAAGTTACTTCAAGACGCTACAAAAGTTTCATTAATAAATAATGACTAATCAAATTCAAAAGAATCAAGAGTGGCATTAGATGATCCTAATACTATATCAGAAATTCATTAAAGTGGAAATCCTATCATCAGAAGCTAGTCCAGAGGTGTCAATAATAAAATGTTCACTATGAGATCTGGTAAGCTTTAGATTCCGTCCCTGATGGGGTGTTGTTTGCTGACTGTTGAGTTCAATTTTGCTAGGATGAATCAGCTGCTTATTGATAACTAGTTTTCAATATTACACGACCGATATCAATCCATAGCATGTATAAACAATCATCAAAGCTATTCATTTGAATAAATATAATGCATATGGAACAAAATACCAGAAAATCATGTTATCTGTTTTATTTAAATTACAATAAAAACGAGTAATGTTAAGCTACGACATATAAAGATTATTTTCTAGTACTAAATAATAAGACACAATAAGTCAAATATTTATGGAAGTTAAGGTTCTTATTTGATACATCTCATTGAACATTAGCTTTATTATTCTTTGAATATTTTCCCAAAATGAAGTGAAACATTAAGGCACTATATTCTGTATGTAAAGATTTTCATGATTCAAATTCAGTACTTAACAGAAAGTTTAACAATTCCTGAACTACTTGAGAAGAGCAGGACGAGTTTAGTAAATTTGTATTATTTGGTTCCACTGAGGTAAATCTACTACGAAAGAACTACTTACATGTTATTACACAGTATTTTTAGAGAGTGTACATGTAATTTGGAGGTAACATAAGGGTAACGAAATATTTTAGTGCTTTAATTAAAAATATTAAATAAACAAAAAAATAATATTTCACTCCCCAACAGGAAGAATGCTTTTATAACCGAAAACTGGTTAGGTTATCATTAATATTTCCTGCTGTTTAAACTATTGACTAGTTAATTACATTCACTAATATAAGAGTCGTACAACACATTTGAGCGTCAATTTAGATTTTGAACATGACCAATTTTAAGTGATCCTACTGAGCCTTTGTTTATGGCTGTTTTGTTCTAGAGGCTGTTCGCCACTGGTCCGAAGATCACTTCCATTAATTACTGACTGAATGAATATGAACAACACAGAGCATGCTCAGCCTACACTAGATTACTGGAAAAATTCAATACAGAGGTACCTCCATCGATAATTTTATTTTATTTCAGATGATGGATATTTAGTCAATATTTTAGGAATTAACAAAAAGATATGTTTTTTTTTGAATAAAAAATCGTGTCTGGGTAATCTATACAACACTTCAATGACTAAAATACGATATTCAGTTGCTAATTACACTTCAATTAAACTTTCATTACTAAAATCGGAAGGTGTTTATACGAAATGTGTTAGCTGAAATTTTACTGTTATTCAGATCATTCTCAATGTCAATCATAAAATAAGAATAGTACAGCAACGAAGTCTGTTTCATTTATTTATTTAATTATAAATACACTTTTTTGTTAACCTTTTGGCTCTATCATCCATCATAAATTCATTCAACTGCATGTATTGAAAATGTATACACCGATTAAATTTATTCACACTTAAACTATTGTCTAGATTATAGTTGCCAGTCATAAAAAAACTTTATGATAATCGTTTATAAATATTAAAATATCTAAGTGGGTTATAAAAATAGTCTATATGGGGTCAGTAAATTAATTGTTAATAATAACGGTGAAAAGTAACTGAACCGACAAAGTTGAATTGGTTTTTATTGATATTATAACAGTTAGTAAAACATTACAATTAAAAAAAGGGGTTTAGAATGAATCATATGGTCAGGGGAATATACAATTTATTTCTCATATTGATTAACTCTAACTTATTTGTGTAGGCCTTATTGAAATCCATTCAAAAAGGCTACACTGTAAAGTGAATTACATGCACATTTGTGGTCGTGTACGATAAATCCGTTCCATAGTATTACTATAATGAGTGATTAACCGTCATGTACAATGGTAATAGATTATAGACTCAACTCTGAAATTTATCGTTTGATCCAATTCAAATAATATACTGTTAAAAATAATCACAAAGTACCATTATTGAGTCGTAAATGAAGATCAAATTCATACATTCTGTCAAAGTTGGTTTAATATCTAAACTATAAGACGTAAAGACCTACGTTTTTAACAGAATACGAGTATAAATGGAAAGTGATTTAAGAGGGCATGGAGGTTAGTCAGCAGGTATCTTTGGACCTAGATCGACAGAATTCGACCAGCACTGTAAAGGAACTGATAAAAATCAAAATTGGCTACTATATAATGATCAACCAGTCTATACATCTCAGTCCAACAGAAGGTCAGTAGCGGCCAAAACAGATCAGTGAGTAACTTGAGGTCGAATCTGAAGAGGGGTATAAATTCTACCGAAGATTGCTAGTACACCTCATTGATAAGTGCCGAGCAACACGAAACCTAAGTGCAGAGCTTTCTGGCAACTGTCCTCAGAACTGCCCTACATCTCAACGCAGTGCCGATGATGTCGAGTCACTTAGACTATTGGTCACACTACAACCTAATCAATAGAATTTAATCAACACTATAAAGGACTTGATGAGCATTAAATTGGTTGCTACCCAGTAGTCAGCCAATGTGTAAAAGTATTAATTTTTACTTTCGTAATAGATTTTGTTCCCTGATTCATTTTTATTAGGAAATTCATAGATACTCTTGAATAATTTCTACAAAGTGATGAAATTATATGGGAAAAAACTGAATATCACAGATAACTATGTCATTTTCGTCGTATTATAACACTACTAATCAATGCAGATCTACAAATTTACTGGTAAGTGGACTTTGAATTTCACATATCAATGTAAAGATAATATCACTGAATCATATTCTAAATGTAATTGTTTTTCACTTCAGCTCACTGTTAACACATCACGATTATCATTCAATTTTTCTGAACTGGTTTCTCGTTTATTCACAATGTGGCTCACTTTACAATTCAACAACTAGTAATAGAAATTCGAAAGGATGATAATAATGCTTATCATTAACAAATATATCATCAGGGAGCACTGGATAGCTGTTTTATTCTAGTGTGGAACTCCTCAGGAGTGCGCACCTCAAATTTCTCACCACTGGCTTCAAGGTGACCATCCCAATTGAACTATAATAATAAGCTCACTAGTAACTAACTCCAGGATGTTCCTGAAGCTCTAGTGAAAAATCGTGACTGGTGGAGTTCAGACTCATCGGGTGTGAGACAATTGTCACCAATGACAACGGATGATTGTCGCGCTATATATCACAAATTGATGGAAGTGGGAATTCTACCATTGGGTGCCGACTCAGTAGTGTAGATGGTTAGGCGTTCGCCGTCAACCTAAAGCCTCTGGTGCGAAATCTGGGGTGCGCACTTCCGAGGAGTTCTACACTAGAACGAAACAGCTATCCAATGCTCCCTGGTTTTTAATTGCACCCTGCCAATATCAATCTGTGACATATTCAATCAAATAAAATAACCAATCTCTACAAAAATAACCATCCCAATTGAAATATATTATCATTATTGTAAACATGAAATTTACATGCTACAGAATCTATACATTGTCAAATAAAAAGATAAAATTGTAGTTGTTTTACTTTAAAACATAATAAGTGAGAAAATATTAAACTGATTGGTTTGTTGTATATTTTAATTATTTATATTGTCATAATAAGCACTAATTTTTAACCAAACCTTAATTATCTTCACTAATCGTGATTTTGTGTCAACATTCTGAAATTTCATATGACCATAGTTTCGTATTGATCACGTTTACATTCGTACGAATGTATGTATTTCAAATATTAAATCAACATGTCAGTAATATTTAAGTTTTACTATGTTGTGTATTTCTTAAACAGCTGTTAACATTTTCCATAAAAGTAAAATGAATATGCCTATGATAGATAGACCAGTTGGCGCCATGTATTCATATACCTCATTGACATAAGAATAATAATATACAAGCATGTACACATTTTAATGAGTGATATTGGCATAATTCTGTTCATTTGTCAGTAAGACTATATGTTCATCATATATTCTCACTGTTTGGCATGTTCTAATAAATTGTATTGCAACTACACCTTTGATTTTTCTCAGCAGGTCACTTGTAAATTATTTCTCTATTTAAACATATTTCTTTATCGTTGTCATTTTAGCGTGTCGGTAATTAAGAAAAGAAAGATAAAGTGAGAGGGGATGGGTATCGATTTAGTATGTTTTCTATGAATGACAGCAATCCCCTCTCTCTAAATCCTCCATGTTTTACATTAATTATTTGCAAATTCATTTCATCACGTAAATTGTGTTGATATATACAAGAATTTTTGTGTGATGATGGAACTTAATAAATACAATTTTGTTTATATCATTCATGTGAAATTGATTCCCAATAGGGTTTCCATTTCTTATTGCATTGAGGTGATAGATGAAATGTGTTTGGAAATTTCACTTTTGTTTGCTAAACATAAGTATATGTGAAAATCTGTGTATGGTGAGTTTCAGTACCAATTGATTGACTGACAAAGTTTTACAAGGAATGTTTGAAAGTATACGATTTTTTAGTAAGGGGACCTTAAAGGCCAAATCTGATTGACAGTCACTAAGTTACACTGAACACTTTCGTTCAGATGGCGTAACGTCGTATTGTTACTTTGAAATGCTATAAATTAGGTTTACTGACTGGCTTTTAATATGCGATTATAGATAAACAATTTTCAGGATGGCAAAATAATTTTCAGTTAAGGCATCAGTTACACATGAATTCTATTGCTTATACTTTTAGAAATGTTATGATTATTTTAAGTGATTTAAAGTAAAGTCACTTGAGTTATTTGATTTCAGCTAATCAGAGTTTTGGCTTTATCAGCATCACAGAATAAAAAGTATCCATAACATCAACTTCTAAGGGTGTCGATCGGTAAATGATCAGAAAATAGTGTGATTGTATTGTAGTAACAAAGGAAAATTACCCATATTTTATCATATGTAAAAGTGAAATCAAGTCTTCTTTTCCGACAGTACCTGAGGAGAGGTTGAATTTCCTTGTACTTTTTAATGTCTATATAGTTCAAAGGTAAAAATTACTGAGACGTTTCAGCATAAATGAATTACTCATTTTAGTAATTCAGTAGTTTCATGGTTCAAATAAAAATAGAAATAAAATTTTTACCTGAGATGAAGTACAATCATGTATCCTATACACAAGATGTAGTTACTATCAGTAGTACCCTAGTTACATGATCACTTTTTTCATTGACTATTACTTTTATGGATATAGGATATATGACACTGATAAGAGACATCACCACTATTTAATCACAACATATAAACCTTTTGAAAAAAATGCACTGTATAAATTTCCTTAAGATTTTCGTGAACCTTCAATTTATAACTAACATTATTATTCTGGTTTGTTTAATGTGACCCATTGAAACTACATAAATGCAATTTGCACCGTCATCTTTCACAAATAGTTCTTTAGGTTCAGAAACCTCATCAGCAGCCAAATCAATAAGAAAAGTGGATAAAATAACAATGAAGACAGTGGGGAAAATTAGGTTTCAATCTGAATGGGCTACAATTGTTCACCCACGTAAACTCTAGTTTATAAGTAGATAAGTAGAATTTACTGATACATTTGTCTTTCTGTACCATATCTATTTAATTTTAAGAAAAAATTATCATGGTAATAATCTACTTAGAGTTTGTAATAGTTGTTACGTAATTTTTTATGTGAAAAAGGTAATAACTATACAAATTGCCAAACAATTAAATGTTTTATCATTTGGAATTTTGTAAAACTAGTTAACTGACTAAAGGTTTTATAAAGAATCGTTATAGTTAGAGTAGATTATACTACACAGGAATAGTGTATTAATCCATATGTTTGAGATTACCATCAGATATTTACTTCATTCTATTGAATATTTTGTATCTACCCTATTAATTTTGTACACAGATAATTTAAATAAGCATTATTAGTAATGAAACTATATATGCATGAACAATATATATGATGGTAACATATATAGTTGTTGATTATTACAGTAATACAATGTTAGGATAATGGGGATCTATTATTTTATGTTGAGACAATCATGAATATTAACCCAATTCTGTGTTTTCTATTCTCTTGTGTTGTTGGTGAAAACAAATACACAACTCATACTTGGACCAAATTCAACAATAACGTTTATTCAATCATGTACTTCACTTGATTCCTAATAAATGATGATGCATTGAAATATAAGACACCGGTTCAAATGATTATTTTGTTACTACTATTTTCTCATGGCGTTACTCTAATAGGTAATATTTTCTTTCTTAAGATAATTAGTAAAATTCACGTTCATTTTCAGATTAAATATCTACTAATAGAAGATCAACAGTACGAAATAATTTATAATGGTTAGCATCCTTCCCCCCCTCTCTCTGACAAATAAAAACGAATCCACATCAAATATAATCACATATAGAAATGTTATAAATTAAATTTACAAGCAGTAAGTCACCTGTTGCACTTCTAAAAATAATTCACTTTAATTTTCATAATTACCAAGTTTTGATTAACTTATATGGAAACATGCTTTTCAAAATATGTCACATATAAATAGTTACTAAGTTCTGGTGATATTTTCTAGGTCAATCACATATTTTATATTAAAAAGCCTGTAACAGAGTAAACTACCGTAGAAACAAACAAAAACTGACAGAATATACAAAATGACATATAAACACAAAAGAGATAAGTTGAAAGAAGAAAAGAAAGAAACTAACTAGGAATATGTTTTATTTTTTAATTAATTAAATATTTATTGTACCTAATGTAAATAGTCATTAACACCTACTTTCTTATTGTTTCTATGAGTGAATAATATTTTCGTTGAAAATTATTTATAACAGTTAACTATTATTGTTTTTTTTTTTTGAAAACATATGTTACAGTTAAATGTGTGTTAAGGGAATAAGCGACAAAAAGTAGTTAATTTATTCTTTGCTAATATGGCATGATAGCAATCGTTTATGATAACCTATTCATCTACAACATATAAGATATCAGTTAGTACAGATGTTGTATTTTGTTATTATATGTAATAGTGATAATATTTATATTATTCACATATTTGTCTATACATGATCTTAAGTTTTGTTAAATTCAATTTTGTTCTAATTAAATTGTAATTTGTTTAGAAACAGATGACAAAAATTGGTACTTCACAATGACAGAGAGTAACATCAGGTAACATAGCTAACGAGTGAATGAACACTTTCCAGTGTGCTTTTGAAAAAAAGCTAGCTAAAGTGTATACATATCTATATCTTTGCTCATTTGATAGATAGCTGTCACGTAATTGAGACAAGTAAATCACTTAAAATAGTATACCATATACTATCATAAGTTTCAAATGATGCCTAAATTTGCTTACTACACACATAAACGGATAATGTGAACCGTACTTTACAACAATTGTTTATTATATGTGTATAAATATATATGCAAGAAGTCCTTTTTTCATATCAACACACACAGTACAAATCCATATGTAAAAGTATATAGAGTTTATGATTCAGAAGAAAAGAAAACTTGAGTGGCTATAAAGTTCAAAAGAAAACATTATTAATCATCTTGTGAGTTTGTAGTTCTCCCAACTAAGGTTACACAAATTTTGATACAGTTACTAGTCTACCAGATGCTTTTATTTCAGTTATAATTTGAATGAGGTGAACGGAATAATCTGACGACTAATTAATCTTTTATCATTATCTAGAATGACAGATTAATGTGGTGAGTAGATAGAGCTAGAGCCCCATATCACTAACCTTGATCACGTTAGCCTGTAATACGTAACTTGGGTTATTCTTCCAACTATCCTGAATTTTGAAGATCATGCCATTTGTCCAGTAGATCCACTTCCAGTTAGGATGTATAGGTATTTGATTTTTTTATTTAACATTCATCATCATCATAACTGAAACATTCCTCATATAATTATGAAGAAATAAAGTTATTTGTCACCGTGCAAATTATCACAAAGCATAGAAAAATAATTCTTACTTTTTGTCATAGACAAAAACAAACGCTTATTGTTCGTATTCTAATCGGAGCCATACGGAAAAGCATAATTAAGATAGTGACTGTTAGAATCAACACTTTACAGAACTAACCAAACTTGTAGATATTACAATTTACTTAAGTCCCTTTTCGAAAAATGACCAAGAGTGTGAATTTCATGTCTTTTTTATAGCTACTTATGCAAAGTTATTAGCAACCATGAAATTGATGAGCTAAGTAGATTTCTTTGATAATTCACTTCATGCAAATAAAGATTTCACTCAAATTCATCATGTGCGACTATTATCAATGATCTTTATTGAGATACTTAACTATAGTAATTTGATTCACATCAGTAATTCAGTTACCATTTTTGTTAACATAATGTATGCAACTGGTTGCTTGCAAAATGTTGCAACACATTTATATTTGTAGATACACCTTAAGAGATTAAGTGATAATAGATGAATTAAATATATTGTAGATTAACATATATTTTTTGCTTTCATTCATTATACAACCATCTTGTTTGGGAGCTATTGGAAACCACGGATCATCGAACAATGGTTTCATCAGGGTATGGGACACTTCAGGTTCCCACTCCCTCAGCACTCTCAGAAAGTCAAAAACAAGGCTATTAGGTTTCACAGTGAACTCTTAACTATCTACACCACGTGGATAGGAATCCAGTAGTACAACTAGCACTTTCATCAATTCGTGATATGATGCAGCGACCAGTCAGTGTCATTGGTGATGATTATCTTACTGTTAACAAGGTTAAACTTCTCCAGTAACGACTTTCACTAGAACTTTAGGAACAACTTGAAGTTAATGATTAGTGACCTGGTTATTATGACTAATTTGAGACTGTTTGTAGAGATTGGCATTTGATTTACTTTGTTGTTTGTATTTGCCCAACGCCAGTCACATACTCGAACTAAACAGCTATTCGGTACTTCCTAGTTTTCGCTAGTATCAAATACGGTAGTTAATCTGTGGTGAATTGAAGCAACATGATTACATTATATACTAATCATCAGGAAACTACTCCAAATGTACTGTTCCATCTTGAATAAGTGCTTGATCATTATAGTTCTTATCATAAATTCATTAGGTTTTTCGGTGGATATTATGTAATCTATAATATATATATCGCAGCGCTAAATGATTGCTAGCAGTTACAACTATACTTAAAGTATATCCGTGAAGAAATTGAGCAGTCTCTACAATAGATAATAACAATAGGTGTTAACCCATTTGTGACTAATTTCAGGTATTAATTCCCGAGCTTTAATGATATGAGGTGTTCTATGAATCCTTACCATGCCGAGTGTGAGGCAGTTATCTACCTATGGTGATTAACAAAGTCGCGCAATGTATATACCGAATTGCCCAAAGTTAGAAAAATCAATAGTTAGATACTGACTGATTGGTTGAATGGTAAGATGTATGACGCGAGGCTAAGAATTTCAAAGCTCGATTTCTTAGTGGAGAGGGGGTGATGCATACGCACTGCTGTGCGGCATCTTACTAAGTAAAATGGTTTCCCAGTACTACCCTGTTTTAGTGGCCGTCTAACCCACTTCAGTTTGTAACGTCCAATTTCAAAATGAGTAATCTTCGTAACACCGATTTACAATGAATTGTTATTGTTATGCCTTTAACATCTCTCTAATTAAATCCTGTAAATTCATTACTTTGTTTCAGCCCTATCGTTCAACCATTAAATTTGCTCCTTTCATAAGCCTTCATATAAAACAGTTAAATGCAATACAAGTGGCTAGAATTGCCTAATGATGTGGATACGCAATTAATCTAACTCCACGAGCGGAAAATAGGTAGCTGAATTATTACGTCATTCAACTTTTAGTCATGAAGTCATACTTACTTATGTTTGGTAGCCGTTTAGCATCAGTTGCATTCCAACTGAAGCTAGAAGATATGTGTAAAATGAGATGAACATAATCATAACATATAAGTTCTTCAACCTCAATACAAAAGTATCTTGTATAAACCTGAACAGTACATCAATCATTTATCTATGATTGATAAACTGAAAAATACACCTAAGACCAGGTGAATGTATCGAAAGGTATAGCTACACAAATTGAGCATTTTTTATTTCGAAAATAATTCATTTAGACTTATCAAGAGTGATACAGTTCACTAATCTCAATGGATGATCATTACACTATATCACAAAGTAATGGAAATAAGAATTCAACTATTGAACACAACCCAGTAATGTAGATGATTAAGCGTTCTCCGTGAGAACTGAGGGCTCTGGGTTCAATTTTCTGAAGAGGTGGAGGTTGGGCTCTGTTGAAGAGTAACGTACTAAAAAGAAACAACTGTCTAGCGCTCACTGCTTTTCAGTAATACAAAATCAATATCAATCTGTGTCGGATACAAACAAATAAATATATATCTTCACAAAACCATCTCATTTCGGAAATAATATTTTAGAAGGAATAATGCAACATAAATTTTGATAAATACTACCAGGGAATCAAATGAATCGACTCCAGTTCACCTATTTATTACAAGTCATTATATATATCAACGAGAATCAACTGGCTTAAAGTAAGTTTATTAGTGTGTTGTATATTCTATGAGTGCAACTATGAACAGGTGGATATTTCATACTGAAAATAAATACATATGCAATAAAAGTAAAATCAAGTAAAGCATCCTGTAAAGAAGTTACACTTACACATGTATGCATCATACAGAACTACTTATGAACTTCAAAGAATTAAATATTTTGAATATTTTATCATATTCAACAATTCTAAAACTTTCCAAACATAAAATATGGGAAAAAAAAAGAGAAAAAGGAATTAGATGTATGAGATAAAAGCATTAAATACTACAACTTGATGAAATAAACTGAATGTATGAACTGAAAGTCAGATATTCTAATGTTATTATGGCAATCAATCAATCAATCAATCAAAACTTATCAGTTTTTAACTTCTTCCATTTTTACATGTAGATATTTTTAGAAACTTTATGTATTTGAATGAAAAATGGTTTACATATATTCATGTAGTTGTGTATACTACTGAAATATTAGTAGGAGAGTTAAGCAGAGTAAAAGAAATAAAAACAAATACACAACAAAGATAAACAAAACAGTATTGTAAATAAATAAAGTTGTGTGTATGATAAGTATAGTTAGAACATAATAATTGATTACCGCCCTGCCAATCTACCTTTCAAATTGATACAATCACATATACAGCTGTCCAACTAAACAATACTTCCTTGAATTAATACTCATTCTGATAAAACTATATACTACCTAATACTTTCAACTGATTTATCACATTTTTGTTATGTATTTAAATGTAAATTCCTACGTCTTCTTAACTATATTTAAATAGTTCGCACCACACAGCTTGCTAATAATTGGCATAGTATGTCTTTATCGACGTCTTCCTATTATGTTGTCATTCTTGATATGGTAAGACAATATTTATTGTATCACTACATCATTTTGCAATCAGTTCACAATATTTACTTAATAGGAGATGGGGCTATCATACATTCTGTGTATATAAATAAATATTTCCACATAGATGTATGGTTAAAACTGAAACTTTATTATTCTGTATAAGCAAATATTAATAAATAAACAAATATACCGCAATTATTACTGCATTTCTTAAGAAAAACATTTAAATCCTTAGTAATTGAATATAGTTGCATGAAAACTATTGACGATTGAACCTATAAGTACAAGTCCAACAATCGTGTTCATCATGTCTTCATTATATATAATGGTGTGCAATAGAGTTCTTCGGAGAGGTATGTAGTACTTTAAGATAAGCGTTAGAACCAAACAAAAGTATAGTGTGATGAAATGTACATGGCTACCATACATTATCGTTAAACATAAATATAAACAGGATGCGATATTAGAAAATAAGAGTTTTCATTCAAACATTATTTTTTGATTTAAATTAGTATAGACGTTCATCCAAATACGTTGTTATTATTAGTACATGTCCTATACGAATATCTCCCTGAAATGTGAAATGCATATTACTATAGAAAAAAATCGGTGACGCTGTGAAATTCTGTTTAATATTCATTGGTATTCAAATCAATTATAAGCTTACAACATACTTTATCTGATGTATTTTGTTCGCTTCATGAACATAGGTCGACATAGTCAAAACTAAATATGTTTAGCATACTCCTTCTTGATCATGTTTAAAATGGTGGTGTCTGACTTGTTAAATGTAATCGCTAAATCTTAACATTTCATGTCATTAAATTAGGAAACATAATTTTTGAATGTATAAAACAATAAACTAGTTCATTAAACCTAACTTAATGTATAAGATGGGAATAATCACTTGAGGGCTACTTAAACAATTACCTCAAGGCTTATTAAAATATTTTACACGTCCGGCTGACGATAACAAACTGGACGAAACATGCTTCCTGGATTTGACTTGCAAACAAATTCCAACTCAAGTCAATTCGTGAATTTTAGGGTGATTCTTTATAATGCTATCAGAATTTAAATATTTTATCATATTAGTGTTCATATGGTTATTGAACCACAACTTACATCAAACTATATTCTAATAAATACAGAGTAAAGTCTTTTTATTCCGTTATTGAGAATATGAAAGAAACCACTTTTGGTCATCAATCTACATTCCTTTTTAAATTGGCATTTCAACTTCAATAATGTCAGCACGGTCTTAACCGATTTGTTAACATGTTACGTCATTTATTATTCTGATATAGTTTGTTATAAATTGTGCTGAAAATGAGAGCGAAAACCTTCGGGTTAGCATT
This sequence comes from Schistosoma mekongi, assembly GCA_034768735.1. Taxonomy (NCBI): domain Eukaryota; kingdom Metazoa; phylum Platyhelminthes; class Trematoda; order Strigeidida; family Schistosomatidae; genus Schistosoma; species Schistosoma mekongi. The sequence goes on along the minus strand of CM068309.1, from coordinate 11,427,323 downwards.
CATTTCTACACTCTTGTCAGTATTTAAATGACTGTTTTGCGTCAATTCTACAAGTATAGATTAATACATACGTCCTAAAGGATGACATTTAACAGTTTACTTAAGGACCATGTTTGGAATCGGTAGTTTTAAGTCATTTGTAGCCAACAGTCTTTTTGCAAAACTAGGAATGAGCATTTAATTATTTAGTCCTTTTTCTACAATACTGACTGCCACCCTATTTATAGAATTTGTAGTTCATACGATTCGAGCAGTAAAGAAGATTCATCAAGCCCAGAAATAAACTAAACTGCATCACGCTTGAACTTAATTATTATCACAGCCCATCGTCATCTGAATAATAACGGAAGCCCACAAAGCAATGGAAAACTTCTTTGTATTTTATGAATTCTTAACATTTCTTATCCATTATCTCATGTAGTATTTAACCCAGCTTTATCACGGTATGCTTCGATCACCTTCAATGTCTTACATTGCCAACCTCGCTTAATTTGTGATATAGCGCAACCCTCATCCAATGAAGTATTGCTTCATCCTTTACACTCCTGCCTCATCATATTCCCATGTCATCATTAATCAAAGAACATGGAAACCTCCTAAAACGTGAGATAATCTTTTCTTCGCGTACATACATCCTATTCCATCAAAATTTCTCATCATCACTATCATTTCAACAACACATTCATAGTAGCATGATTCATATGCATTAAAGTATTCATTGTTGATAGTGTTTAATAAGAAGATGGATTCATTTTGTTTCATATCAATCAACTATTCAATCTTATCTGTCATATATAAATTGTTAATAATCTATCATAAGAAGAAGAAAAAAACAGCGCTTAAGACTTAAATTATTTTAGTAAATAATTATGTTTTCATTTCATGAATTGAACATATCACAAAGTAAATGTTGACCGGTACTGAGACTATACGTTACAAATTCCTTTATTATTTATTTATATTCAGAAAGTATGTTTAAACAAAGTGACATTTTATTCGTTTCTCGATTTTTTTAAAAAAAAAAAAAACAAAATTACAAGATGGTTATTTGAAATGTTTCTACTCGATTAATTTGACAGTTGATTTTATTGTAAGCATAATTGGTAATGATACATTACCAGATAACATATAAATTTTATCAATTTTACCGAATAAATAACTGTCTATTATTCATTGTATACTAGTTATTAAATAATAATAAAAGTAAAATTTATCTACACTTCAATGACTTCATTTTTGAAATGATATACTATAGTTTTATGCTTCATTGATACTGTAAACTTTCACATAATTGTTAATTATTGTAACTGATCAGTAAAGAAAACATGTAGAGTTAATTATAGTAAGTGAATTTTTAGTTTATTGTTAATCAGAATGAATTAACATCGGTTGATGAAAACATAAATATCATTCGATATTTTATAATTAGACAAATGTTCTTGATAAAATTTCCAATACACCGTTTCATACGGTTACCATTCAGTTAATGTCCTGTGAATGATATTAAATTCCATAGGATCATTTTGAGTATTGATGACATACAAGAATTTAAGTATCAGTGTGGAGATAATTGATAGATTCAGTGGTTTGTATTCGTCATAGATTACAGTTGGTTTGGTACTACGATTTGATAAAAGTAGGAATTCCATCATTGAAAGCTGGCCTATTGGTGTAAATAGTTAATCATTCGCCAACCCGAAGATCATGGGTTTGATGCCCTGATGAAATCGAGGCTACACATTGTACATAGGAGTCCCATATTAAGAGGAAACAACAAATAGGAATTATCGGATAATATAAACGCTTAAATCTGTGATATAAAGCTTTATCTTACAATTAATTTTAAGCCATTTATTATGCAGTTTGTGATTGGCTGTATAAACGACAAATATAACTTGAATACAAGTTATTCATATCGAATCTGTATGTAGACGATTTTTTATTCAATGACAAAAACACCAGAGAGTACTAGAATTTACGCTGGATATTTTAATCACTTCCAGTCTCCATTACTTTACTTATGATATCTAAATAACCACTGTTTATGTTCAGTCGATTATGCAATTCATTAAACTTAAAGCATATTTCAGCTTACTGTATACAATCGTAGAATATCAGCTCATGTTTCTATTCAAATAATTCTTTGAAAATTACACCAACTTTATTGCTTGAAATCATTCTCTATATCTATTTTTAGACCCAAGTTAAAGTTGAAGATAATTAATCACAAACGGTAGATAGAATGACAAACGAATTAGATAATATCAGTTCATCAAATGTACACTGTTATATATTGAGTTTAAGACTATAAGGTGACGTCTATTCGTCGAACTCTAATGATCCTTCAATCATTGTTGATATCTGTCTTTTTATAAGTCCAGACAATATGTTAGTGTTTTCACACTTTTATTGTTTATATATATTTATGTCCCATTTATACTATAGTTTAAACAAGATGTCCATTATGATTTATGACATTACTTGATACAATCATCCACATTTAATTCGAATGTGTTTGGATCTTCCCTTCGATTCGTTATGGACTGAAATGAGTCCATCTCTGATGCCGTATATATTCCAAAGGAGATGAAGCGTAGTTCCTGGATTCCGCTTGCTAGTCACAATCCAACTCAAATCATTCACATTCTTTCATCATATTAAACTGCACTGTGGTATATTCTTATTGAATGCTGTAGTTCTGATCTCTTTTTTATTGTCTCCACCTCTGAATCACTCTTCAATTCATATTTGCAAATACAATACAATTATTCAATAAACTTATGTGTAAATTACTAAAGGCAAAATCAAACCTTCACTTAACTTTTCCCCTCTCTCTAAACTTACTACTGATCACAAAATTTTCATAAAATAAAGAATATCTAGATCATAAGTAGTGAATGATTTATTATTTTTACTGAAGTGTTGATAAAAGTGTAAAACTGACAATGATCATTAGTGAATGAGTGAAAAGGCATATTGCAAATATTTATGTTACTTTATGTAGGCATCTATATTTATCCATATATCATAATAAACCAGCTTTATATGACAGATATCAGTATTTGTATATTCAAAAAAATTGAATGACTATAATTTTACAAATATTTACAATAAATATAAAATGTATTACAGTAAAACAGTTCAAGAGGTATGTGTAAGGTAGGTGGGGGGTGAGGGGGAGGGGTGAAAGGAAAATGTATTTTTGAGAAAAAGCACAAATGATAAGTTATTAGATAAAACATTAACTAAAATGCATAAAGATTAATTATTCGTTGTCTGTATACTTTCTTACTAATCTATAGCAGATATAAGTTAGTTTATTACCCTTAAGAAATCTATCACTTTAGTCTATGATAGTTTTTTTCCCTATTCTAATTATATTGAAGTAAGTAGACAATATATCTAAGATATGCATAGTCTAAATAAATAGTAGGTAATTGTTGTCAAATTGTAAATTGGTTTAAACAAAATATATGATTTCTAGTCGACATTAATTTGTTGCATAGAGATTATTAAAGGTTATTTTGTAATATGTATGTACGTACATCTATTATACATGTCAATGTCAATAAATTAGATTTATATTGGTTTAAGTAACGTATTAAATATGTCATACTATTTTACATTAGTTGATAGACTTAGACACAAAATATTTATTCTCGCTAAGAAGAGTAAATGATTAATTACTAAGTGAATTAAATGGTCTGGTATATTAGTAGGCACTGTAGTTCTACATTAAACTTATAAGACATTATGTAATCTATTCAGTAAACTACAGTAGGCAAAATACAAACTCCATAATTTAATTAATTCACATTATTTTATGGATAGTAATGAAAGTTTATACTAGTAAAAACTTCTATCAACATCAGAAATGGATTTACGAGGATTTATCGCTACAAGAATGGTTGTAATTTAGTTATATATGATGGCTTTATGTTACTATAAAAAGTCTTCAAGTTATGTAAAGTAGTTTATAATCTTCAAGTAAGTTATTTATCCCCAAAATACTCTTTTATTGAGATGTTCAGTTTGTCTTCAGGTCTTTAATTAGGTTCGAAATACAAACAATTTCTTATGGTTTCTAGGATACCCGTGTGAAGATCTAATGAAAAATCAATGAAATTAAGCCATAAGATCATGATGTGGAAATTATAATAATGTATATCCACATCTTTACAAGCAGTTGTATGGCACAATATATCCTATTACTAAATGTAGAAGTAATGATTTATTTGGATTTTGTGGAGATTGTTAAATGTTAATTTAGTTTAAATTGGACAACTAGTGACAACCAGAAAATACTGAGCATTTGTTTCGTCCCAGTACTGACTTATCTGCAGCGCTCATCCACGGTCTCATCGTGGATCAAACCCATGGCACTCTAGATCCGTAGAGAACGCTTTATTATTAGACCACCGAGCAGGTCAGCTCCCAACGGTTAGTATTTTTAGCCAAGTCAATTTGCGATATATTTAAGTAACTACATGCATTGTCATCGGTGGATAACTACCTAACATTCAACATGTTGGAACTCCACAGGCCACGTATTCTCACTCAAACTCCAGGAATCGCCTCTAGAAGTTAGTTAATAATGAAATGATATTGATACATTATATAACTAAAACGAGAGAATGAAATGTATTTTGGATAGAATCTACACCAGAATAGACAATATATTCATGCAATTTCTAAAAATCATTTTAGTGTACGATGAATTACTACATCTTTAATCATTGATTCTTAGAAAACGAGTCATTAAATGAAGTTGCCTTATAAAAGGCTATAAATAAGATGGATTCTAGTAGATATAGTTATTGCCTAATCAAACTGTCGACAACCCAAACTGAAGCACCTCTGGCCTTGATCTGAATCTAGCTGTTTGTTGCCTGAAAATTAGATGTATTAATCATGTAAGCATATTAGTGACCATTTTTACTAAAATTAGATCTTCATTATTTTTATTTTATGCAAAAACTGTTTACTTTTTTTAACTGTTGACAATTCACCGATATTTTTCATTATAGCGATACAACAAGAAAACATTCAAAGTAGAGACAAACACAATTTATATGAATTTCGAGGTGAAAGGTACCATTCTAAACTTTTATTCCACAATTTAAATTGGATTGTGACTGGCAAGCGGAATCCAGGACGAGCGTTTCGTCCTATCTGGGAGTCGTCAGCTGGGTGTACCTGCATCCTAATGTAGATGTTCACACCGGGATTCGAACTCAGTCCGTTTCGTGTCAAACGCCACAACGTCCACTAATAGACTACCGAGTCCAGAGAGTCACACTTGTGCAATTGGTGCATATATAATTTAAATGAACTTGTATCTTCCCGTTGATTTATTATGGCCTGAAGATACAAGTTTGGACATTTCATTTAAACACTTGCATCGCTGCTACAAGCTATTGATGCACTTTTTGCTAAATAACGGTAACGTTAATTTAAGTCACTAATCCACAACGACACTATTGTTTTGTGTAATCAGTATATTTCTTTACAAGAATATTGGTTAATGCGTATCTTGAATGTGTTATATCCATTAAGAAATCGTGAATAATTAAACGAATTATTCTAGTTATCGCTAACTATATAAATGATAAATAAAACTAAACTAACATTTTATGAAGATCAGTGCACATTACTACGACGATCTTCACCTTAAGATCATTCCAAACCATGAAGTACTGGAGAGCTTTAATCATAGTTTGGGATTCATCCGTACGCAGTACATGTAGACACTTCAACACATGAATGAATTCGGAATCATCTAGTCCCATAGTGATCGACATCAAAGCTATAAAGTTCATGTCTAATAATTCATATCTTATATTATTATTCATGAGTTAGTCTACACTGAAGGTTAAGCTTCTGATGAGAACTTATAAAATAGTATATCAAAGTCTTGGAATATATTAATAATTATATTGAAATATAATAATCTTTAGTCTAGTAAAATTAACTGAGGTATTAAATTTTATTTTAGTATCTAATTCATAATTGACATGTCATATTAACGCTGACTAATTTATTAACATTATGACAGATTAGTTACAGACTAAAAAATTATTGAATATGAATTGAAAATCTTAACGTTGAAATCAGATTATATGTAATCATTTAGGAAATTGTAAAATCTTTCAAAGAATACTATACGTACTTTTAAAGGCCTCAATTTAGGTCGTGTGAATTCAATCTGTAGAATAATTTCATCATAAAGAAATATTATAATAAAATTAATTAAATAAAAATGTAATGGGAGAAAATTTATGACCAGACAATCTCTAGCTGCAAGAGAAGGAAATATGAAACAGCTATACGACACAACGAAGAAACTAGCAGATAAACATGGTAAACCAGAGCGACCGGTCAAAAACAAAGAAGACAAGACACTCACTGAGATTCAAGAACAAAAGAATAGGTGGGTAGAACATTTTGAGGAACTCCTAAATAGGCCAGCTCCACCGAACCCACCGGACATCGAAGCAGCACCTACAGATCTCCCCATAGATGTCACTCCACCAACGATGTAAGAAATCAAGATGGCCATCAGACAAATCAAAAGTGGGAAAGCAGCAGGACCTGACAATATACCAGCTGAAGCACTCAAGTCAGATATCGACCTAACAGCAAGGATACTCCACGTTTTATTCATAAAGATCTGGGGGGAAGAACAAGTTTCGGCAGACTGGAAGGAAGGACATCTTATCAAGATACGAAAGAAAGGAGATTTAAGCAAATGTGACAACTACAGAGGGATCACGCTACTGTCGATACCAGGGAAAGTCTTTAATAAAGTTATGCTGAACAGGATGAAAGATTCAGTGGATGCTCAACTTCGAGATCAACAAGCTAGTCTCCGTAAGGATCGGTCGTGCACAAACCAAATTGCAACACTACGAAACATCGTAGTTGAACAATCAGTTGAGTGGAACTCGTCACTGTACATCAATTTCATTGACTATGAGGAGGCATCTGACAGTGTAGATAAGAAAACACTATGGAAACTTCTTCGACACTATGGCGTACCAGCGAAAGTCGTCAGCATCATCCGGAATTTTTACGATGGAATACGACAAAAAATTGTGCATGGAGGACAACTGACAAATGCATACACAGTGAGGACCGGAGTCAAACACGGCCGTCTACTCTCGTCTTTCCTCCTCCTTCTAGTGGTTGACTGGATCATGAAGATCTCCACATCTTAGGAGATGCACAGAATTCAATGGACAGGTAGGATGCGACTCGATGATTTGGACTTTGCGGATGATCTAGCTCTTTTAGCACATACATACTAACAAAGACAAGTGAAGACAACCAGTGTAGCAGCAACTTCAGCATCAGTAAGCTTGAACATACACAAGGGAAAGAGCAAGATTCTTAAATACAACACAGAGAGCACCAACCCAATTGAACTTGGTGGAGTAACTCTGGGAGAAGTGAATACCTTCACGTACCTGGGAAGCATCATTGATGAACAAGGATGACCCAATGCAGATATAAAGACAAGGATTGGTAAAGCAAAGACATCATTCCTACAGTTGAAGAACATATCAGACTCAAAACAACTATCAACTAACCTCAAATTCAGACTCTTCAACTCGAATGTCAAGATAGTTCTGGTGTATGGAGATAAAAAGTGGAGGACTACTGCGAACATTCTCAAAAGGGTACAAGTATTTGTAAACAACTGTCAATTCAAGATACTGAATGTCCGTTGGCCGGAAATCATCAGCAACAGCTTACTACTGCAGAGGACAAACCAACTTCCAGCCGAAGAGAAAATTAGGAAAAGACGTTGGAGATGGATAAGATATACATTGTGGTAATCATCAGACTGCATCACGAAACAAGTATTAACTTAAAATCCTGTTGGGAAATGGAAAAGTGGAAGGCAAAAGTAGACACTGTGTCGAGAATCGGAGGTAGATATAAAAGAGTGAACAATAACTGGAAACAGCTGGAAAGGATTACTCAGGACAGAGTTCAATGGAGAATCCTGGTTAGCGGTCTATACTTCCCTGTGAGACGTAACGGGCGTAGGTAATTAAGACAATATTTGCTTAGTTAAATTACATTGTTGATTAATTTATCACTCCAAATGAATTAATATCAGTTTACGACTGCTTGCTTATTTTGCATCTTTTGATTATGTAAGCTTTCGCCATATTCAAGTATTATCAGCATGACTTATGTGCACCTTAATTTAGACATTTACTTCAATGTAACTTCCATAATAACTAATTGGCATTAAGTATTTCAATGTAATTTTGTAATCAAATTGCAATTTAATCATTCATGTAAAGTTTATTCTAGCTCAGCCAATTTTTCGATATATTTGAGCAACCTCATTTGTTTTCTTTGGTATGTAGCTGTCTCGTAACACACTTGGCTAGAAACCAGCTTAGTGGTTTAATGGTTGAGAGATCGTTTCAAAGCCTAAAGGTTCTCGGCTCGGTTACCTGGAGGTAATATGGTTACGCACCATTGAGAAGTCCCATACCAGGACGAAGTAAATATCCTGTGCTTCTTGGTTTAAACTGATTGCCTAATTCAGACTAATTAGCAGTATCATGTTAATATAGCGGTTGATTGACTTGCACAAATATTTTGACGTACAGTCAAGGTAATGTGATAGGGTTCCTTTTGAATGATCATACAATGTGCTCTAAAATTCCAATAAGACTTGTGGATACACTTTGATGCAGCCCATATTAACAGCTCGTCACTGAAACATTCACAAAACAAAAGATACTTAGAAAATGATGCAAGGAGCCTGCTTCAAAATTGTTATTTTATTGACATTTTTCTTCCGAAAGATATTTTATTCAGAATATTTTTTAGTTGATTAAATTCGTCACAGATTGATGTTGACAAGGTGCCATTGAAAACCAGGGAACACTTGACATCAATCTGTGACGAAATTAACTAACTAAAAAATCTTTATAACCATCTCCACAAACCACCTCAGTTCAACTAAGAATATTTACAGAATGTTTTCGCTCTTTACCAATCAATGTCAAATATATGTCTTCATAAATGCGGGCTATCTTGCCTCCAACAGGAGTATTTGCGTAATACATATTTCAGTATCGTCTTTCTGACCAAACTCACTACAATAAGCCTCTTCTTTAACCTGTTAACTCTACTGTTGATCAGTCAATCTGGCTACCTGATCTACATCTTACCACTTAACTGCTTGAAATTTAAGCGAATCATCCTTCATACTGTGAGAAATGAATTATTTGATTGAATGTATACATGAGACTACTAGGTATATTGGAGTATATTATATTTCAATAATTTAAAGACCACCATATTATAATCGAAGGGCAAGAATGTTGGAACGAGCAACTGTTTCAATATATTCTGCCTTAGTTCCTACATTTATAAATCCATAAATATCATTTTACAATTTGATATAGTCATAGAGTAAGTATGCTAGCAGTATGATTATCTAAAAGTCGTGGATAGAAAATAACAAACTACATGTCAATCTGATCTTCAAATACTAAAAATGATCATAGACAAATACGAAACGTTATGTAATGGTAAGCCATAGAGGTCATCTAGTATAGCAAAATTAAGTGAGTGTATCGTGTCAAGAGGTGATGACGATAGTTAATCACTAAGGTCAAAGCGATTGGTAAAATAACGGTTATTATTGGGAGCGATAGTACAGTTGACTGCAAATGAAAGCAATCGTGATGTAATAACAAACAAGAAAATCAATTAAAAACTGGATATCTTGGTGAATAAAATAGTGTTTGCTTTATTTGTTAATGAAAGTGTGAATATCTCGTGTGGAGAAAGGACGAAAGAAGCGAAAATAGGAGGGAAATAGAAGGGAAAAAAGGAAGGAAAATAACCGAAAAAATGCTTAAGGACAAGTTCCTATTGTGAATCAGTGTTAGACACAGAAGTTTAATATATTTCTTCCATATACATAAATTCGGTTTCTTTGAATTCATCTCCATTGCTACATAGAATAGATGTAGTCTAACACATTTAGGCAAATTATCTGAGACTTTACATACAATTAAGATTGTGTCCACTCATCATACTGGTAGTAGATAACACTAAGTCATTAGGTAACTAAGCATGAACACGTTTACTCGCTCCAACATTCATGACTTTTATAATGTTTTTTTAAAATTTTTGTTAAATTTCCAGAAAAAAGCTCTTTATTATACCCATATAGGAATCATATAAACTTAATGCTATTTAATGTTGTTAAGGGTTACATTTTGAACGGTAAATTAAAGGAACTTCAATGAATAAAGTAGACCATGATAGAACGATAAATGCAAATAATTTCTGAAGAATTTCAATTACGCAAAACAACATTGACTGAATTGGATTGTGACTGGCAAGTGGCATCCAAGATATGCGTTTCGTCTAGTCACAATCCAACTTAAACAATACTTGTGAATTATATCTATATAGAAACAATCCTCTCAGAATGTACATATGACAATAGAGATTGATCAATTTCAGTCCATTACAAATCAATGGGATGATCGAAATACATTCCAATTACAACACTGATTTTAATGAAAACAGAATCATACAAACAATAAAATAACATAGATTATCATCATCATCATCATTAAATAATATAAATTATTAAAAAAAGATTGAAACTAAACTATTTCACAAACAAATGATTTCAAACTATGTATATTTTGTAAAAACAAAAAAAAAACCCAACAAAAACTAATACATTTAGAAGTTAATAATCTATTTGTTTTCTTAACACTTCCAATGGATTCCAATGGTATAGTTAAATATGATTTATAAGTTTTTTTTGTTGTTGGAAATTATGTGTAGTCTGGCTATTAGATTATACTATAACTATATACAGAAACTAATAATCATTTGCATACATACATACATAACAAAATAAACATAATGACCTATTGAGAAATTATGTAATATTTCAATCATTCAATTAGTTTTGAAATAGATTCTATGGGTGGTTATTTTGTGTATTCATGTAAAATAACAATGAATTCAATGTGGTAGGTTTTACGTATAATTCATTTCACTTATTTATTTTAATTTTTTTTTTTCAGTTGATCATTTATTTTAAATTAAATACAAATAAAATGTTTAGGTTATAAAATGTTTTATAAGTAGAGATTATCATTTCAATGAATATTTAATTTGATTGAATATATCACAGATTGATATTGGCAGGGTAACATTGGAAACTGGGGAGGACTGGATAACTGTTTCCTTCTGGTGTGGAATTCTTCAGAGGTGCACACCCCAGATTCCGCACCCGGGGGCTTCAGGTTGACAGCGAACGCTTTACCATTGGACCACTGAGTTGGCTCTTAACGGTTGATATTTCCAATTCAGTCAATTCGTGATATGTTGCGCGACCTCCTCCATGCCATCTGTGGATTACTGTCCCACACCCGACACAGCTGAACTCCACCGATGGCATGGAGGAGGTCGAGCAACATATCACGAATTGACTGAATTGGAAATATCAACCGCTAGGAGCCGACTCAGTGGTCCAATCGTAAAGCGTTCGCCTCGGAGCCAGAAAGTCCTGGGTTCGATCCCCGGTGGGGTCGTGGATGCGCACTGCTGAGGAGTCCCATACTAGGACGAAACAACTGTCCAGTGCTTCCAGGTGATCAATGGTTGTCTGAGTCACATCAATTCGTGATATCAAAATTGACAATTAACTATTTCCACAAACCCCCTATAATGATAATTATTTAGTATTCGTGTATTTGAATCAAAAGTATACTGATTTTGCGAACATACTTTACTGAATGATTAATAAACTAAACCTTTCGATTACTTTGCATATAAATTGTAAATAAATACTACTAAGTAACTCTAGCCGACCAACAACTGTCAGTACAACATGATAATGTTTAGTTGTCGAGTGTGAATAAGTATTTTTTGACACTGAATAGCTACTTAAAAAACAAATAAAGTGGTAAAATATCATCTAGGAATGTTAATATTAACCAAATTCTGTGTTTCATTGCAAACTTGACATATTACATAGATGTACACAAATTTTCATTAATCTTCGCCAGCGATCATTTGCTAGATGATAGCACAGTGTAGCATCAAATACTGTTACAAATCTATGGATGTTCAAAATCCATATGGTTACATTCCAAGCATCTAAACAGTTACAAGGAGGCTAAAAATAGTTGGAGTTTGTACATGACATTAATTTGGCACAAAAGTCAAACTTCAAACTGAAATCCTTAACATATACCCGCAATCAAAACTACTTAAATAAATATAACGAAGCTCCATATAACTAGTACAGAGTATATCATACAACAGTGGGAATACTGAAGAGATCATTAAACAATGATAAAATTAAAAATGTAACTTTAAATTGATGTTACCATTGAAGCACGAATTTCATTAGTTTAGTAATAGATGATGGTAAAGCTTAGGTGTGCCGATCCTCCCCCCCCCCCAAGTTTTAAGACACCACATGGATGTGTGTATTAAATAACACAAACCAAGGCTATAGATTTCTTGCCTATTACCCCCTCACCCCATCACCACCACCATCAAACTACTTAACGCTCAGTATCCGATGTTATTTACAATTTATCCTTATTAATTCCTTTCTTATAACATCGATTTCAATTGAATGCACGATAAATTAGTTCCTTCATTTAGTATTAATTGAAATGAGAATAAACCAATTTCCAATCTTTAGAATGGAACTTACTTTCTCCGTAAATCTATCACTACAAAAGAAATTTCAGTAAATATCTTAACGATAAAATTTTTTAACTACAGCCAGAACATTTTCTGTTTTATTCACTTATTTGAGCAATAGTTAATATAGAATTAGTACAACAATGTCATATGTATATCAGTGTAATTACTTACATTAATGGCATTAATTCCTGGACCTATTCATAGAAATACCTCAATAGTCGTGAATAATACAATACTTTCTAAGCAAAACTAGATAGTAGAGGATTTGTATTGGATATGTAAGAACATGAGATACAATGCACAAAATATTTATCAATCCATACAATACTATATTATCTAATCAGAATTTATAAAAGTCTTAATTTATTTAAAAAATGACGTTTTCGTGAAAAGTGTAATAAGTAGTCTTCCGTGCACATAAGGATAGTAATTGCACTAAAGAATATTCATACGATATATGTGTCTTACTAATTCGATTAATACAAACTAAATACTACTTCGTCATAACAAGTGTATGTGCTTATAGTGTTTCTAAGAGCCCTTCACAACATGAATGGCACTTATTTAGCTTGAAGTATACTATAGCTACTAAATTTTCACAGTTCCCAACTTGTTTATTATTTAGACTTGTATTTCTAATCTTTCTGATACTGGTAAATATGATCAAAGTTGGATTGTTAACGATAAATGGAAGTCGGATTGAAAGTCATTCATATTTGGAGCTCGTTAATTGAATTTACCTGGATCACAATGCTAGTGTATGTGTAAAGCGTCACAGTATTCATTAAAATGCTACTGAGACCAGGCGGTAGCACTTGTTTAATGAGTATGTATGCGTGATTTAAATGTATTTGTATCTTATCATTGATATAGAAATGGACTAGAATTGATCAGTCTCTGTTTCTGTATGTGGATCCTGGTCATTAGTTAGCACGTATAATTAAACATGGCGGCTGATTAATTTCAGGTCGTAGCAACACCAACGGGAAGACAGACATGTTCACGCATGAACAGTTTAATTTACATACTAAAAAATTAGTCAGATTATAATTGTAATGATTTTTGTGAAACGCTATTAGAACTTACACTGGAATACCTTTTATCACAAATTACAACCGACTAGAGATAATTATATGAGAAATAAATGAATCTTACTGGGGGGGGGTTCCTCAAATACAGCCAATGCCAATCTCTTTAAACACATATGTGCAACTTAAGGTAATGTTAATTAAGTTACATAGCTTTGTACAAATTTAATATTCCGAAGTTGTAACAGCTTTTAAAATATAAATGACTGACAAACTCCTTTTGTAAGTCAACTGAATCTAATGAATATTTGAGAAACTGGTGACAAAGTTATTTCAAACAAAAGATTGTCGTCAAGGGATTGAACTAATTTGAATTTGTCATTCAGCAGAGTTTCATAATATCCATTACAATTCTATGAGTAAAACTCAGTGGTATCTTTCTAGTCTGTAGTTCACTTATATTAATAAGGTTACATGAAATTGAATTGCTTACTTATATTGTCGACAACACTGATTAATTTTCCAGAGGGTATGTCATATTTGCGAGCGATAATCTATGAATAAGGTCTATGCAATTTTTACTTATACATAATATGCTGCTGGAAGTATCTTTTACCAGTCAAATTCATTAGATTAAAATGACGTCCTGGTTACGAGAAGGGGTGGGAGGATTCAATGTGACATGTGATATGGCTGTGAGTAGAGAGACCTGAATATGATTGGTTGGTACATTGTCTGAATATTCAAAGCCTACCTTAGAGGTATGCATAAAAGGAACGAACAAGGAAGAATGTGAATTATGATCAAATCATTTAATTCGTAAAATCAATGGCTTCTATATATCAAAAATTGGACCAATTGGTAACAGGAAATACGATAAAGGCTAAATTGGGAGTGGGGGGGAGTTGTGTACAGGGTTCGGATTAATAGGATTATAATAGGGTTACAGTAATTCTTAAAAGAAAACATACGTAACAATCGTTAATGAGTCTGTGAATAGCATACAAATACCATAGTTACTGGATATCTAACTAGATGTATCTCAACTATAAGCGTCCCAATATCAAGCAAAATAGACTCAACAATTAGTGACTTCCGATTCTTTGTCCCGACACAACATACAGTGAATATTAAAAAAAAACAATATGTAGTAAAAAAGAACAAAAGCCTATTTTTACACTCCATAGTAAGAGAAAAGTAAAACAAAGGTACTCTGACAGAATCACTCATCGATAATATTTAAAACATTTAAATTAAATATATATATAGAATCAAAGCTTTAATATAACAATTACAATAGTAATTTTACTATTTCTTCCTAATAAACTATACTAAATTAATTCTTTACAAAATATATTTTCAATCACAAAATAAATTTGACAATTTTAATGTATTCAAGATTGAACACACCATTTTTTTATTCAACATGAAATTCTTTATTCATGATGTTTTCTTACGAAAAAATCGTATTATTTCATTTCATCTATATAACAATACTAGAATAGTCGGCATATAATAAAATAAAATATGAAATATCATTTTGAACATGTTTACACTTGTAAAATCCTATCATTCTATGTATAAAACATTTCCTAGTAATGAAGATAATAATACTCTTCAATAGAAAACAGCTGTTCATGCAAATAAATTTATTATTAAGTGAATTATTTAGAATGGCAGTAAGTGATATATTTTAGTATATTTTCTAGGATATTCAATATAAAAAAATTAATAAACTAGAAAAATAATTATCTTTAAAGGATGTTATAGATTGATTCCTGTTGGAAAAATAATTCGATGGTGTTAAAGTTTAACACTGAGGCTACTATATGTGAAAGATACATAACAGAAAAAATAATGACTACTGTCATAAATTCTCGAAGATGAAATAAATATACAGTGATTATTTGGCTTTCAACGATTTACTAACTGAATTTATCTTTATGATAATGTTATGTATTGAAAAAAATACTCAGTGGCCTTGATAATTGCTAAACAGAATATGGATACGTCTGTCCAACGACTGCCAGTCCCCAAAGCCGGAATAGAGAAAACAATGACTTATGAGCCAACCAGACACAATCCAATTCCGGTCATATTGTATTTCAATCATGCGTTTATATATATATATATACAAATTCAGACCGCACAACAAACCAATTAAAGATTTTAGATTAATACAAAATAGAAGAGATTGTGGCAGTGAATAGGAGTAACTTGTACACAACTAATTAACTGTAGTTCATAATGAGAGACAATATAGTAATAATAAATATACTAAACGGGAGGATAGAGTAAGAGGAACATAACAATGATAGAAATGCAATTTTTACATTACACACGACCAGAATAAATGAATTAGTTCGCTAAAATACAGTTCTGAAAGGTTTTCACTTTTTTCTTTAGTAGTTCTACATAACAAACAAAAACTTTCTATGGAACAGAAACGTTGTCAAGACAACTGGCTTGATGACAACATTGAATATTGTTGGACACCCATAATTATCGCGTTGGTTGGTTGCGAATCTTGTCCAACTAAGAGATAGCTAATATAGGTCCAGAAATACAAAATGTTGTTTGTTAATTTACTATTTCAAACCTGTTTACATCTTATAAATGTCTGTGTTAAAGTTGTAAACGTTGTATTATCAGGTATTTCGGCTATTTTAAATAGTATAGGCTTGCAATCATACATTGTTGCCCTTGATCTGACTTTTGGAATAAGAATAACAAGTATTCTGAAGGCTTGATACCGCTACCAATCAGGCCTATTCGAATAGCTTATTTGACAGACATCTTATGGTAAGGTGTACGTACCATCTTCAAATAGTGCTTTAAATACAAAGCAAAAGTACGTGCACAAACTAATCATGGTGATAATTCAGTGAAAGTGTTCAAGATAATATCCTTAACTTAGAACTCACAGTTAAATTCATTTATCAATACACCTGATTCATATATGAATACACATTGTATGATTACTTACCTTTCTCAGGAAACCTATACTCTTATCATTCCGATCACAGTAAACACTTTAACTTTTAGTTAAAATACTGATACATCCAAAACAAGCAAGTATGAATTGTTTTGTAATTGATACTACTCAAAGTTTGATCATGACTAAAATATAATTGAAAACTACAAAGCACTGGACAGCTGTTTCATTCTACTATATTGCACTTCAGAATACCCCACCAAACAATACCGTCAGTGACCATTCTTTCTTTATACACTTTCTTAATTAGACTTGTTTATTGTCGTATTTCTTTTAAACAAAATTGTATTTCAAATGTAAAGTTTATTATTTATTAATTTTAATTTAGTGACTGTTTGTCTAAGCGGTTCGGATTTGAACAATAGTTTATTAAATAACTCGCGCACCCAAACTCAAGACATTTAAGTTTTCCAGTGAACATAGCACCTCTAAGGCAGGGAGACTGGTATTTGTAACTTATTACAGAGCGCCATCCTCATGCAAAACTCTCAGTGATATACTTCATTACCGGCAAAATTATCATAACGGTAAACGAGTCCCCAAAACAAATAATTGTTTAGGCCTTCGTCATTGATGCCGACCAAGTTAATTGTAGTAGACACGACTAGTTGAAGGCGATCTGTAAACATAACCATCAGGTCACGACAATAAGCATAGAGGTAAGTAACTTTTTCTGTAATCACCAGTTAAATATTATAATCCCTTTTGCACTCGACTTACGTTCAAGCGTATCTTCCATTTCTTTCATCACTGTTCATCTTATGGTAAGGTGTACGTACCATCTTCAAATAGTGCTTTAAATACAAAGCAAAAGTACGTGCACAAACTAATCATGGTGATAATTCAGTGAAAGTGTTCAAGATAATATCCTTAACTTAGAACTCACAGTTAAATTCATTTATCAATACACCTGATTCATATATGAATACACATTGTATGATTACTTACCTTTCTCAGGAAACCTATACTCTTATCATTCCGATCACAGTAAACACTTTAACTTTTAGTTAAAATACTGATACATCCAAAACAAGCAAGTATGAATTGTTTTGTAATTGATACTACTCAAAGTTTGATCATGACTAAAATATAATTGAAAACTACAAAGCACTGGACAGCTGTTTCATTCTACTATATTGCACTTCAGAATACCCCACCAAACAATACCGTCAGTGACCATTCTTTCTTTTTGTATTACACTACATAATATCATTTAATCAACATAGTAACAGTAATATAAATGTTAAATTGATAAATTATTATGCCAAAAATAAAAATCCAAAATAAATTTGGCAAATATTTAATTGTTTAATTATTTACTTGTCATCTATCTAGATGAATTACGGAATTCAGTAAATTCTATACTTTTATTTATTCACTGTCAAATATGTCATATAAACTAATATTAAGTTGTAAACTTCTCACATTCTTTCTTTTTGTATTACACTACATAATATCATTTAATCAACATAGTAACAGTAATATAAATGTTAAATTGATAAATTATTATGCCAAAAATAAAAATCCAAAATAAATTTGGCAAATATTTAATTGTTTAATTATTTACTTGTCATCTATCTAGATGAATTACGGAATTCAGTAAATTCTATACTTTTATTTATTCACTGTCAAATATGTCATATAAACTAATATTAAGTTGTAAACTTCTCACATTCTTTCTTTTTGTATTACACTACATAATATCATTTAATCAACATAGTAACAGTAATATAAATGTTAAATTGATAAATTATTGAATGTTGTCTAAGCGGTTCGATTGACAATAGTTTATTAAATAACTCGCGCACCCAAACTCAAGACATTTAAGTTTTCCAGTGAACATAGCACCTCTAAGGCAGGGAGACTGGTATTTGTAACTTATTACAGAGCGCCATCCTCATGCAAAACTCTCAGTGATATACTTCATTACCGGCAAAATTATCATAACGGTAAACGAGTCCCCAAAACAAATAATTGTTTAGGCCTTCGTCATTGATGCCGACCAAGTTAATTGTAGTAGACACGACTAGTTGAAGGCGATCTGTAAACATAACCATCAGGTCACGACAATAAGCATAGAGGTAAGTAACTTTTTCTGTAATCAACCAGTTTAAATATTATAATCCCTTTTGCACTCTACTTACGTTCAAGCGTATCTTCCATTTCTTTCATCACTGTTTTCTGTTTTTTACCCTACAAGCGCGTGTAGATTTAGTAGCTAGAAGCTACCAAGGATATACAATAAACGTAACGTAGTCGTATACACGGTACACTTTTTGGTTTGTTCTATAAGCAACAACTTTACACAAGAACTTTTGGAAATCATTATTGAAATTATTCACGAGCTACTTATACATTTCTTTATTATTATTAATGGATGTAATGCAAGAATGATTGAACAACATCTTTCTTCTATTTTATGTCATCAACTCCTCAGTTAATATCTTTTCAAAGTGATAAATTTCCTTAAAATGAATCTTTAGAAATTTCTACTTTAATTACTGATTACTTGTAAAAACGTTAAAACTCTAATAGAGATAACAATCTGTTTTTTATGAGAAGGGGTTTAAGGTAATTCCGGAATTATTTCAAGTCAGATCAATGTTTCTTTTTGTATTACACTACATAATATCATTTAATCAACATAGTAACAGTAATATAAATGTTAAATTGATAAATTATTATGCCAAAAATAAAAATCCAAAATAAATTTGGCAAATATTTAATTGTTTAATTATTTACTTGTCATCTATCTAGATGAATTACGGAATTCAGTAAATTCTATACTTTTATTTATTCACTGTCAAATATGTCATATAAACTAATATTAAGTTGTAAACTTCTCACATTCTTTCTTTTTGTATCATTTTTATGATAACTTTGAAAATATTTCAGTACAGTTGTATAGAGAAGAACAAATGTAAAAGATACTTAGACGAAACTACACAATAACAGTAAAATAAAAGAAAAGAAAAACAGAGAATAAATCACTTGTGAAAATGACTCCAAATATAGAAAGAATGAATTGAATGATGACAACATTAAATATAATAAAATGGTAGAGAACTCACCACATTTTGGTATGTAAACATTTTGTGCATTCTTTGACAATTTCAGGTGAGTTTAAAAAAAGAAAATAAGTGATAAAATTTGAAAAAAGAATGAATGCTTAGATTTAGTACATATTGTTTTGTTTGAATTTATTAAATATTATTATATAACAATATAGTTTTTTTTTTAACTACAGTTAGGTGTAATTCTGTTAAGATTATAGAAAACATGAAAGGTCATAGTATGAGACTTCCCATTATTGTGTATCAACGGTTGTACTCTGGGATTAAAGCTAGAGACTGATATTTCGCAGAGTAATTGATCACACTTGTTATTATTATACTATTGGAGTAAATGTTCAGTTATACTGAATCGCAGAAGAATTCTTTACAGGCTTATGTTGATTTGGTACTACAGAAAACCAGGTAGCATAGGACAGCAGTCTTCTCTTAGCATGGGTCTCCTCTCTCTCCTTCAATCCTGTCAGGAAATCAAACGCAGAATCTTCAAGTCTCATGGTGAATGCTTAACCGTCATTACCACTAAGCCAGTCGGCTTCTAACTGTAGAATTCTCACTTCCATCAAGTTGTGATATGGTGCCACAATGAATCAGCGAGATAGGTAAAAAATATCTCGCTACCTACATGTATGAACTCAACTAGTCACGATAATTAGGAGATCTTTCGTGGGAATCCTGTTATTAGACGTCCGCTGATCCAGTGGTGTGGATGACTAAGTGTTCTCTGTGAGATCTGAAAGCTCCGGGTTCGAGTCACTGTCGGCATCGACAGTGAGTACTGTTACGGAGGAATCTCACACTAGGGTCAAATGGGTGTCTTTTGCTCTTTGGTTTTCAGTGGTACCTAACTGAAGTCAATCTATGACTAATACAAACATCAAAGCTTACTAGGTATCTCCACAAACTATCTCAATTCAATTCTCTTTTAACCGAATTAATTTTCAAAACTCTTTTGCACCTTCAATGAGTATTTTCTGTTTTTTGTCATTTTATTTCACATTTTAGTTAAATGCTATTGGTTTACAATGTTATTTTTATATTTTGGTTTCAAGATACACAAACTGAATGCAGTAATTTCGACTAGTCAGCACTTAGCGTTATATCACCATAATGAAACTTCAGTTATTTCACAGCTCAGGGTACTTTGCATAGATTCATTTTCTTTATCCATAAGCCATTCTTTCATCCAATTGTAACTCGTTTAAAAATTTTTTCGCATTTAACTTCGTTATTTTCATTGTTTTTTTAACTGTTTGACCAATTTTATAACATTATATTGTTGTCTGCTTGCATATTATAGTAGCTGGTATCAGAGTGTATGAGTTTCACTCTATTTGTGGATCGGTATCTAAGTGTACAAGTATTCTGCCTGTTTTTACAATCTTAACTAGAAGTCATCCGTTGGATTCGAGCCAGTTAAGAGATGAATCGATGAATAGTAAGATGGACCAATAAAAAATATTTGTATTATACATCGTTTGTCTCACGTAAAATATCCCATTTTATGCATATTCATGGTACCAAATATGAATGGTACATATTTCACAAAACGTATACCTTACATGAAATGGCAACTACACATCATAATAATCATCAAATAATAACGAACTGTTCTAAAACCACATTACTTCTCAAAAAACTATTCCTATTAAAACTTTTTAATTTCTTCTACATATATACATGAATAGAGGTGGTTACTTGTCTTCTGCCTTGACATCAATGTTTTCTGTTAATTATTCTGCTTAGTACAAACTCATAGGATGTTTCTATTAGATCATCACTTTGTGGGTTAATGACATTTCCATTGTTTAGTTTTCCTCAACAATCACTGATTCTTAATGTTAGACATCAAAATGACTTCTTCACCAATATCCAATTACTTTCACGAAATAATGGAAGTGATTGGTTACTCTTAATTGAAATATGTAGAAAGTACCACAAACTATATTCATCATCAATTCAAACAAAGTTAGTCATAGAAACAAGTGCTTATTACGATTTTGACAAGTGGTAACTATAATTATGCTGTTGCATTTATTATTTGTATTTATTGGAAAAATTTGCCAAAAAATGTTCGCTATGGTAACAAAGTTATTTTATTTTGAACTTCACAATTCTCCCTTGACTAGTTATGTTTATTTCTTATGTCTAAATAAACATGGTGAAAACTAAATAAGTGTTTTACATTTTATAAAATTACTATTCCTTTGTATTGTGACTGTATGTTTTCAGTACTAAATCATATACTAAACGAACCATTACGAAGACCACCAAGTCATCCTTAATAAAATATATGTTACCATTATTTTCATCTTTAATTCATATGTATTTTATATGAAACCACCAATCAACTTTCACAGCATCTCTTACCCTCTTTTAATATCTAGACCAAGAAAACGGGTATTTAATTCGGTTTACTTCCGGTCTACCTGTTATTCTTCAAATGTATTCATGATTTAAACTAGGGTGGTTTGTGCAGATTGGTACTAAATCTTAATTAGGTGAATTTGTTACAGATTAATGTTAGTAGGATACCACTGAAAACGAGAGAGCAACGGATAGCTGTTTTGTCCTAGTATGGGACTCCTCTAAAATGCCTACCCTAGATTTATGATTTATTCAAATAATACACTTAATTAAACAGATAGTGAAGATTCAACTTTCATTTTATATAGGTCACATACTGTTACAGTCAGTCATTATACGAGCTGACAATCGGCTTTTACAAATATATTGTAAATGTTTCAAGGTTTTTTGATGGTTCGTTCTTTTTGTTGGTTATATATATATATATATATATATACTGTATGTAATGAATTAAATACCGAGTTTATTTCCCATTAACTTCATTAGCTTTACTGATAATCCATGTTACTATAATCAAAATGACTTGTTGGTTAGATTGATGGTTCTGCTGCAGCTTACTTGTCGAGTTAGTTGTACACGAAAATAACATTTCACTGCGCTCAAGACAAAAGGTTTGGTAATAACGTCTATTTAAAAGTGTCAATTTCGATCATGGTGTATACCATTCGTTGTTTGTTTACTAAAAGTTGGACTTAGAAATCTTTATAATAGGTGATGTAATCTGCACGAAAACAACCTAAACATAAATCATCATAAGAAATTAAGTTAAATTTCATTTTTTAAAAATACGTTTTAACAGAGACGAATAGCTGGAAACATTACAGAATCCGTCAGTCGTTAACGATGATGCTACAAAAGCGAACGCTAAAACGGAATCAAATAACTTCAGTTCAAATCGGAAATATCGAGTACGAAAAATAAATAACACTACATGAAATGACTTAACCAATAAAATTTTCATTTCTAAATTCGAACGGATTGGAAGTAAATTCATTTGTGCCTCTATGGTAGAATCTTGTCTATCACACATACAGTTTTAAACTTTGGTTTTAATATCAGGTTTCAACATTAACCTCTGTTTCATAATCTTATGTAGAATTATTATTGTGCATTCCTAGAAGGCATTACAAACTAGGGATAAAACATTGATCCAAAGCCTTACAGTTTTGTGCAGTTATTCTATTTTATAGTGAGAATCACCTTCACATAACACCAAAGTTTTACAAAATCCTCCTAATTACAAGTAAATAACTGTCAGTCGTATTAAACTATTCAGTGGCATTCCATTAATGAAGTGAGCAAAATGTTATGTACTATGAAGACAGCCAGAGTTCTAATAGATTCCTCCTTTTTATCACGATAAATGACCACCCATATATAATGTCTGTCTTATTCATTATGAAAGAATGTTTTTGTTTTCATTGTAAAACACTACTCATCCCTTATTCCTAAATCTTTTTCTAAATTTTGACAGATTTAATGTAATGATGATTTTATGACTATTCACGTTGTTGTTGTTGTTGTTGCTATTACCTTTTATTTATCAAAAGCATAAAATTGTATTTTGTTTTATTGATACAGACTGTTCTACTACATCGGATATGGTACTTACTTAAATTCATTTGCCTGTCTTCTGTTCACTGCTTTCAATCCACGTAAAGTGGAGTTAGTGATCATGCGAAACTAATATTCATTCTATTTTAAGTATAGCATTCTAATTCAAATCATTCACGGTAATTTGCCTATAAGTATTGACCTAGACTTAATTAAGCTAGCTAGGCCTGATTCAGTGGAAACTTCATTTATTCAAGTGAACGGAAGCGGTATTGTAATCTGTCCAATAGTTATGATCCACCTAATCAGTTTTCAGTAATCTCTAAACAAATGGTATAAATGTACTGATTATCGGTCGAAGTCTTAAAATCTATAAATGAGATTCATTTTAGATATTATGACAAGTTGGTACATGGAATCGCAACGAATTAGATTATTGAATACCACCTCAGTAATCTTAGTATACTAATCTTTATCTTGATAACAAATTCTAATTGTTACTTATTTTAATTCATGAAATTTCTTTTACAAATATCTATATATTAAGAAAATGCCCATTAGTACAGGGGGGTTAAGCGTTTTCCAACCTGAAGGCTCTGGATTCGACTCCCTGATTTAATCGAGGATGTGTACTGCCACGGAGAAGTTCTGTGCTAGTTTTAGTTGTATCTAACCAACATCAACCTGTGATTAATACAAGTGACTGAATTTAATACATATCTCCACAAACCACCTAAATTCAGTTACATTATTTCACTTTCATTTGGTTACTTCAGTATTTGATAAGAAGTTACCTTCTTCTTGTTAATTGTTTAACAAAAGGCTCTAAGTATGAGGGCAAATCGATGCATGTCGGTATGTTTAAAAATTTCACTTTACTTAAATTTCATTTCACACTGAACTTGTTTTATATCAGGTTTGTATTACAATTGACAATGAAAATCACATAGAGCTTAACATTCAATTAGATAAAGTCAAGAATATGAATACAGTACTGTTCAATTCATCTTCTCCACAAAACCTAAAGATTCTTGATATGAATTGTGTCATAATCATTAAAACTAAGAGTACTCAATATACAGTTTTATAACAATAGCTATTCACAATGAAACTAATTGATTGTCCAATATTAATATAATTTCCAATTAATTTTTAGATTTAGTTTCTTTTTTAAAAGAAGAAAAACAAAGTTACTTTTTCAAAATTTTTAATGAAAAAAATAATTAAGATGGTTATTTTTGTGGAGATTGGTCAGGCGTTCGCCGTCAACCTGTAGCTCCTGATGCGGAATCTGGGGTGCGCACTGCTGAGAAGTTCCACACTAGAACGAAACAGCTGTCCAGTGCTCCTTGGTTTACAATGGTACCCTGCCAACATTAATCTGTGACATATTCAATCAAAAAAATAATTATTATTATTTGTTATTCTATGAAATTTTTCATATGCCAAAATTTATGATGAATCATTATTTTATAATAACTAAACTAGAATATTAAAGTGTACAAGAGAAATGAACAAGTGTATAAAATGATTTAATTGTTAACTTAATTTTAACAAACATTGTAACCAAAGTGAAAAGATTCAATCAATCAATGTCATGCAAAAAAAATAAGTACAACATAAGTTACTATCAGATATAATTTGTACTTTTAATGAGTAATATAGACTTCAAATAAATTTCATTTAGTGTATTTAAAAAAAAGAGCATTAAGAAAACTTATATGAATCATTTCAATATGAATGAACATTGATTCTATTTGTAAAGTTCATGTTTGTTCCTTAAAACTTGATTTGATTGTTAAAATGTAATGCTATTTAAGTGTTGAATGAATTTCACACTTTCATGTAATTCATTAATTATCAGTTTTTAGTTGATTGAATTATTACAAATGTTAACATTTACTTTCTTACAACATTAAATTAAATATCTAGACAACTGTCATTTATAGTTAGATAACCATTAAGAGTTATGTTGGATATGAGAATTATGTCATCACTGGTGGTGGCTGATAATCTTGTAATGTTGTGAATAAACTAAAGGTAGAAATAAGAACTACTGGGTTCCTAGCTAGTTGTCAAAAGTTAAGTGCTTTCCGTAAGGCTTGGAGTTCCACTGTTTTATCTCTGATGGATTTACTGATTTGTACCGCTAAATAATTCTACAACAAAATGTTTGTTTAATCCTTCTAAACTGATATGCCAATTATATTTCCGCGAATAATGGACGATAATCAGTTATCCTGAGAAGCCTATATTTTTGTGCATTTCATGACTAGATGTTTGAATCCATTATACTATACCTAAATCTACTGTTTATGCTTGGAGATTCCGTTTCTCTGTTATACATAACGGATTCTCTATTGAAAATTTTCACTAAATTAGATTACAAGAGGTATAACACAAAAATGAGGGCTCTTCAACTAGACACAGTTTTTGTGCGACAACCCATAATAGTTCAACTCGCAAATATGTTGGCTTAAATGATGTTTGTATGAAATTTAGTGTCCCTAGATTTGGCTATTTTGTACTTATCTTAGGTGGTAAAATTTCCACTAACCAGTTTTTACCATAGATCTCTTCGATAAAAATGGGCTAATGTAATTCAGTCTTTTGAAAATCCATAGTGACAATGTGATGTCAATGAAGAATTACTTCCGTCGAAGAAATAGGAAATATCTACCTAATAATAGAGTTACACTCGCGTAAACATAAAAATTAACGTCTAATATAATTAATATGAAAAATACCCTGTACAAATGTTTCAGTGCCTGTTTTAGCTACATGGAAAATTCTAGACTATTTAAAACATAGAAATAACAAATAAATCCCACTAAGTAACTCGTATTTCAGCGGATATACGTGTTAAAGCACCGAACCGTGGATATAATCTAACCGATGATTAGACTCTATATTATGCATTAGTGAACGTCTATATGGTGTGTAACGCATAAACATACGAATGAAATTGTTTAAAAAATAAAGAATTATGAAACAATATTCAATGTGGAAAAAAACCTGTCACATGAGTTAATTAATTAATATTACTTATTTATACAATACTGGTAAGGATGTGTATACATTTGTTCTTAGAAACATGAATTACGTTTTACTATATCAGAAGGTATTTCAGATGTTTGATATAATGATTCAAAACTACTCTATCATACCATTTCAGATGTTTAAACTGAAAACTTTTGATTAGTGTAGGTCGTGTTTACCTGCACAAAATCAAATAAATAATAATAAGTGTTTATTTCACTATAATAACTTTATATCAAACAGAACTAGGTGGTATCCAGTAGAAAAAAAGTTAATGACAATGAAAATTGGGTGGTGCAGAAACAACTTGTATGATAATGACGTATCCAAACCGACTGTATATAGTCAATTAGATGATTAGTAAATGTAACGTAGGTTATGGCTAACTTATATTGTTTACAATTTCTGAATATAACCACCTACTGGAATGAAAACCAGGAAAGAAATTGACATCACTATTAATTTTTAATATTTTGATTACTGGGCTATTAAGTGAAAAATATTTTTAATGTAAAACTAAACAAACTTGTATATTATAGGCTGATTATAATTATTTGATACTAATAGTTGGGAAGCGGTTCCTTACTAGTGTTTTATCATAATTCATCAAAACGCTTTAATATTCAATTCTAAATTGAAATAAATTTGTGCTAAGTCAATGATCCATCTAAAATGGATGCTAAACTTTATAGTTACCTTAGAACAATTTCTTTTGAACACTAGTCACCAAGAAAATTCGTAAATTATCATGTATATTTAGAATGTATTAATGATTACGGAAAGTTTATATTGTAATAATAAGTCATACTAAATCTTAAGTGATTAGTTACAATTCTTAATAGAAGTTTAAACAAGGCAGGAATAGTAAGGTTTGCAGGATAAATTAACAACATTACATTTCATAACTTCTCATCAGCTGTAGACGATTTAAAGTTATAATAAATAATGTTATTATTTGAATGTATACTTCACAGATTGATATGGACAAGGTACCATTGAAAACCAGAGAGCACTGAACAGCACTGCTGAGGAGTGCCATTCTAGAACGAAACGGCTGTCCAGTGCTCCATGGTTTTTAATTGTACCCTGCCAACATCAATCTATGATGCATTCAATCAAATTAAGATATTAATCTGTACAAAAATAACCATCTCAATTCAATAATATTATTGTCAACGACTTCGGAACGAATTTAATACCAACTATTTAATTGTAAATGAAAACTATTTGTGTGTAAAAAGTTAAACCATATAGTAGTTGACGCTCAATAAAATACAAATATTATGAACAGACATGCAATTACATAACCAATTGAAATAATTGGCATAAAACTGAGATTGATATCATGAATAAATATCAACAGCGTAACATAAAGAGGTAACACAATAAACATGCTCCATCACCTTAAATATATTTACCATGATGAAAAGAGGTTTACTGAATTTTTATTCTATCAGGTCAAAAGTGTTTCGTGGTACTTGCTTTGATGGAATAACATACAAATGGTATTCTTTGCCTGTCAATTAGTTTAAACATTTCCCTTACATTCATCACATGTCGATTATCGATTTAATGCCTTGATATTGAGTTCATGAACACTGTTTCTTTCCTTCAAATAATGGTTTTTGCAGAAAATGTTTACAAGACGCTGTTGTAGACCATTTTTCAGCTCCTTCTATGCTCTGACTGATACAAGTACATATGGGTTGACAAATACATTTGTAGGTAACTTCTAACGGGTACTGATGTATTTTAGCTTGGTTTAGCGAATATTACTTATTATGTACTGAGAACAAAATAGCAAATGAAATAGGTGTAAATATCATGAAACTATGATACCGTTAATCCATTAAATACCTAGTGACAAAGACATCGGTAATAGTTGATTAGCATTTATTAATTTACAGAAAATACCACGGATCTCCCTATAAACACAGATCCACCAACAGTCGAAGAAATCAAAATGGCCATCAGACAGATCAAGAGTGGTAAGTCAGCAGGACCAGACAACATACCAGCGGAGGCACTGGAGACAGATATAGAAGCAACTTCAAAGATACTCCACATTCTCTTCAGGAAGATTTGGGAAGAAGAACAAGTTCCAGCAGACTGGAAAGAAGGGTACCTCATCAAGATACCAAAGAAAGGTGATCTCAGCAATTGTAAGAACTACAGAGGCATCACTCTACTTCCACTACCATGAAAGGTCTTCAACAGAATGTTATTGAACAGATTAAAGGACCCAGTCGACGGCCAACTCCGAGATCAACAGTCCGGATTCTGTAAAGACCGATCATGAACTGACCAAATCGCTACTCTACGGTTCATTGTTGAACAATCAATTGAATGGAATTCACCACTTTACATCAACTTCCTCGACTATGAAAAGGCATTCGACAGCGTGGATAGAAGAATATTATGGAACCTTCTACGACATTACGGCGTACCCGAGAAGATAGTCGACATCATACGGAATTCTTACGACGGACTACATTGTAAAATCGTGCATGGAGGTCAGCTCACAGATTCATTCGAAGTGAAGACCACTGTCAGATAATGGCTGCTTACTCTCGCCCTTCCTCTTCGTACTGGTCATCGACTGGACCATGAAGACTGCAACGTCTGAAGGCACTCTCGGAATACAATGAACAACATCGACGCAACTAGATGACTTGGACTTTGCAGATGACCTAGCTCTTCTTTCTCACACACATCATCAAATGCAGAGGAAGACCAACAATATAGGAGCAGCCTCAGCAGCAGTAGGCCTCAACATACACAAAGGGAAAAACAAGATCCTCAGATACAAAACAACAAACACTAACTCAATTACACTTGACGGAGAAATTCTGGAAGACGTTGAAACCTTTACATATTTGGGCAGCATCATCGACAAACAAGGAGGGTCTGATTCGGATGTGAAGGCGCGGATTGGTAAGGCAAGGGCAGCATTTCTGCAACTGAAAAACATCTGGAACTCAAACCAACTTTTAGTCAACATTAAAGTCAAAATTTTCAGTACAAATTTGATGACAGTTCTGCTGTATGGAGCTGAAACTTGGAGAACTACGAAAAGTATCTTTCAGAAGATACAAGTATTTATAAACAATTATCTGCGCAAGATTCTTTGGATCCGTTGGCCAGATACCATTAACAACAACTTTCTATGGAAGAGAACTAATCAACTTCCAGCCGAGGAAGAAATTAGGAAAAGATGCTGGAGGTGGGTTGGACACATATTGAGGAAACCATTAAATTGTGTCACAAGACAAGCACTAAATTGGAATCCTAAAGGCCAAAGAAACAGAGGAAAACCCTGTAACACAGTGCGTCGGGAATCGGAAACAGACATGAAGAGAATGAACAGCACTTGGGAAGGGCTGGAAATAGAAGCCCAGGACAGAGTTGGTTGGAGAATGCTGGTGGGCAGCCTATGCTCCACTTGGGGTAACAGGCATTGATTGATTGATTGAATTTGCAGAAAATGCTCAAATGATCTTTGAATTACACTGTGTGAGACGTCAAATGACTAAGAGACGGGGAGTACTGAACAGCAGTTGTTGTAGTAAGAAAATTCTCAGTTATGCATATTTTCAAATATCAGAGACTAAACATGAAACGTTTAGGTCTAATTTAGAATCAAATTGTTGACATTAAAAATTCATACAGTGAATCGGGTTCTAATCCAATATGAACTCTTTAGAATTTCAGGAACACTTTGATGACTGGTACCAACTAGCACACAACTTGGGTTCAGAGTTATCTCTTAACTACTTCCAACCACTTAACGTCAGGACAGAAGTTCTTTATTGAGTTTCACATATTACTCAAGCGAATAAGATCTTCTTTAGTGTATAATCAACCTGACTAAATTACTCAACCATATTTGAGTACTATATCATGTTATATTATGCTTCATGTTATGTTGATAGTCAATGAATTAGTTTCAGTCACTGAACTCAGAGAAAACTCCACAATCACGTTAACTGTGGATGGAACTAGGTCGCGAAAGACAAAAAATATTTAACTGATTTAACTGGACGAAGTGAATAAAAATATATGAAATACTAATTTTAAGGTGATATTTCAAAAATTTGAAGATACAATGCGAATCTAAGAGACACTTTACCCACATTATATAAAGAATGAAATTTTAACTCCTCAAGTCTAGGATGCTTATAGACTATAGAGTCCAAATTTAGTAGCTTACATATATAAATGCAGTTACTTCGTGATGTAATAAAGTCCTCATTCTCTGTTACTGATAATTTTATTGGGTGTTTCCAGATTAGTTGATACCTTAAATGACAGCCTGAATTAGGACTTCACTGAACTCAAATAAAATTTATCCATTGATCAAGTAATCATTACTAAGTTAAGCTATAACTCTCGAACGAAGAGCTTATGATGCCATAGACTGAAGTACAATCATGAGTTGTTTAGGGGTTAGGCACTTAGTATGTTAATTAATCCATCTATTAGGAGTACAGTGTATGCTTCTTAAATTTAAAATATCTGGTTAGTCTGAACATAATTCTAGGACAGTTACCTATATGCTTCTCTTCATTTTTTCGTCATCAGATAAAAGTAAGTAAATTCTGAAGAAACTGTAGTAGTATATGAATAACAATTGACAAATAAGCGTTACACCAATTCCTTCACTTACTAGATCTAGTTGTAGATGATATAATATTTTCTTTTATTACAATACCGTTCAACATCAAACATCAATATCAGCCATCAGTTCATGGATGTTAGGATGATTTCAACAACGTGCTGTCACTTTGAAAACATTTAGATATTATATATTTTAGTTACTGTCTTATGTTTCTTAAGCTTAATGACTAATGTTTTGGATCAATGTATATGAACTATTTCTGGAATCACTTTATAAATCACTTGAAAACCACTACAATTCTAGTGTTTATTTTCTATTGCGATCAATGTTGCTTTTATCAAGTATTAATTAACAGTTAACCTAATAGAGATGTGATCTAGAATATTAAATTTTATTTTTTAGAAAAATAACACTAGAATAAAGTCTTCAGGAAGAGCGTACATCGTACTGACCAAAATCTATACGTTTTTGAATGATTTAGTTTTTCATTACCTAGATAAGCTATTCATATGTATTTTGATGACAATATTCAAGTAAAACTACTTGATATGATACTGCATAGTTTATACCTTAATTAAAGAACAATAACTTTTCATGAACTAAAGTGTAAACATACTGATATGGTATAATTCATTTAGGAATAGACATTTACTGAGACCAAACGAACTTATTTCTTGGATTTGGAGAGGTAACTGCGAAATCATGAAATTAATTACCTGATTCCTGAGTATTCTCAGTGAAAAGGTGAAACAACATATGTTAAGCTACATAGTGAGTAGTTATTACATTTGTTAGCAACCTAATTCTGTTTATGTTTACCTTATTTAATCAGATTTATATTGTTTTGGTTTAGGTTACCAACAAGTTTATTTATGTAAAAGACCTAAAACAACATTTTCATTCAGTGTTTACCTATGTATAGTCGGTAGAATGCCTAAACTTACCACACAAATCGTCGTCATTCATGAATGCTCAGTAACGTTGTGTTACTCAAGGACGGTGCTAATGATGATACACTATTTAATCTGCCAGATGGGACTCGTCACAGTGCGGTACGTGTTGATGCATTTGTAACTTCCTGTTATTGCTATCTTAAATATAAATTAACCACTAACTAGTTTTGTATTAATAAAGAGGGCTGGCCATCAAAGTTAGGGGGGGCAAGGTTAGTGGAGTCATCAGGCGGCGTAACTTCATATAAGCCAAGTAGTTACACCACATCACTTATTGTGCATTAGGAATTAGTCTAAGTAGTCGACCGTGCAAATAAGCTAGCTCAGCTGATCTTAGAAACCATGAAATCTATTCCCATACCTTAACATTCATCAGTTTTATTTCACCAATATATTTAGTTTCAATTTAGCCTTGTTGAGATTAATTAGTGCATACTTCAACATACCTTCATCTCACTGTTGAAATACAACATTCATGTTTACAAGAAATATGCTAAACTACTTTTATTTATTTTTAATAATGTTGTTCCATCTTGTTTAGGAGCTATTTAATAGTAACAATATTAGTGAACCAATCAGATGCATGTATTGTTATGGCTCCAATTTGTCTCTTGTACATTAGACAGACAGGTGCCTACTGGATACCATTTTATAATTAAAATTGTGTACATACAAGTTACTTTTGTGTATGAAATGGTTATAATCAACTTATAGTGATACTGTATTGGTAATTTGTTTTATCCAATCAAATGTATGTACTGTCAACAGACAGACTGGAGCCTGGTACTTGCTCATTGTATTTTGTAAATAGACAGACTGACTGCACGATAGTTGAACATTCGTAATAAGTACACTACTACTATTAGTAAATAGTTCATATTTAATAACAAAATGTTTCTTATACATTAGATCACCTTTAAATGGATCAAAATATCCAAAAACTTTCATTTAATCATTACAATTTCATTATCATACAAGTGACTTTTGTGCTAATCAAACATTGAAATTGTATGATTGTAGACATCAACATTTGGATTCGTCTGTTATTTTTTTCAAACAACCTGTTCACCGATGATGATCAGGTCTTTTCTTACCATTAATAGTGGTGGTGGTTGATGAGATACTATTGGAAATGATAACAATCAATTTACCTATAATCTGTATTAGATTAATGTAGGTAAAAATAAACTATAAAAATGGTTGTTTGTTTACGTCAATATAGATGTACATACACATTGTATATGTGCATGTTTATTGGCATATATTTAATTCTCTGAGAGAAATTGGAGGGATAGAATGACATAAAAATTGTTGAAGAAACTCTATGGTATATACACAAGATGGGTGAGTGGGTGGTTGGTCGGGTAGCCGGATAGTATATTGAGTAAAAGGAGGGAGGAGAGGTTGTAGATAAATGAATTTTTCAATAATACTATTTGATACACCAATATGTGATCTAAACTCGTCCCCTATTAATAGTATATCCATATCACTATGATTATTAGCTACCGACTAAACAAGTATTCTAAAAACGGATACGAAAAATTAACGATTACGTGATATCTGGATTGAATAACATACTGGCAATTCTAAGAAGAGAGAATGAAACTTTACTCAATGGAATAAGTTTCGAAGTCATGAAAGTCTAAAAAGGACACATTATTTATTGAAAAAAAAATTAATGAACAAAATACTCTCTCCTATATTATTCACAACTCTTTCAGCTAACATATGCGAATGAATATAAACAATAACAAAAAGATTTGTGAAGCAATCAAAATGGTAATTTTATATTCATTGTTTATAGTAAAAGAAAAACCAGGAAGAAAAAACTAACAAGAATCAACTTTTCCTATTGTAACTAAGGTACATATTCTTATTTACAAAACTCTATACCTACTGATTTTATGCATATCGTATATCCATCTTACACGTAAACCACTGAGTAACAGTCAGTGTTTAAGCAACAAACCATTGATCAGAAGTGTTGATTATCTTCAGTAGCCTTCATCATTTCGGTAAGTAGTTTGTATTGAAGTTATTTCAGGATATATGCTCAACCAAATGTATTAATTACTATCGTATAAAGGTTAAATCGTTAGTAATTTAAGTAGGTTGTTTGTTGAGACTGTTAATTTGAGGATGACTGTCATGACAGATTGGTATCAGCTTTATAAAGATTGTAAACTGTGAATCAATAAGATAACTGTTTAGTTATACTTTTGATTATCAGAATAACATATACCTATGGTTGTATGCGGAGTCTAAATGAGAATCAATAGTTCATTTAATGATCATGATACACCTTCAAAATATTTTTAACCACATAAATCACTAAGTTATTTTTATTTTAAAGACTGATTTCCAGAGTATTGCTGTAATTCTAGAATGATCTTAAATTAATCTATAGAGAATGATTAATTAAGAAGGCATTCGGTATACTATACCTAGAAAGCTTGTGAATATTGATTTCTGTATTAATGTTAATCATACAATATTAAATGACACAATAGAACTTCGCCTTAATGTTTCCTAACGTTTGAGTTCCATCTGTGTGATAAAAAATAACTCATTGATTCACATTTTGATGGTGTATTAATAACGAACATAAGGGATTGTTAAAATATATAACCACCGAGAACAACGTGTACATAAACATCTACTATATGAATGTATATATTAGAAACATTTTACAGTGATCATAAATATAGTCATCAATTTATAAAGCATCAACACTAGGTATCAATTTAAAATCCACATCTTCTAATGAACATGTATGCATTTAGAAACAAAGAAGAGTTTACATATATACAAATAAGTTGCACGTTAGAATCAGCCAGAAGGATTAAGATTTTTATTTATCTTTGGTCATGCAATGGTAGACATATTAACCACTATGGAAGACTCCACAATTAAACCAACCAACAGAATACGATCAAATCAAGACAAACCTTTTCTACCATCTTAAAGGTCCTTCTTATTAACTAGGTTTTCAGCAACAAAAATGACTACAGTCAATGTTTTATGATTTACCTGTTGTTTTATCAATTTACTGTATTAGCTGGAGAATAAAATAGTAAGGAATACTCCATTATCACCAAACAAACACTGATATAATTATATAAAGGCACTGACAAATAGACCGATGCTTACACTATGATCTTCTTTAAAGACACTAAAGAGTATGTGGATAAAAGTGATCATATAAATATTCTTCTATAAACTTCATATATATCCCAGTAATTTTCACTGTTGCTTTCGTACTATTCTCATTTTCACCATTAGGTTGTTAGTCGTCACAGTACAGAAAAACAAAGAATTGTTTTAGTTATACGTAGTCGACTTGAGCCTTAAATTACTATCGATATGTATACGAGTTTACTGTATTATTGAATTTCTTACAAATCCAGTGTAATTTTTAGTCCATACAACTGGAAATTTTATCAAGAACTTCACAAAAGGGAAAACTACTTTAGAGATTTAAACTTATATCTTTCTATGCACTGATTACATTCAATAATTCAAGTATGATTTGCAAGCAATGATTTCAAATTCTGTCTAAACGGTAAGATTATGAGATGATGACTAAAATAGTCGTCGAATGTTTTACAACTTACGATATGACGTTTACCGTTACATCTATATAATTTTAACCAATATGTCATTTCTATATAACTTTTGTAATTAATTGAATCTGGTTAAGCGTATTCTTGAACAAATTAATGTTGTGATCATAGAAGTTTAGAGATGTTGATCATACACTGCAAATTTGTATCGTTCAATTAACCATCTGACTTAAGTTGTTTCAATGTATTTTATGTACAGGTTACTTGATCTCAACATGATCTACCTATTTACTTTTACCACATAAGATCTGAATTCCATCTTGATCGTAGAAAAGAAGTTTTCCATCCTCACGTTTGTCTATGTTGAATATATTTAAATACTAACATATAGATATATCGAGTCTCATGGAACTACATATCACAGAAGTGACCTATCTACTGAGAAATTACTGACCAATCGAAAAAAACCACTCGTTAATAACAAAGTATTATTTTTAAATTAAAATGACGTTAGCAGGGTGATATGTTAGGGTGATGATTGATCTAAGCCTACGTTTTTACATAAGTCTATTAGAGCCTCTGAATGGTATAGTGATGTAGACAGATTTCTTAGGCGCTAAAAGTATAGTAGGTTTCAACAAACTAATACTGTTGTCTCTCAAGTGATTTCTAAACGTTTTTGGATATCTATTCAATTTCAATGTTTCAACTAACAAATTTTCGTCCAATTCAATAGTGTCGTTTGTGTAAAAATACTTGGTTTTAATGAACAGATAATAGGAATACAATAAGAAGACAAAATAAGACAGCATCAGAAAATAGCTGAGGCTCTAGGGAGTGTATTCATTCTATTCTAAGTAAAAACAAATAAGCATCTCCTGTCCTTTAAATGTTCACTTGGTGAGCAACCGTTGTATATTAAAATGTAACTTCTTAAAAAAGTTCCATTTTAAAAAGTTTTACATTTAGTACAATCGTATTTTTCATTTAGTTTACTGAAATGTTGTACATTAACATGTTCATAACGGAGAGGTATGAATTATTACAACCACAGGGAACAATAACACATATTTATGATCATATTTTGATATGTAATATATAACTCTTAAAAGAACTCTAATAAGCGAGATTATTAGTCTAAAAATTCTCATGCTTATCAAAAACAAAGACGTTTGAACGTAAAATATTCGCTTCGATAAATGCTCATCAGGTTCTACATTTAGTAGTTCAAAATTATTAGTGACAGAAATAGCTAGTTCTGAGGCAGATATAACATCATTTAGATATCAAGGATAATTTAGATATAAATTTTGTCTCTTCAGATTATTTGTAAAATACGAATGTTAATGTTGAAATAATCATCATCGTGTAACTTGTGAAACGTAAACGACAATTGGAATAAACAACAGGATTATTATTATTATTATTATTATTATTATTCGTATTTTACAAATAATCTGAAGAGACAAAATGTATATCCAAATTATCCTAAATATCTAAATGATGTTATATCTGCCTCAGAACTGGCTATTTTTGTCACTAATAATTTTGAACTACTAAATGTAGAACCTGATGAGCATTTATCGAAAAGAGATTATTATTATTATTATTATTATTATTATTTAGTCTAGTGTTTATCTTAAAATGTCTAAGTCGAATACTATTTAGGATTTATGTTATGCAATGGGTTAAGATACTACGTATACTTTTACTGATTCTGATCTATTTAGTGACATTTTATAATACTACTTATAATTTTATTTATAATGACACTTCTAATTTCTGCTACGGTTTATAATTGATGTAGTGTTTCTACTTTAACTGATGTACCCCACTTTCAGGGGATCTAGGTAACTTACGACTGATTTGTAAATACATTTAATAATGATAATAATAAATTATTTAAGTAAGTGAATTAGTCAACACAGATTTGTTTTACAAAGTGTTCATTCTGAAAGTTATAGAATTCTATGTATACTAGTAATGATTAACATAGATCCTGGAAAAAATCTACTTCAGTTTCAATTATCACAGTTAAATTAAAACAGTGAGATGAAATTAACATGATGAATTCTATAGGAATCAAAATATGTATACTATTACTAGTAGTGGGATACACTGAACATTATAGAATACTGTTAGTAAATGAAGAAACGACTATAAGCTATCTCATATAAACTTATTTAAATGTTAATATATGATCCAGAAAATAATTTACACGTTTGCAAGATTATTAATTTAATTTAGCATGATAAGTAAATTGACTGCATAATTAGTAAGAATCAATATAAAGTTTATATGAACTGAAGGAAATATCTACTTATATATGTATAACATAGAAACTGGCATATATGTGCATCGGTTCAAGTTCACACATGTCAACAGCACAACAAGATGAACATCAAATAAGTAGAACTAGTAGTTATTTAAACGATAGTGAGAAAAGAGTTTGGACATATAGAATATGGTACAGGGAAAAAGAATTAGCCCTTGAGAAGGTATGAAATGATTTTTTTTCTCTTAATTCAGAGGAAAATAATGGTTAAATGTGCCTTTACCACCATGACCATTTCACAGTTATGTTGCCAAGAGACTCCAATCACTGGTTGCAACATTAGCTTGGACCCAAACCAAGTAGTCTGCATCTAAAAACGATACAGACCAGAGGTCCGTGACTTCATGAACTGGTATCATTTTCGGTTTGGCAGCCTCTAGCTTCTCACTGTTCTATAGCAATATCAGTCAACACTGAACGTCTAGATAAGCAGTGGTTAAACATGTAATAATTGTCCCAACCACCTCAATCTATAAAGATTCACAACCTCACCAATTGATTTACCATATTTCACGCTTTTCATGATAATAATAAAATGAAGATGGTAACAGAATACCAGGAAGTTGTATCATCACTATATAATAAATCTTTTTACATTGAGATAGATTGTATACTCTTCATAATGAAGTGGATTAAAGCGCAAATTTGTAAAAATATTTTTTTATATTTTGTAAATGATAAGGAAAGACAGATTTGTTGATGAGTTTCCTAAATTTACTACTATATGAAACTAAGAATGTAAATGGTCACTACTTTAATTTACTAGATCGAGCCAATAGATAGTCACTATTGTAATGCAATGTAACACAATTTACTTGGATTGATAGACTTCTATCTAAACAACTGTTTCCTAAGTGAATGGACCGACTATGACCTACTATGTATTAACTTTAATGTCTTGATCTAAAGTATGTTGAATAATTTGTAATACTCTAACATTAGCAGATAATGTCGATTATATGGATTATGTTTCAATAAGGACTGTTATAAACACTACCTGCTAAGCATTTAGTGCTATGTACATATTTTTCTATTTATTAATTGATAATTAATAGTAAAGTCTTTTGTTCCCGACTTCTCAACTCAGCAATATTTGTTAAAAATGGTTGACACAGAATGATTTGAGATTTGACCAGTTATTATCTCTAACTAGGAAAATACACCTATCATTGATTTCGAAATTTATTTGCAAATTTATTATTCTAATGTTGACTATCTTAATAAACTGAAATCAGTGTAATTGTACACTCGATTTTAATAAGTACATTATTATAGTCATCGTCAATAGTCCTAAATATTGAACTTCAGTATAAAATCAGTGAAACATATGCTTTCATTTCAAACAAAAGAATATTGTACATTTAAATTGGTTTGCGGCTGGTAGGCGAAATCCATGATGTACGTTTCGTCCTATTTTGAAACTTGTCATCTAGATATACCTGCATCTCAGTGGTGATGTTCACACCAAAGCCCAAACTCAGTTCATTCAGTATCAAACACCACTGTGCCCATCACTAAGCTACTGAGTCCAGGCAGGTACACTTGTGTAGAGGTATCCAACTCAAGTAATACTTGTGAACTATCTCCGTATAGTGGCAGTTCATTAAGGTTAGACATATGAGAACAAGGAGTGATCAATTACAGATTCGAATACATACAGTCATCATTGTACAGTATAAGTAAATCAAAATAACAGATATGAGTATTCAAAACATTGGAAATGTATTTAGGTGTGGGGGGGGGGAATGATACAAATATAAAGTAAATGGCACTAATATTTTCCTAGTCTTACACTTTCAAGAGATTTTAAGAAAACATCATATTTCATTAATTTGCTCTATAAATGAATTACATTAGATTATTGAATGGTATTAAGAACAAATTCCCAGGATATCTGAAAGAAATGATATTAATAGTATAAAATGATAATTTCATGACAAAATCAAGACCAAGTACCTGTGATATTATATCTAGCGTAGACTGTAATTCATAATGTTTTCCTTATTATGAACGTTATCTTATCATATCGTCTGACTGTCTAGTTGACTTTTATTCTTTGCATATATTTTAACAAGTATATATATGATCTGACTATTTGAAATGTATTGCACAAATATGTATCACATATCTCTTATAAACGTCGTGTTCTTATCATATTGTTAAAATTTATCAAACGGATTAATTTATACAAGATCTAAAATGTCGACAAGTTTTACTTGATAAAAGCTTTGATATGACGAGTATGCGGTAATATGAATTAATTAATGAGTAGAATTTATCAGTAGTACTGTTATATATTATAGATTGATGTTGATAAAATAGAATTTATAATAAGTTTATTATAATCCTCATTGAAACATTTGGAGGTATTTCCTATGGAAAAGATCTATTATTAAGATTATTTTTAGTTCGCTAACGGAAACTGTATAAATTTACTATTCATTATGATTACTGATTTAATGATTTATGTAGGTCTTATTTAGCTAAAGCAAACTGAATATTGTTTACTACCGAACCCAAGAACACATGTAAGGATAGTAACCTTTACATTTTAAACATATCACCGTATGAAGGTAATTTTCATCACAAATCTGTAACTGGCAAATATTCGAAAATCAGGAAGATGGGGATAATTGTTTTATCATTGTAATGTTTAATATCTGTACATCGTCTAAGTGATACAAAACTCAAAAGCTTCAGGTCACGTGGTGAGTGCTGCTTTTCATTCACCGAACGTATATATATATATATATATATATATATATATATATATATATATATAAATTTTCACCCACCGACATAGATTATTTTCACTTTGTTAACATTTTTCATCACATAAATTGTACAGTGCATAAGTTACAGTGTAATCGCCACTCGTTTCATGTTGTTAATATTCATAATTAAATTTTGATCACTAAAAGTAGATACATGTGCATCTTGACACGATGCTTCGGTGTTACTCCTGGCGACCATAACTTGCAGCTTAATAAAACCAACCAACCGTAAATAACGTCGATGAATATATTTCATGTATAAAGTACAAAAACGACAGGGAGAAATGAAACTTTGAAGGTATCACCATATCTACTGAATATATTTGTAGTTGTGTGGGCTCAACAACTTAATGAATAACGCACTAATTTTTGAAACTATCGGTACATTATTCATACCTCAGTGTTAATATCAAAAGTGGGTTTCAAGTGTAACCAACTAACGAATCCTAAGTGAAATGAAGTGAGCATTCTGGATTATCTCCCTGGCCTCAGTTCAAGTATAACGTAATTCACATAGTAGTTTATGAAAGAATGCTATCACAGACTAGTAAACTCTAAAATCATATTCTCCATTAACGAAAATTTATTCACGATTCTTGTTTATAGTTAATAAGAAAGCAAGTAAACAAGGAAAACATATTAACATATAGATTAACTTAGCGAAGATAAGTCGTAGCAATAAAAGCAGATAGCTAGGGTTAATTTTTCTTAAAACCATTTGATCATTTTACGTAATCAATCAAATATGAGTCAAGTTAGTCCTTAAGTAATGACATAGTCGAGTAATCTACTACTTAATTAAATCACCATAGTATTTTCTAGACTCTTAATAGCCTAGGTTTGATCTTATTTAAGAAAAAGAATCCGCATAGTTAATGTATCGAAATTGAATATATCCTATATTCTATAGTTAATCTACTAGATGATGTCAATATTTCTAATTAAATGTATCAACAACTTGTTTAAATCATATTAATTAAGATTAAATAAGTGTTTTATTTCTTAATATAAACTACATTATCTCTATGCATCTCTAAGTAGACAATAGATAATGAAAAAATTTTTACATTGAATAACAAAATACGTAATTTTTTTTTCCGTAAATATCATTTTTAATTTATTTATGTAAGTAAATAGGCGTATATTTCATTGTTGTATGCATACACATGCTGCTATCAAGTACACACATAGAAGACATGATGACACCAATTTTTGAACATATTTTGTGTACATTCAAAAAGGCATGAAAACAATTTTGTGGCATAACTACATGCACTGAAATAAAAGGTGAGTAATATTAATAATAATAATAATAATAATAATGATAGTAATCAATAAAGAAATTGTTGACTGACCTACATCGAGTAATAAGATTGTTATTGTTACTTTGATGTTGTGTTCTATCAATTGAAAGTGACAAGAATGAAATCTGTCGTTATAATTTTTTTTTTAAAATCTTATTGGAATGTGATGAATGCTTGATAATAATACATTTGTAATGAATCTAGGCTAATAGATTTGGCTTCTTTTGTTTTTCTTTTGTTTTTTCCTTTTGTTTTAGAACAATGAAATCAGTTGTTAATTTCTGGAATAGAGAGATGTTTTGAATTATAACAATTATTTTTGAGTTGATGTTATGTATGTAAAAAAAATTAACAGAGAATTTACGAAAGAATACTGATTACATTGTGAAACATTATTGTGTATATGTGTGTGTGCGTGTTAGATTGTTAATCACTTGTTACTATCGTCGCGTAATTCAGCACGTGCTTATTTACAAACTATGAGTAAATTCTAGATATGTATTGCATGTAATTATTTATTCATTGATTATTTAATAAGTTTTAATTAAATTCAGTTGAAGTGGGTTGTGGTGAATAGCATTAAGTTTAATTGATTCAATTCATCATAGAATAGTATTGGTAGTGTACTATCGAAAACAATGGAACAATCGACAGCTGTTTCGTCCCAGTATGGGGCTGTCCAGTAATACGCACTCTACACTCCAACCCATGGGGTGTCGACTTAGTGGACACCAAACACATTGAACCACTGGGTTAGCATCCAGTGGCAGGATTCCTACTTCCATTAATTCATGGTATAGCACGACAACCACTCACTGTTGTCAGTGGCAACTGCCACACTTCCGAAAAATCTGAACTCCAACAATCACAATGACAATGGAGGATCATCGTGTTATTCCACAAATTGATGGAAGTGGGAACCCTACGATTGGGTGGCAACTTAGTGGAGCATACGGTTAATCATTCACCAACCTGAAGCCTCTGAGGCAGAATCTAGAGTGTACACTGCTCAGGAGTCTCATACTAGAACGAAATAACTGTCCAGTGCTTCCTAGTTTTCAATGGTATCCAACTAACATCAATCTGTGACGAATTCATCAATTGAAACTCAATTGAATTCGTATTAATTTCAATTTAAATTGATTGTAGAATTATCAATATGTGAAACTTATAATTTTGTTTAACTATCTTTGATACATCTGTAAGCCATAAACTTTTGGTGAAATGTCGGTTACAAGATATCAGGTAAATACTTTAAAATGCATTTAACAAATCTACTAGTAATTTTTCTTTCCAAGATTACTTAGGGATTTTAGTGAAAACAACTTTCGTACGATATCTATAAGTTAAACTACATAATGTTACTTCATCCTCT
Source organism: Schistosoma mekongi (assembly GCA_034768735.1). Taxonomy (NCBI): domain Eukaryota; kingdom Metazoa; phylum Platyhelminthes; class Trematoda; order Strigeidida; family Schistosomatidae; genus Schistosoma; species Schistosoma mekongi. The sequence goes on along the minus strand of CM068309.1, from coordinate 11,383,621 downwards.
TGGATTCAGTTTACATTCCAATTAATACTGAAGGGATGTTACTAGTGATCAATAATGACGGTTAATAAAGAAGTCATCTATATTACCTTCTTTAACATTATTCATATTGATTTCATCTAAAACTGACTTTAGCTGTTAATCCGTGGATTTCTGGATAGTTGTTTTGTTTGGAACTGTGGACACTTAGCAAAACTTTCTCATGACCCAACATAGGATGTGCAAGCCAATCTTTTTCTTATCGGGAAACATATTATCAGTAGGTTTAATTACATTTCAAAATTCAATCCCTTTTAATGTCTATGGCTAAATTACACCAGAATCATACGAAACCACGTCACGGCTAATCATCAGAAAGCACATGTTTGTATTGTATGGTTAAGTGATATGCAGTGATAAATTCTGCCTGAAATTTAAGACAATGAATTCTAACCCAGTGGTTTCAAAGCATCATATTCACAACGTAACATACACATTCCAGGTTGCATCTCATAAGGTATCACATCAAGCGAAAATATTCCAATTAGAATTAAAAAAGTTGTTCAGTACTTTTTGATATACATATGATATTTTGGGTAAAACCGGACCAAAGCATAAGCTATCATCATATGAAATTAATATATACTTACCACTTAGATATAGTATTGTAGTAAATACAACAAAGTTACCGAATATTTTAAGATTAGCCTACAGTGAATGTATGAAAAAACCTACCCAATAGTCATTAGGATGAATTTTTATCTCCCTGTTGATTACTCATGGACTGAAACTAATCAGCCTCTGTTGCTATAAGTTCATCTTTAGCGGATTGCCTCGATATAGATGCTAAATCACAAATAATGTTTAAGTTGGATTGTGAATGACAAGCGGAATTAAACTTAAACACTACCAAATAATCGTTAGTTTTAAATGCATAGTAGATTAGTATTGTGTTCTATGATAGAAGACATCAGTAATGATACCTACGAATAAACCTAAGACTTCAATCACATTTTGTTATGACCGATACTATTTTTGTCTCACTATCTGAATACAAATCCTGAGTTACATGTTAGTTTACAGGTAAAATGCAAATGATAAAGTAATTAAAAATTCATCGGCTTTTATGTTATTAATGAGAATAATTTAGTTTCAATTCTGTTTCACATAAAAATACTATTTCCTTTCAAATTATAATGTTGCTTGCCACATATAACTTCAAACTTTATGTAATAATACTTGCCAGAAAAAGTCTTTTATATGTTTTTTTAGTTATCCCGATTAAGGCGTATACGTTATAAAACAAGGTTTCCTGTCTTCGCCTTCTCACGTAGAAGTATAATAATCAACAATTACAACCGTTGGGTTTTGCGATTTTCCCTTTATATTATATCAAGGTAGACACGGTACCCACTGGAGCTTAATTAGAGTTTACTAACTCACATTTTCAGCCTAAATAACTTTATTATATTCTCAAACCGTCATCCGGTACTATCTGTCTCATTATTGATATAACTAATCCTCACCTATCACAGCTTTTTAACAGATCTATGGGTAACGGACATAAAGTCGGTTAGTAATCAACATTATTATTGATAAAATAAGAAATTTGTAGACATTGTATAATTCAAAGTTACTTTTTATCATTCACGATCAATTTATATTGGCAGTTATCTCCAAAGTGACTTATTTTCACAAATCTCCCATGGTTATCACGTATTACTAAGAATGATAGTCAGTACTATGCTGCAACATAATACGGTAAAAATTGTACTATCAACAGTACGGGCCAAAAATATACACCAATCACTGTCTATTAAGTACAATTTGAGTAGTTGCTTATTTTCTGTCTATGAAGTGTTTGTGGAAAAACATCACCTTTTTTAAACTACATGTCACATATTCAATAGTTTACCGTCATATATATATATATATATAGGCAATAGAAACTGGAACTATTTTCTCTTTTGACAGAATGACCTTTTCTTTTGAAATGTATTCATTCACGTAGCCGGGCATTTCGGTTTCAACAATACAACCTGCACTCATTTAAGACTATGTATATCTGTTCAAAAAAAGTCACTGCATCGCAAACAATGAAAGTAAAATTCTTTAAAGCGAAGAAATGCGAAAATTTAGTTGAATAGGAAGTTGAAACCTAGAACCACACCACCATTCTTTATATATTTGGATGATTGATTTTGGTTTTATTTTGTTCTACTTCATTGTTACATGGCAGTATCAAGTTGGATTTCTTTTCACACTTTCACAGTTTCCGTCTGTGATCAACAGGAATAAAAGACTAAACTTCATACTTCTATTCTGTATGTGTGTGTGTTTGTGGGTGTGACTAGATTAAAACAAAAAGGGTGTTTTGTTTGTTTTAAACTTTATCACGATCATCTTGTTTTCTGTTTTTTTCTCACCTGATTATCAGTAGACATCTGGAGTGTAAGAGAAAAAATAAACTTTGTAGACAAACAAATTGAAATATAGAGTACATCATGATTATTCTCATCACTGTCATTTCCTAAATAGGGCACAATCAACTTGTCCATTTTGATGTCATCTATTATTTTATCAGGTAAAAACTCAGACCAAAAGCAATTCTCATCTGACTCAAGGTTGTTCAAGAAAAATCATCAAAATCTAGCTTAGTTGATTGTATTCGTCATAGATTAATATCGGTTGTGTTAGTGAAAACCAGGAATCACTTAATAGCTATTTCGCCTTGGTTTGAGGCTTCTCAGAAGTACACACTCTACACGTCGGAAGTGAGAGAGTTACGACTAGTGGTCTTGACTGATAATCTCAGTGTATCACACCTTCATGCAAGTAGGAATTCTTATATTGGACGTTGGCTGTCCGGGAGTGCGGATGATAAAGCTCTCGTCTTGAGACCTGAAGGTTGTGGGATTGATTCCATAGTATAATCAGGGATGAACATAGCCAAGGAGGAGTACCATATTATTACGAAACGTCTGTCCATTACTCCCTGGTTCTCAGTTGTGTCCCACCGATATCAATCTAAAATGAGTACCATCAACTAAAATTAGTAACTATCTTCCAAATTCCACTTCACTTCAAAATTTACTATATTTACTGCAGATATATGATGGATTTCATGAAATTTCTCCAAATCAAATCTATAGCCTGTAAGTTCCTAGTATCTAACATTTACTAAAGAAGCTTTCTGATCATAAAGAATAAATACACTGTGTTTTTACGAGTATTTCGTTGTATACATTGATTTGGATTTTAACTGTATGATGATAACTTAATACCCTCTCAGAATGGATACCATAATCTATGAATAAATGCCTACGAAAAATGTATTCTTTCTCAATGTAATAATAAACATTATTTAACACCATGTAAGTACGTATAGATGACATTTAAATACATTTATCTTTGTAGGAATTATGATTTCATCAGTCAATCACTGTATCATCCAGCGTTACAACTTCTATGGTCTACTTTTTAATTCACTTGTATATCCTTGAATCATATTTTCTAAATCTACTCCAATAATACTGTTAATAAATGTCCTGTTTCAAACTTCTCAGTCCAAAGTCTTAACTAAGTAGAATCACTAACCATTATGACATTGCCACCTTGACTTAAAATAGTGAATTGATAAGATACAACGTTATCTATTGCAACAACAACATAATCTTCCTTGTAAGTGTCTGCTACAGCTAAGATTTCTGTTTCGGTGAATTCATTTTTAAAGCTGTACATTCGCGAAGCTAAACATTATGCATAATAATAATATTAATCAATAGTATTTATTAGTGATAATAAGTGAATATAGTAATAACAAAAGTAACGTTACTCCTAAGGATTTGAAAATGTAGTTATTATGGCACTGATTATTTATCAATATGCTATGGAAGTTATATACAAAATAATAATCGTAGAAAGGTTGTCAGATGTTAAAATGGAAATCAAAATACATCTGAGATGAAATATGCTTAGAAATGGATATGTAAATGGAAGTAAGTTAGTTAAGGGTAACTAATTAGTAAGAAGAAGGGGAAATGTAACGCTCATCGGAAAAAAGGAATAACTCGAATTTAGGACTAAAGTAATGGTAGTGGTTGAATAGATTAATTTTAGATACACAATTTTGATCTTGGTAGTTGCATAGATAACACTTCACCAGTGATAATGCAGGTGGAAGCCCGCTTTCCTTGATAGGTTTCTGCTGGTCTTATACATGACTTCTAATATATGTTCAGTATTGATAACCTGACATGTGCTCACAAAATGTTCAATAATTAAACTTATTACAGATCAACTGGTATCTAATCACAACAAAGATGGATAATGTTCTGGAATCCTCTTGAATATGATACACATTGAACTATATATATAACGAGTTACACAGGTGAACGTTAAGTGAACAACATATGGGATCGAACAAATGCAAGAGTTTATTCATCAGGTTGTCCTTGAGCATGAGGAAACTGAAGAATTTTAATCTTGAAGTTACTACGAATAAAGTTCTCTGGAGTGAGCTCAATATTCATTTCTTAAAGACGTCTGTTGCTTTTATCATTAGTTGCAATATATGTACAGCTGGATAAAGGGTGACACAAATGTTAGGATGAATTGCTTTCTTAAATTGTAAAGCATCATTTGTACCCATCTGTATGATATATAATTGTGCTTTTCAAGAACATATCTACTGTTTCTTCTCTTAAAAGTGCATATATAAATACATTTGTTGATTAATTTCATGTTTGTTACTATATTCTTTTAAGTTTCAAAAATAAGAAGATTAAAATGGACATGTTGTATATACCATATATGATAAATTTATTCTGTGTACATGGGTGTATTATACACTGATAAAAAGGAAGTTAAAAGATAACCCAAATCAACTTGAATAGATGTACAACTTTAATTTTTGACATGTTATGGACACCACATATCTACAAATATAGGGCTACTCTACACATCAGTTTTTAATGATAATTAGCACTCATTTATTGATTAGACACCAGAATATCTAGTAGTCTTGTTGACATATTGAAAGTTACCTTGTTATTCAGTTGATAAATTCCTAGTGGAAAATACAGATTGATAGATAAATGAATTACCGATATATTACTTATGAATTAACCTATGGTAAACAAGATACTTATATAGTCTGAATAATAGAAAACACTGCATTATATAATATGATAATGATTAGAGTTAGAATAAAACAACAGTGTAAACCTAAGAGAACACAACCTAAAAGTGAAAAGTAGTTAGTATTTTGTGTATTATTATCTGTAAATTTATTAATCGTCTTACGTATATGTTTGCTTTTGTGAATTTTACATACGGATTATAAAACTAATGTTTGTTCGTTAGAGACATATAAGTTTGTTATAGATTTATAATAAAATAATTCCATCGGTAGGCCTTGAGTGTTGTATTGTCTTCTATAATTTTGATGATTTACATAAGAAACTATCATTATCATTATGAACAATATCATGTGGTTTTCTATAACATGAAAGTACATCAACTGATCACATTTAAGAATTTCATAATAGAACGAAATAACTGTCCAATGCTTTCAAGTGATTAATAGTTGCCTAATTCAGACCAATTTGTTATATTAAATTGACATTTAATTCAGATAGCTGGTAGTGTTTATATGATAATCTATGACTTACATAGGAGTTGCTGTATTACTGTTTCTTCAAATTGATTAGTAATGCAAATTTAAATATTTATTAATTTAGCAGGAATTTTAGATCATTTGAACATTTCTGATCGCTTACACAGTCTAAATTCAGGTTTATTGCATTCATTAATGAAACCCTCACTTCACTTGAACTATTGGTTTTAAGTACTAGTGTTCACAAATTTCACTCTCATTAACTATGATTAGTATGATGTAGTCAATCTTCTGCCTTCATCTAGAGAAAAGCACTCGATTTAATAAAGGAATTTCAAATGAAGACATTTTAAATTAACTACTAACAAACTTCGAAATACAATTTCAGTATCATTTATTACAGTTTCAGGTACATAAGAATAAATTGATGGTATTGTGAGAAAATGTCCAATAATCTCTCTATGTTATTTTGTGATCGGGTGTTGATGAGATAGCTGAATGTTAATTTAATACCATCGAATTGACTGAGTTAAAATTATCACCTTTTGGAACTCGGACCAGTTGTTCAGTGGTAAGGCGATCACCGCGGAGCCTGATGATCTTGAGTTGGATCTCTAGTGCAGTTGTGGGTGCATACTACTGGAGAGTCCCTTATTAAGGAGAAATAGATGTCTGTTGTCTCGTAGTGATCAATGGTTGTGTTAATTCAGACCAATTCGTGATATCAAACTATTATTTATATTAGCTGACTAAATAACGGATTGGTTTACCTCAACAATTAAATTACGTCAATAACTTTAGATATTTTATTCGTTGAAAATGTCATCATGACTAGAAAAATGTTGAAATGTGCCACTGTTAGAGCTTATTATCAATTTAATTTCCGAAGTTATATAAGTTCTTTACGGACAAATATATGTGTATAAGAGAAAAATTAGTCGTTTTCTGATGATAAAATACTACAATTTGAAGACATTGTCGTAATAGCTTACGATAATCACTAACTTGCCACAGACTTAATATCTCTAACATAAATTAATACCTACCAGAAAAAGTTGTTTTGCGCAGTTATTCTCTGAAGGTTAATTATTTTACGATGTTGTCGATTGTGAAAGCATACAAGTGATTTGTCGTTTTATCCGTTCATCAAATCTCAATAATTGAAGGATGTCACCTGATCGTGTTTAATGAATTCAGGTAATTGTCAACCCATGAAAATTAGTATGTTATTGTTTTAGTGTATCATAAGGTAGTAAGGTTATTTTGCACTTCAAAAGATAGCTTCATTTATTATTATCTATCGGAATAGATCAAACTATTGGCATAGATAATATAATAATTATTTTTCTCCCGGCTGCAGAGAATACATTTTAAAGAAAAACATTGACGCTATTGACTTCTACAACTACGTGTGCACTAAGCTTTCATAACAAGAATTCTAAATTTATTTCCATAACGAACCAGTAGGCATTAGTATGAGAAACATATAAATTCCAGAAAGTAATAAGGGCCTGTTTCACCTCAGTTTTACAATATTCACTACTTACAATGGACTTCTGGCTTTTTCTATATTCCTTTTTGAAGACACTTTTGTGATTGATAACCTGAAGTAATCCTCATCATTTGAATGTCATCGCCTCTAACTTCTATGATGTGAAGAGTGAAACTCATAGACCACTGGTTGGTAGATTCACTACAGTATAGAGAATCTTCGTTCTTCTTTGTTTTTAAATTCAATACTACTGATTTACTGAAGTTCTTTTACTTCACCGGGTTATGCTTTATAGTTTCAGAATAAACATCATCGCCCGGAGACAACGTAGTAGATTCCATAATTGAAGTTTGAATCTTGGTACGAAATGATTACGAATCAAGATGTTATCAAACCATTTTCGATATTTTCTGATAAATCTACGAGCTTAAAAGGAAGAAATCATATTTGCAATTTATCAATACTACATGATCTTGCATCCAAATGGTATCTTGATGGAAACTTTCCTGTTAATCGTAATATTAATTATCAAACAGGATTTGTTACATCACTGTCACCTGCTGATACTATGCTCTACAAAAATGCACCCCAACCTAACTCTTTTTTCACTTCTGAATTAAATATACGCGATAACATAGTGAGAAAGATGAGTTCACCCAACAATATTACAGTTAACAAGAATGATAATCCAGTTGACTATTCTATGCATTCCCACTTTAATAATAGTCACTACTTAACATCTACCAGTCCAAAAGCACCTGTTCCTCAGCAATCAAAATATAATCACAATTCACTGGAGTTTTCCAATGACTGCAACAGTTGCAACAATATTGCATCTTCATTTAGTAAAATAGAGTGCATTTCAGAACCAGTTGTAAGTTATGCTACAAATAATGGAACTAATAGTGTACGTATACTAAAACGTAAATATTCTAAAAGTCATTTAAATGTTGCTAAGAGATACAGTGATAAATATATAAGGACAGGAATCAACAAGATCGATGGAATGAATCAGCCTAGTGTGGTTGATATTACTACCAATATTAATATAGTGAGTAATAATAAAACACTTAACGTTATTCACTCTAAAATTGAGGATTGCTTGTTAACCCACAATCTAAAAGAGACATCTTTAAATCAAAAAACTATAAAAGAAGATATAAATCTGATATCTGGGAAAAAACTAAAAATCAATGAAAATGGTCTTAAGTGCGACAAAAGTAGCATCAAGAAACAGACATTAGACCCGAATTGTTATCCAATTTCACCAGGTAACACACAAAACAGTGAAAACAACGAAGTTGATGCAAATAATGCCTATAACAATAATGATACGAAAGATAGTATTGTCTCAACAGGAGCTTATAAATACTTATCATGGAGAGAAAAAGATCGTAGACGAAGGTTTCGTGAAGAATGGAAACACTTGTGGCTTGTTGTACCGCATGGATTTCATGAAGTAAGTTGAAAGAAATAGTCTGCTTTTACCAATTGAATTGATAATTGAATTAATAAAAGTTAGAATTATTGGTTGTATTCTATGAAATAATCAGACCGTCAGTTTCTCAGCGAATGCAATTTTTTTGTAGTGATTGTCATTAAATGACTTTCAGATAATTACATGTCATTCACTTATTTACTTCGAAATATCATTCATCCTGTAGGTATCAACTGGCCTATTATTATTACTATTATTATTATTACACAATTAGCCAAATTAAATTGAAGACACTATCAGGAGGAATCCGATCGGAGAACAGGAGCAATGAAGAGCGACTAATCTCATAAGTTTAGTATTGATTTTGTAGTCAAACCATTTAAGTACACTGAACCCCAACCGACTCTTACAGTTAAGTCGTTTTCAACTACTTGTATTTACAGTGTCAACATGAAGATTTGGTGAATAAAACTTTGCATTGATACTTGATCGAATTTTTACAGTATTTATTTGTTTTAAGCACTGTTTAATAGTAAAATATAGACTTTTTCTTTGCATGCTCATAGCTTTCATCAGGTAAATATTCCAAAAGTTGAATTGAATAGATATTTACCAACATAATGTTATCAGTATTCAAAAACTTTCCGGTTTTTATACTTGAGAAACTAATGAGAGCTTTATCCGCATACTGGATTTGATAGTCGTTTAGCCTGTTTTCAAGAGGACTAGACATTATCAATGTTCTTTACGATGTCAGGAGTACAGCCACATCCATCCACTTTAGTTTACAATGTTGACAAAGCAGTCAGTTATTGTTTAAAGCGCTAGGGATTTTATTCAGCTGACCACTGAATGGAATCTAAATACGCCTACCTTGGTTTGATAACCCGATAATTTCAGTACCTCTCTTCCCACTAAACAAGTTACCTCAAAGTCTAGTGCATTAAAATGGGGTTATCAAAGGAATTGCAATAGATAATATGATTAATGTATAGTTCAGAAATAATTTCCTACAACTTTTTGACAAAATATGATAAGAGATTCACAAGAAAGGTACCTGCTTAGTCACAAAATATTTTTTGGCTAGATTCACACTGATTTATGAATAAGTTGAAGCATATTAAAGAATATGAACATTGACACCAGTATCAGTGTATACTATTAAGTTCATAAATATTGCAACTAACAATGTTGCCATTAACAATGTTGGAAATATTATTATTAACTATATAACGTAAATACTACTTTTATTACAGTTAGTGTGTACAACCTAAGAAAGAAATGAATACATTTTTTTCTATTTGAAAAACGCTGAAATGTACATCATAACATTCATTTATTACGGTTGATGGATAGATTTGATTATTATTATTAGTAGTAGTAGTAATAGTATAGTCATTATTACTGTCTTTGAACTATCCATGAACATTTCCAACATATGTTAATGTATATTCTTATGTTTGCGCATTATCTTCTATAAAAGCAGAAAATACAATCACTAGCGGTGTTTATTCAGACATCCCTCCGTGTTTCCTACTATTCTTAGATAAAACAAAAATAATTATTCACACGTACATAGTGCTATATAAAGATTAGCCCATACAAAGTCTCATAAATGGTGCTGTATTACTAAAGTAATAAAAAATTTACAATTAGTAGAAGAGTATGAAAAATAATAAACAGTGTCGAAAAAATAGAAAGGGAAAACTAACTAAGAAGACAGGAAAATACGTTTACGCAGAAATATAAAGTGAAAAAAAACAAGTAAAGGGAGAGAGGAAGAAAGAGTAGGCAAAACAAAAAAATGGAATGGCCGATATAACTGGTTGTCTTACTTTTTTCTATCGCCTAATTTTCTATTTTATGCATCTTATTTACTGACATTAATTGGTCATTTAAATATGGATGATTTATAATTTTATGCACTGGCATGTGCATGTATATATAAGTGTAAAGTATTGATTCAAAAGAAAAACCTGTTCCTTTCATATCAGTGATGAAGGCTATAGAGAGAAAGGTTTTGAAATGATTGTAGCTGATGAAACTATGAACCTTAGTCTATTTAAATGGCTAGGCCATGTATTACTTATGACCACTCGCGGTTTACCTAGATGAACAATGTTGGCTAGTTTATGGGTAAGTTGGAAGAAAGCTAGAGATAAAAATTTCAAGACGTAGCATCCTTTATGAAGTCATCAACTGTTGGTCTTAGTCATATTGGTTGATTTAGGTTACCCGGAGACCATACAAATATGAGACTACTGATTAGAAACGCTGGATGATATGGCTACAGTAGCTCAGCTGCAATCACTCCTTATTTTATAGATTCGGAGTTTTTGTATTCCTTCATACATGCCTTTACATTCCTTCTCCAGAACAATATCGCCGTGTACATATTGGATGATTGCTGAATTATCGTGACTCTGTCGCTACTAACTATTGAGATTTCATCTCACCATGTTGATGGTGGTATAACAAGTTGGTCTAACACACATTTGTGCCAGGCTATACAATAACTATGAATGACTGACTGGACCAATAAATGTCGCATCTTACTTGACTGTCTAAACTATAATAGGCGGAGTAGGATTTCGAACACGAAACTACCTGAATGGAAAGCGCTAGCCACTGGAAGAGCCACCCCACTCACTCCTCCATTTTCAAGTCAAGAAAGCTGTATCCTGGTAATAAAACACTTAATTTTTAAGTCAACTATGCTTTCTTTCAATTAGAGAGCCTACTGATATCGCTAGCTCTCTCATACACATAATGTGGCTGTTAATAATGCTTGTCTAAAGAAGATGTTGACAACTAAAATACATGTAATCAATCTTAGTGACTAAAATAATTATCAGACAAAACTTTTTTGACATGACTAATTACTAGTGAGATGATATATAGGTAATTAATTCTTCTGTCATGTGACATATTAGTTAGTATTAAGTATTCTATTGATATCACAGAACATCAATCCGAGGTAACAACTGATAGCTTGGTGGTTCCATACCCGTTCATTTTTATATGACATTTCTATTATTCGGTAAGTCGCCACATCTATAAACTTGTTTTTATTCACCGAATACAGGCTATAAGTAATAATATTTTCAGAAGCAAACATATATATATATATATACATAAAGCTAATAGTTCCACGCATTCAAATCTTACTATACATTTTTGAGTACAGGATGCTTGAATATACATTCGTTTAGCTTTCGTTATTTTACTCATCTGATTGTAAGGATGCATTCACATCCAGCTAGAGACTGTTTTATCTCTTACCTGTAATGTTCAACTGTTTGATTGAGATATATCTCTCCCGATAATAGTTAGAAGGAACTTAATGCATATATGGTTTAACGGTCCGCTATAAGGTAATGGAAATTGTAGGCGAATTTCGAAGCCCTAAAATTCATTTGAGTTAACAAGTGTGTAAAACATTTTAACTATTTCGGTTAACTATAAATGCCTTACTGAGATAGCTCAAAGTTATTCTTATATTACAGAATACAGACATTACTAATTGTGATGTGGAGTTATATTTGTCAGCTATGTAGTAGTTTAAGAATAGATTTTACATAGTGTGAACGAATTCATGCGAGAGACATACTTCTGACTAAAAATAAGTTTATGGTCTAAACTATGTAGCAGATTTTTTATACAATGACATATAAGATGGGACTAATAATAATCGAATTTAGTTGATTGCAGTCGCCACAGATAAGTGTCAGCTGGATGCCACTCAAAATCAAGGATCACTGGATAACTGTCTAGTTCTAGTATAGGACTCCCCCATGGCCGTGTGCACACTCGATTCCCTCAAGATTTCAAACCAAAGGTCTTAAAGTCTCAAAGTGAACCATCTGCTATCTGCGCCACTGTGTAGGCGTTTAGTAGTATTGCCCTAACTTTGTCAGTTTGTGATATAGCATGGCGAGCATTCACTGTCAATGGTGATAGGTGTCTCACTCACTTTTAGTGACATGTTGTGAAAGGTGGCGTTCAGACTTGTCAGGTATAAGACAGTTATCATCACTGCAATTGACTGATCGTCAAGCTGCATCTCAAAATGATGAAAGTGGGAATTCTGCGATTGGACGACAACCCAGTAGTGCAGATAGTTGTGTTCGTCTCAAAACCTGAAAGTCTAGAGTCGAATACCTTAGGAGAGAATAGAATGTGTGCACTGCTGGACAGTTCCCTGATAAAACGAAACGGCAGTTTAGTGACCCCTGTTTTTCAGTATAGTACAGCCATTATCAATTTGCGAAAAATACAATCAACTGAACTTAATACTTATTTTTATAGAAACAGCTCACTTCAATAAAGATACTGGTTAGTGATAATCAATTAATTATTAAATTAAAGATTTCAGAATGTACGAAATAGTTTGACGGATATTCATACTAAACGGCATATAATTAACAAAACCATGTACTTATGCTCTTTTTTAACATATCCAGGTTATGTGCCTTGTTTGTCATAAAGTTATGACCCAAAGAAAACTTGATACAATAAAACGCCATGTTGTTAGAAGACATCCGGATTTACTAAAGATGCCGGAGGGAGATAGACAAGAATTATTTGATCAGTTGACAAAACGGCATAACTTAATGGGAGACACAAACACTAGTTCAATAACTAGTTCTCCACGTAAACTAACACAAAATTCAAGTGATTTATGTAAATCTAATTCTGGTAAGAATTTACATAGTTTTCCAAATACACACAAGACAAAGGAATCCTCACAGAAATTTGTGTGTAATACCCCTAGTTGGTCAACTTATCACATAAGTGATAGGAATATATTAAAGAATGTCAACAGGTTCAACAATATTCCATTATTTGACACACCAACTTTCCAATCTGAATTGTATAAAAAAAGTAGAGATTCAATGAGTGAACTATGTCAAGTGCTCAACATTAATCCCACACTTAAACAGTGTTTGACTTCCACTGGAAACGAACATTTATCAAAACGAAATAAAGAAGTCTTGGATACTGGAACTCCAAACTATGTACCAGTAAAATTACCAGAAGGTTGGTCTGACTTTTTGAAAGTTGCCGGAAGTTCAATTCCTACTTTCACGTCATCAGCTAATGGATTAGTCGACTTACTTAATTATTCCACTACTTCGAATCAATACAACCCTACAGAAATCAATAAACATTTATTACCACGGAGTAATCCACCATTGCTCTCTTCGAGTTTTTCACAAAAACCGTTATTCTCCTCAGAGTACCAAACTAGTACCTGTGACTCGTTTGGTCAGTTTTGCTCATCTACTTCACCCGGTATCAATATAAATTCTGTAAATTCACTTGGCTCACTAACGAATAAACTATTGGAACCACCAAATTCACCACTACTATCATCAGTGGTGAGACCAGAATGTTCTCCTAATGTTCAAATTTCAATCAAATCACCTGTTTGTATGAAATCAACTTCTACTGAGCACAGCAACAGCATCACGATTGATGATAAAAATTTGGATATAATTAGTGATAGCATAAACTGTATTGGTCAAAAGGGCAACATTGATAGGGATATGAACGTTTATGATAACAGTCCATTAAGTAAAACCTATTTAGATTCCCAGTTGTACTCAATAAGAGACCACACAGTTCATGATTATAACACAAACGAACCAAATCAACTCTTAGGATTGTCTAAAAACGCATCTACAAGTTGTGCAAGTAATAAACCATCTGAATTTGACCCAATGGTTTCAACAGTAAGTTAATGGTCACAACACATATTTTTGTTAGAATTATGAATAGCATAATTTTTTATATTTCTGAGTGCATTTTATTCAAATACACACTGGTACACTAGTGCAGAGATTGGTGAAAATTTCGTTTTGACACAAAAGTTCCACCAAAGAGCTATTCATCAAAAGCATTTTTTTTAGAGTAATTTTTAACTTTTCTCACTTATTTACATCATCTGGATCTTAATAACTAGTTAGCTGTTGGCATTATCTTTTGAAATCACTTGTTCATTGCATCAGCCTTTATTAGAAATAATGCTATAGGAGAAGGTAACTGATAGGTCTATTTTGATAGAATATTTTCTACTCACGTAATTAATTACTTGCCCACTTATTGTTTTAACATACATTTCGAGTTAGTGGATAATTTGGTTTCGGGCTAAATATTGTTTTTCATCAGACGTGTGTATAGGTACCTGTATTTGTTGCAACCATTTGACAATGCGTGTAATAGAGAAAATGACTAAATAAATTGGCCAAATAAATATGTACATAACCTCTCTTATACGTAATTATTTAAAATACACTGAAATAAGTCACTACTATGAATCTATTAATTGTCCTGTAGTCATATATTTAAGTTGGATTGTGACTGCCAAGCTGAATCTAGGACGCGCGTTTCGTCTTATTTGGAACTCATCAGTCGGATATACCTAATGTTGAAGTTCATATTGGGATTCGAACTCAGTCCGCTTCGAGATATCCTGTAGTTATTTTCTATGAGACATTAGACTTATTATTAGCTGATGAAATTATCCTCAAATTAGTGAAATAGTCAAGTTAAAATGTGTTAAATGTTCTGTATGAAACATAAAGCGTAGATAATTTCAAAATGCAGCATATGCTTAATAATGTGCACTCCTAAACTCGTCGCATGTATATGAATTCACGTGATAGACTGTTTTCTCTAACTGCTTAATATTTTTATTCAAGTTCTTACAGAAGAATCGTGAGGTATAATGTTGAGCTACACACTATTGGGTAATAGTTTTCAGTCGTAAATTATTAATTGCAAACTTACCTACTCTATCTTTTTTAATCAGAATAAGTAAAAATGGTCCGGAACTTCTAATCATAGGTTGAGTTATTAATAAATAGCTTTCTTTTCATTGTCCTACTCTGTTATCAGATTCCCGGTCTTGAAGAAAGTCAATATTTCATTATGGCCGCTTGGTATACTGCTTTAATGAATTCTACCAAGAGTGCAAATCAAGTTAGTGATATTACGTCTTTGAACCTATGTAAAGCAATGTGGAATAAATCAGTGGGTACAGAACAGCCCTACAAATTGCCTGTACAATCTCCAGATCCAGAAGTCTTTGACACTTATTTACGTGTTTCTAGTAATTCCGATCAAAATGCTTCCGTTCGTTTTAAACAAGAAAATCTTAGTGATTCCTCAGGTTTAACAAATACTGAACAATCTCATAAGCAGGAGGTTGGTTTGTGTTTATCGAAACAAATCAATCCCTCTTGTCAGTTAAAGGTGAATTCGGATTTGAATAAATTTACTATTTCATCATTACTGAGTACAGAACATCGTAAAACACCAACTACGTTGTCAACAACAACATTAAAAAGTATTAACCAATGTAATAACATTCCAAAATCATCATCGGAACTCAATGATCCTGAAGAATGCTCCAAATTCAAATCATTTTCAGAGTATATTTCATGCATTCTTTATAGGATTCATGAAAAGAATATAGAGAATTCATTTAATGTTTGTAATCAAATTAAATTTGACACACCAAACTTTGACTTTTTAAGTCATATATTCTCAAAAGAAATCAGTGCATACCAAAGAAAAACCACGACATTCACTAGTCCAAAACTATCAGATTCATTCCACAGTTCCACAGAAACTATTTCGAAATCTAATACACTTAATCAGTTGTACGGTGATGTTTGTGTTTCACAAAATCACATACCATCCATATATTTCTTGGATCCAGACAATCGATTTACTAATCAGATGGAAACGTATATTAAACGTTATTATGATGAGCAACTACGACATAATTTCGACCATATTCAGAAGGAAAATCAATCCAATGAACAAGTAATAACATCGTATTACGTACCACTAAGTAAAGAAAATAGTATCTGTCCAGATAGTGGCCGGGATAAGTAGTTGAATAGAGAAAATTCAAAAAAGCAAACAGATTTAACAAATTACATGAAGTTTCCATGGAAATTCATACAGGTGGGTTAACGTAAGGTTGAAGTAAACTGGTATACATAACTAAAATAATCTTTATGATAATTACATCAAATGTTTGTAAGGTGCTGAGATTTAGTCATATACCAAATGGTGGGTAAGTCTTAGAAACTAAATATTAAAAGATGTGTTGACATATATTGTCACTAATAATGTGTAATCCTAGCGTGAAGTGTTTCATCTTTATTGGTTCTCTACATAGTGCAAATGGTGTTGAATCACTTAGAGTAGTGGCCACATTACAACACGATACATAGAATTCAGTCAGCATTATAAAGGACTTGACAAACATTAAATTGGCCACTAAACATTGATCAATTAAAGTAAGTGTTTGTTAGGCTATTTCTCCAACTAAATGTTCAACATCTCAGTATTGTATATAGCATAAAACACCATCGAGTTATCCACCAAGCTACTGAAACAAAATATTTACAAAGAGCAGAATTATCATAAAAAGCCATTTGGTTTATTGTGATGAGGATCACATGAAGATTTTAGAATGAAATTTCACTATAGCAGCTGAAAGAATCGATGTTGTTAAGTGCCAATAATCAATTATCTGGAAAATTTAGCTCCGTAGTCTTATATATTAATGAAATATTCACCTTCTTAATAGTTATGATACAGTGAAAATCAACATCGACTCTAATTTTGCAGATGTGAAAAATTGGTTTAGACTAATACTATAAATTCATAAACTATACTACCTTTTCTAAAAATGAAGGTTACCATTAACTGTGTAACTAGTAGCATAGAACGACGAATTAGTAAATACTTTATCCATTCTATGATACAATTTTAATTGATGTGAAATGGTAAAATTTTCATTGATTTGTAATATGAATTTAAGTATTAGATTCTACGGACCATCTAGTTTTATTGGACTGAACTAATTTTTTCCAACAATATTCTAACAGAACTGATATTCACTTTACATCCAGTCAAATGTTTTCATT
This sequence comes from Schistosoma mekongi, assembly GCA_034768735.1. NCBI lineage: Eukaryota > Metazoa > Platyhelminthes > Trematoda > Strigeidida > Schistosomatidae > Schistosoma > Schistosoma mekongi. Next base: position 11,366,150 of record CM068309.1, on the reverse strand, counting down.
TCATTTTAGTTGACATATTTTATTTAGTTGAACTATGAATATCACTTTTTTTTGTTGAAGACAATTTGAAGGAATATTGAAAAGAAACTGCTTAAATGATAACGCCTCTACATGAATTTTTTTCTGAATAAGAATCTGACTTTAGCAAAAGAAACAACAGAAACTAACTGGAGACAAATCGGTTGAATGATTACAAAATACACCAACTGAATATTTTTATTTGTATTCTTCTGCTATACAAATGAATAAACACAATAACAAATTATGACAAAGTAAGTTTCATGGACATCTAATACTAATAGAAACTTGTTAAAAGATACAATTTCTCGGAAAGCTTCTAAAATATTCTCTTTTACTCATTTCATTATTTTCAAACATTCATGTTGGTATCATCAGCAAACATTGAAGTTACTTATTGTGTAGAAAAGGCTAAGGTTGTAAGTATTATTTGGTAAGCTAATAAAGAGTGAAGTTTATTTCAGTTTATCTTTACCAATTCTTCTGTTACCAGTTATTTTGTTGTTTTTGAACCAAATTGTTTATGTTTTTATTTTGCAGTTACCATTAACAAATTATTTATTGTTAATTAAATTTAAATACTCTACTACAGTTACTTAGTTTGTCAACATTCCTAGTTGTAATAATAAAATCGTTTATTACACTTTACTTTATTATAAATGAAAATCCGTATTGTATTGCATTTTATTTCTGTATTGAGTTATATGAATGTATTTCTGCAGATTATGATGTAAATCACTAGTTAGAGTTAAATGATGTTTAATTTTGTTTAGTTTGTATAGTTTCATTAATAGTTAGATGTGATATACTGGTAGGAATGAATTATGTTTGAATTATTCAACAGAATAGGATCTTTCATAATTAGTTATTTGTTCCTGAACTTAGTATATAATTTCGACTACTTATGTTAATTTTGTTCACAACTGTAAATTTATTTAAAGTATGATGATATACGTTTGATGCACAGTATATTGTACATGTTATGTGGCTTCAATTGACCCATAATTATAAGAGGTGGGTAAAATAAAGTTAATCACATGTTGTTGTATTTATTGTTTGTCTGTTTTTGAATTATCATTAATGAATAAAGTTCCCTAAAAGCTCCCCACCACCCATTGTTTATTCACTGGAAACCATGCATCAGTCTTAGGTAATTTAAGGATAAAAGAACACAATTTTAGTACTGGAAATAATGATGGTTAACTTAAATTCATGGAAGAATTACAATTTGCAATCATATTTATGATGTTACAACCTTTTTAGAGTTTAATTGCAAGCATTCTCTTGGAAACAAGTAATTTTCTGACAGAAAGTCTATACTTTTTATATTCTAGCAGAGTGAACATTTACTATATTTTATTTGAAATAAAACATCAAATATTCAATCTAGTTCTGCTATCTCCTATTACTTAGTTAATCAACAACAAACAGTGTATCACAGTAATGAAATGTTATTAGCTCCATTCACCGAAGGAATATCACTTAGTTTACCATTATATTCTAAGGTTTTTAATAGTTCACGCCTTTTCTAATAATAATACCCCATTACTACAGCAATTATACGGGGGCTGTTAAGGTTAGTAACTAAACTTTAGGTGGATAAGAAGAAAACAAAACGAGTAGGGTATTTAATAAGGCGATATACATGCAATTCAGTATTTAGCAATTTTACTCTATTAAACGTCTATAAGTTAAGTATATTATATCATCAAGGTGTTATGAACATTGTTTTATTAAGAAATAATTGTATCTATGTGAAACTCAATAGTTATTCCCGCATAATTTAAAACTAATCAAATTTCAAATGCACTATTCTTAAATGGTGTCTGTTAGGGATTCGAAATCTCTAGAAATACAAATGTTCATTTTATCAAGTTGTATTGATTCTTTTGGTTAATACGATTTGTAAACTTACATCACTTTTATATGAGCACATTTGAGACAACATTTAATTGTATTATTATAAATGTTGATAATTCCAATTTGACGAATAGTCACTACGATTATTTTGTATATATAAAGGAACGTGTAAAATATAATAGGAATCTGATTCTGATTCCGATTCTGTCTTGGTTGGTCTATCGGCTTGTTCTTCTATCCTTGGCTTGGGACTGAGTAGGCATAGGGCACACGCGCATTATCAACTAGGCACACCTCAATAGGCGTCCCACTCAACCGATCAACTTTTCTCACGTTATAACAGTGTCGAATACAATATTTTCATACAGCTTCTTCTCTTTACAAGTATTATTAAGGCAAGAACAACAACTGAAGCAGAATGATGTAAATCCATTATATTTTACAGTTTCTCATCAGCTACATGCAACCTATAATTAATTATAATCGCCAAAAAATGAAACACTTATACATTACATCAAAAGAACTTGAAAAATTTTATGTTGACATGTAAATGTGAATCCATTAAAGCACAATACAATTAGATCAGATTTAGAATATCATTATCATAGTTGTTTATTAATGGGGTAGCTATAAGAAACTCCTACGACAGCAAATATAACTGAAGAGAGCGTAAATACAAAGTTAAGATGAGTGGCATAAGTTATGTAGTGGCAAATACAAGTAAAAAATAACACATTAAATGAGTAAAGAGGAATTAAAAATTAGTACCGATAACTTTGAGTAATCAAATATTAAAAAGTTTTGTAAGGGGAAAGCACAGTTTATTACAGTTCCCTAATACACATATACATTTAGTACAAATCGTTTTCTGTCAGTTGTTTCAGCAAAGCATAAGAGAGTTAGATTTACCTATTTGCAAATTATTTTGGAAAATATTGAGATGTCAATAGTATATCCACTATCAATTAAATACTAAGTAATTCAACTGATAAAATGGAGTTGCTTTTTTAAACTCAACTTATAACGTATATCATACAACTTATTCCCTTCAAAAATTGGAATAATCCAAGAACGATAACGTTCGCAGAATACTTTGAATTCAATGTATTTCGTTGGATTCTTATCAGCTAAATAATGCTAGTGATTTTTTAGATAACTGAAATTATTATTACATGTTGATTTTGTAAGTTGAGTTGTTAATCAGTTAATGTTAGGATTTTCTAGGTGGTGGAACTGTAGAGAAGTTGAATTTAGAGTATTTATAAATAAATATGAATATTCTAGAGTTTAATTACGTATCATGACATAGTTGTTAGGACAATAATTCAATAGGTGACGTAAGAATTAGAGTTCAGTTGAATAGTTATCTATAGCTGGAAAACGATACTGGGTCGCTGATCTTGTGACACTAGGGCAATCGAAGATTAACTACTGATTTCCTTTGAATATAATGGTTAGGTTTTCATCTTCTAATTGCAGTGGCCTCAGCAAATTTTAACAGAATTCATTTTTGTTATTTGTTGATAATTTTAAAAGCATTTGTAATATCGGCCTCGTGTCCCATGTCTACCAAAAGATGCGTAATTGAACTTCTAAAAGTGGATACTGGTCATCCTTTCTGTTCTTTCGACATATGTACTTTGGCAAGTACACACAACTGTTGTCTTCTAATTGATTCATAACTACATGTTAGCCTATAAATATTCAAGTTCTTTTAAATTAAAGTATGTATAGCCATTTTATTTTTAATTATTATAATTAATTCTAGGTTGTATTGAAGTGACAAGAAACTGAAATAAAATAAATTAATGAATTATCTTCATTCAATCGTTGTACTTGTTTACAGGTTTCATAAAAAGAACACTAGATAAGGAGTCAAATACATTTAGTTACCAAAACTTATGTTTGAAACTTTCTGAAAAAGATAACGAAAGTTTTTCCGAAATATATAAATTATGTAATAAGTGTTAGTTTTACAACTATTCAATAGATATGTACTGCATTCAAATTAAAACAATCGAGTCAGTTTATCAAGATGAAATGTTGATAATTTATCAGTTGATAAGGTAAATCTTAGTTATTGTCCAAAATACGATACATGATACAGATAATTGTTTAGTTTTAATAAACGAAGCGTATAACTCTCTGTTCTTATCAATGTACAAAACTTCACCGGACAGTTGTTAACTTATTAACTAGAAATTATTTTCACTAAATTTCATTTAAATCAAATAGGATATTTTTACTAAAAACTAACCAGACCTACATTGAAATAGAAACTAATTGTTAACCAACATGAATTAACTAAATGTTCCGACAGGAAGTAAATGACTTTTACTTGTTCTACCATATAATCAAATTATTTAAATAATAAGATGCTTATATCAAATAGAGAAATAAGAGCAGTTTCCATCTATTAATCTTTTTACCTTTATAGGTAGGTTGTTTGTATTTATTTTTGTTGATCATTTGTAAATGGTTTAAGTAAAGTCATCTAAGATTCCTCCATCTGTAAACAGATGCTTCTGTTTAACATAGTGATCATAGTTGATAATAAATTGTAATCTCTCTAGTAAGTAACATCTCGGTTAGCTTTCTTGATAATTATTCCGAAAAAAGCAGACTACACATAAGTATTATCAAATACTTATAACTGTCAATAGTCGGTAATGTAATTTCAGCGTGAAAATGATCACAAAATATACGTTTTGGTTGCTACGCTTTTGGATGATATGAACCGTTAGTTAAGTACAAAGGTTATTAAACTACATATATTGTTTATTACAGAACTTATACACGATTTAGCGGTATACTTTGAGTAATTCAGCTACTTACCATTTTATTCACCGCCATATCTACCACATGCTTATGACTGAATGTTAATTGAAGCGTTCAACCAATAGTTGACAGTAAATTATCTGTTTGACATGAAACTGAATCAAAGATAAATTGTATGAATATTTTTTTAGATTTATTAAATGAAAGTTAAAATATTAAGAGTACATTTTATTACATCATTTGTCATTTGCAAAGTATTCATAATTTAGAAAATATAATCATTCAAGAGTGTTTAAAAGTCATCATTAGAAACTATTTAAGAAATTAATATCAAACAGCTTTAACGCAACTTATAACTTGTAAACATTTGCAAAAGTGTCGTAGTAATACTGTTTAAAATGAATATATTATTACTAATCGAAAATAAGAAAGACTACTGAAATACTGACGAATATATGAAATGTGCATCACAGAGATTTACACAGGTTGGTAGTGTGCTCAGCATAGAGACCATCTAACTTTTGGTATTCATTTCAATCTTAGGTGATAGATATTTTATCTGCAGTAATACATGAAATAGTAAATCTTCTATGAATAAATGATATAAGACACTTTACTTGATTACGCATACGTATATATTTATTGTAGTTTCTTACTGTAGTTGAAGATATATTAATTTCTGCATATTCATTGTGACTAAAATGATATAAATCATGTTTTAGTTTTTTTCTATATGTTAATTGTCCTGTACTAATTTAAGTTTAAACTATATGTATAGTAGAAACATAACTCTCATTTTACCATGAACCTAAGCATCTTTTATTTTACAGTTATTATTTGTCTTTCTATATCTGAAATAGGTTGGTTCTATAGAGTTAGATAATAAACTTTGTTGTTAGTATTTCTCAAATATCGCTATCATTTGGGTGCCATTAGAAATTATGGAGCATCAGACAGCTGTTTCGTACTAATGTGGGAGGACTCAGATAGCAATACAGTTTGTCCCACCAAAGACTTAAACTCAGGACGTTCACTTTCAAGTGTGAGTGTAACTAAGTGCACCAATGGGCTAGACAGCGTCTAGTGGACGAATTTCTGCTTACATCGATTTGCGATACAACGCGTCATTGGCGATATGTTTCAATCCATATATGTCTGAACTACACCAGTTGCCACTTCACACTAAAACTTCATGAATATTCTGAAGTTGGCCACCAATGAGCTCATTATATTTTTTTCAGAATTATTAATTAGTATCTGTTGTACCATTAAGCTATTCATTTTCTTCATAGTCATTAAGAGGGGAGGGGTGAAATTATTTCGTAAAATTATATTATCACCTTGGGAAGTTTTCAACAGTTACTTATTACACTCAAGGTTACTACACAACTGATTTAGTATTTGAAGTTCCTTGATTGGTTCGCATTTTGTTTTCACGCATTACTTTTGTTTTATTATTGAATATTACATGTGAAAGCATGCTGTATATGCGATTGTGCTTCTAATGTAGACGACATCGTTGAAAATAAAATTTTATTTATCGAACATTCTTCTAAAACAACATGGCTGTAAGAATTTTGTATCAAGAAGAGAATATATTTAAATTTCAGGCTGAAAGTGTATACAATCAAAATATATGTTATTTCATGTTTTTATCTTCACATTAATTACACTGCAGAGTGTCATGAACGATTATTTATAGTCCGGCACTACTTTTATCAAGAGTTAACATCACTTGAATATTTATTGAAAACTAGTAACTGCTGAACAGATGTTTCACCATAGTTGGAAATTCTTTAACATATTAGAAAGTAAAGCTGTATACGCGATCATTATCTAGGTTCCTTCGATTTTCCCGTCTCCTTCAACAATGTTTCAGTTTACGATATAGTACAGTATGTAACTAACGTTATCATAATAAATCGACGTTTATGCAGTCATTTTTCAATTTTTAATTAATTTACTGTTTGAATACTCTAATGTCATATAACGCTCAAAAGTGCAGTCTGCAATGACTAGTGTTCAAACGTTTTTGTGTACCTATGGATTCAATAAAAATTGTAACAACCTATCAGTGATGTATGATGAACTATGTATAGTATTAACAACCCTTCATATTGAGTGTAATATATTATGATACTAAATTAATATGCATTTGCATAGCATGTATGCGACCAACTTGGCATAAGAACTTAATCATTACGAAGAATAAGTAATGCAAGATAAAAATGAAAACAGAAAGGTTATTTCTATTAGGACTACCTAATAAATTATTTATTTGAATTGACTACAAGTAGATTTCAGTTAGCCACAACAACATACGACATAGATATATTTTCACTTTAGAATCATGTAGAGGACGTTTTAATTGCTGTTAGTCTACGGAAGAAACTATCCCCGATTCTTCAGTAAATTTCGAGAATTAATTGAGCCTAATCATACCTGATATGTACCAGGTTGTGAATTTTGACTAAATGACTGAATAGTGTCATGTTCGTTGTAACTAGCTACTTTCATTTTTCCTACAGGTGGACTTATAGTTATCTACTACTAAGGTGACTAAAACATTTTCTGCTACTCCCCTAGACTTATTAATTCTTTGATTTAAGTCGCCCCTCTGGAGAATACTGAATATTTTACACTTAGTTAATTTGTGTGGTTTCTATCATTTTTGTGTTATTATTTCATTAATCTAATGTCCGTTGAATGACGAGATAAATTAGTACTATTTCATTTAAGCTCAATACTAATCTAAGTTTATTTTAGTACACAATTATCTGATAAACAAAGCAACGATGAAAGATTCCATTCATAATTTTTGTTTAAATAACAAAAAACTTCTGTCTATTTATGGGTCAATGTTCGTTTTTTCACTCCAACCCTTGGTAATTTAAACAACACATTCATAGTTCATCTTTTGTTTCAGTATAAGCTCATACTGTCTCTAGTACATATAAGTAGTTAGTGTCATTTAACCCTCCAACCCCCTCTCACATCTATCCATTCTCATTAGAATATTATATGAAACAAGTTTTAACACCTTCCGAGTATAGAAAAAATAGGGGGAGTAAATAAATCTTTTGTGTTAAAATTGAATTGTACCGTGAACAAAGGATAGTCCATGGTAAACTAACAAAAAAATGTTTTTTTATTCGAAGTATCAAAATAGTTTGCATGATCAATTTAATTTACTTACCGAAAATCTATAAAGGTTTCATTTATTATTAGAATGTATTTATGTAAAATAACAAAGTTGAGTTACAGTGGACATTTACAGATGAAGCATTTAAAAAACTATGTAATATACAATATTATTGTTATTTGTAATTGTTGTATGACTGTATTCTTCATTGTCTAAATTTAGTAAATCAGAAGAGAGCTTCGTATTAGAAGTTTCAGTTGAAATTTAAGTTTAGTCATTGATATGTTTTGAACTACGACCAATCATGATATACAGAAATAATAACCATGCAATGAACCAATACAGCTAAATAGAGACGAGGACCGACTATTGTATTCCCGTATGTTTGACATAATATTGCTAGTCCAGAAGCCTATTAAAGGGAGAATACATGAATGATAAACCAGACTGTCCATCAGTATAGAAAAAAGTTTATTTAACCGCGTTCATTCATATATCAATCAACTTACAGTAACTACTAGTTAACGGAAAATCGGCTACTGAATAAACATTACGAAAGTTAGTGTGAGTGATTATTTTACGAAATTGAGTACAAAATTATAACTTAGTTGATCAATACAATTAAATGTCATAGTTTATGCTCCAGAAGATAACTAACATCGGATTAATTTGGTGCAATAGAAGTTCATAAATCAAACATACAAAATCCATATAAGTCAGTCGTTTTGTTTTCTGAATAGTAGCATTTTCGGGGATCTTAAATCCTCAACGGTAATTCTTCCTATGCATTATTCATGACGAGATAGTAATAATCATATTTTTTTAAAGTATTTTAGGCTGCTCTATGGTGAGTGCTAGTAAAACCAAAAAGTGATTGACAACTATTGTATTGCTGATTTCCAGTAGCGCCACCTCCCCCCCCAAACGATCTGAAACAGGAATCAACTTTAGGGCCCTTTAGTCCAGCGATAAGCGATTAATTTTATGTACTGTTGGGCTGGCGTTTAAACATAGGCTTTCTACTTCAGTCAGTATGTGAGATACTCAGATAATTCTACTACTGAACGCAATCACGCAACAGCATTGTGTTCAACTATCAATCAGAATTTCATCTATTGATATTGACAGCTACAAATATTGTTCTTCTATTTCAGTTGACTTATAATGTAATAATTTATCCTACATTCTGTAGATTACTACTAGTATTAACGACATAGTTATTTTCCTATTAGAAACCATTGGAATAAATATATTTAGTTATATGTATTATGCAATTATTTGTAATGAGTAGTGCTAATTTGTTAAACTCCAATGATAATCACCGTATACGATCTTAAATAGATCACTGTTCATGTATTCTATATCACTAACTAACAGATTCATGTTAATAAAACTTTCTAGGAAGAATGATACAACCAATTTTTATTGATTTCCAATCTTAGCATATCTAGAAAAATATAATAATAATAATAAGGTATGATTAATGTTACATCTTGTGCTTGATAACATGACTAGCCACAGACAACTTCGGCACTCAAACGCCTTAAACACTCCTAGTCACAAATTTAGAAGACAGAAAACGAGTTGGCAGGAAATTTTATTCCAGTAAGATAGAGAGTGAGTTTTGTACAAAATAATTGTATATTTCTAATTTTCTGAAGCAATAAACTCAGTATAATAATCCATCCAATCCGAACTAAGCAGTTAAATTTATTACCCAATCTGAAGGCTCCACATCGAGACTCTCGGCTGTTCTGTAGATCAGTGATTAGATGGAATGTCTTCGGCCCTTTCTGGGGTTCTGGAGGCTTCGTTGAGATTTCTGGGAGCCGTCCCAACAATTAAACTATATGATAATAAAAAAATATTTAAGTGTACAAATGCTAATTATAAGTTAGTTTAAAGTATACACTATGATGTCATGGAGTATTCTGATAGTTGATTCATACCAAACTATGCTGAGAATACTTATCCAATTACAAAATCCAACATCAGTACAATATTACCATTTTAGGAAGTGGGCATTTATTAAAAAACGATATGAGACATTTTGGAGAAGAGAATTTTCTTCTCAACAAATTTATTTACAGTAGCTGTACACATTCGTATTAATAGTAATTTACTAGATACATTGGTATAATGGGAAAGACAGAGTTAATTTTATCATAAAGTTAGTTTGATATCACAAATTGGTCTGAATTAGACAATTATTGACCACCAGGAAGCACTAGACAGCTGTTTCACAACGAAGCCAGAAGGTCCTGGATTCAATTTCAGGTGGAATCGTTAATTCTTATTCCCGCAGAGTCCCATACTAGGACGACACAACTCTCCAGTATTCCCTAGTAGTGAATGATTGTCTAATTCGAATCAATTAGTAACACCATATTAATATTCAACAATCTCTACAACACTAAATTAGTATCATGAAGTGTTTAGAAAGTGTTTCCAAAAGGAGGGATTGTGTAAGAACTGAATAGATAAATGGTAACAGCATTATGCGACTAACTGTTCACTCAACGAAAATGCAAAGCGTGAGAAGCGAGAAATTAAATTCGTGAGGTTGTTAAAAAGGTAATAAGTGAATAGTGATTTTCGAGCATGTCGAAAAATTAAAAGTTCCAAAGGAAATCGTGGTCCTACACCCATGGTAAAACAAGAGCTTGAACGTGTCACTTTGTATACACAAATTCAGTTTAAAGTTATGAAGATGCGTTTAAGAAGTGAATGGTTTGTGTAGCCAATGTATCTTACTCCACAAGATCAGGTAAACATGCAGATACACATGGACCTGGCCCAAAGAAAATATTTATCTTTTGTACATTTGCGAATCATAGGCAGGCTAATAAAGACAATGTGTAATCTAGATGTGTAAAGCGTTTTCTCAATGATTTCAAAAGTCAGTTCCTCAAAACATCGGCTACAGTATTACTTCTGAACTCAATGCTCATAAACCTAGTTTTCTTTTCTACTATTGCTACTCCTTCAGGATGTGGTTTTGGTTTCATATTTCTATTTATGAGCCGAGGTGGGTAACCATGTTTGATACGTGTTTGTAGAAGCTAAAACAATTCGTCTTCTATTAAATCACATGAATATACAAGTCTAGTACAGTAGAATAAGGAGTGAGTTAAGTTTCATTTTCTACTCAGAGGAATGCATTTAATTATACTTACAGTACGCTAAGAATTATTTCTACTGCGAATATCGACTTACTACCTTTGTCAATTTACATCTGGATTCTTAATCGAACCGCTTTCGTTGTTTTTCTATTTTGATACACACATCGATACTAAATGGCATTAAAAATATATGTGCTACACAAATGCCAAGATAACGTTGTGGAGAAAAATAGGGAAGGAGGGCAAATAAGAGCAAAATGTAAAACTTAGTAGGACGACTAGAGAATTACAAAGCAGGAAATACAGTACAGGTAGGGAAAAAAGCAAGAGGATTTTATTCCGGTTAAGAGAAGTTATTACACTTTTATGACGCTTGTAATAGGAAATTGCGTCAATGTCGCCATGGGTTTTTATCCTATGCCATATTTGATAAAGTCTGAAGTCACTAATAAGCACCATCTCTAGGACCCCAACCAGGAAGTCGGGAGGGACTGATAGATGCCAGCCCTATATAGCTCTATCTCATTCTATGACAACATACCATAAACTGTCTGCTTTTCCAAGCAGTCTCAGCGTACTGAAATACAGACACCCACTACACATACCATATATTATATATCAACATTTGTAAGCTAAGTCGTATGTAAACCAATTATAGGGGTTTTATAGTAAATAACATACCCAATATATGAGTTTCACACTTAAAGAAGATGTCAATATCATTTTCAATAATTGTTTCAGAAATTCTTTTGTAAGTAACACTTACTTATGTATATCAACATTTCATTCCCTTATTCATTTATTATTGTCAGACTGTATAAATGTTAGCCTTTTTTAAAACTTGTAAGTGTACTGTAAAACAATAATTGAACAGTAACAGGTCATCCATCAAATTCAAAAAGATTTACCTATTATTCTATTAAGTTTTAACTACGTTCTGTTGTCATCAGTAACAACCATCTGTCAGCCTAATTAACCTACAATATTTATACATTTTTATATCATTGTAATTAGTGTACGGTTTTTATGTTATTCTCTCGTTCGTCTCTCTCCCTCTGCCTTCCTTCTTCTATTTAACTGCCAATAACTTATAGACAAAATACAAACATCTTTCAAAACAGATACATTCACATACAAAATGTAAAAGTAAATAAAAACAAATCATCGTTGACGTATATAACTTCATACTTATCTTTGTTCACTACCGCCCATACTACTCTAATCAGTAGTAAACATTTACGCATTTAAAACGAAACAGTAATTAGACCTGTTACAAATAGAAGTGAACTTATTTGGATTTTGTTTTTTAAGTGATTTATTGATGGGAGTAGTGTTTTGATGAATAATTTTAAAACAATGAAGAAATTAAATATATTATGAATTGTGTGACCCTGTTTAAAACAATCGAACAGCGATTTCGTCTTAATGTGGGACTTCTCAGTATTACCCCACTAGGACTTTTGAACAGTGAACCTTCAGATTACTGTGTTAGCATTCTCCTTTAGAGGATTAAACTGGTATTCAATAGTTGATATTTTTAATTCTAGTTACACGATTTCATCTATTGCCATCAGTGAGTAACTGCCCCACAGCCGACACTATTGGACTCCATTGGCTACATCTTTAGTTACATGACCAGAAATATTATATTTATGCACTATGGTGAATGTCGGGTTTGAATTTTGTATCAAGAATTGAAGTATGTTAAGAAACCAGTGAAAACTAAGAAGTACATAAGAAGTATATCATTCTTATATGCAAAGCCCTAGTAATGCTCACTTACTATACTATCCGGAATCTTTCATGTTTGCAGGGAACCTTTAATCAACAGCTCCATTGAGTTGGTAAGCGTCACGGATCTAATATCAACTGAGTAAATCTTAAAAACCATACAGCATAGAAAAATTGCTTCACCTTGATTCAGGTCTTTAGCAAACAACATCCACAACTATAGCTGCGATTAAAACCACAACGACCAGTTCTGTTCCAGGTATACAGCCTTCAAACTATTGAGCTAGGATTTATTGGTCGGAATTCATAATTGCACTCCGTGAAATAGACCAATCTTCATCTAACGATTTCTGTAAATAATTTTCTCCATTTATAAACTCCAGTGGTTGCAATTTCTTAAGAGAACTAATCAAGCGCGGAGTTTTAATGCAAATTTACAACAACTGAAAGTGTTGATTACTGAATTCTTACTCAGAATTCTAAAGGTTGTACATTTTCCATAAGGCTTGGAACTCCTTATTTCTTTTTCTGGTGAAGTTGTGATTGAGCACTGTGAAAGAGTCGTATACCATTCTTTTCTACTTCTTAAGTATTGTTCAGTCTATGTTAGTCATCTGTAAAATAGCATAAACATGGGCAAACGATTGATAAAATAGAAAAGTAAAAAATAAGTCATCTGACTAGATAAAATTATAATATAACAATTACAAATCTCAACAGTTAGCTGGTCAACAACAAAGTCTAATAAAAAAGAATTACCAGTGAACTAAAAGATACTACTAGTGGTATGTCTTCTGGATCTCTCGTACGTAACAGCCAATAACGTCATTTATGGCTGCTCCAACGAAGTGAACTGAATCAAGCCATACGCAACAAGTGATTTGCAGTACCAATGAGCGAACAACATTGACAAGTGCTGCTAAGTAATCTTTATTGCAAAGATTTCATACTTCTATGCCCGTCGTGTATAAATTTAGTCATCGAAATAAATAATACTATGTTAACTCATTAAATTAACAGTCTTACTAATTGAATTTCAATTCCATTTCTGCTTATGAATAACACACTTACGTAAATTTATTTCATTTCAACTGCATTTGATTAGCCGTTCTTATCACAAATGATCATTTTTAGCGAAAGCAAATCCTTTGGTTGACTGAATTCATCACAGATCGATGTTAATAGAGTACTGCTGAAAACAAGGGAGCATTAGATAGCTATTTCGTCCTAGTATGGTATTCTTGAACAATGCAAACCCTAGATTCCGCCCTATGGGCTCCAAGTTGGCGAACCTAAATCTTTATTGAACTTATTACTGCTGAGTTTATTAGGAAGATTCATTTCAACTTGTTGGCAAGCAGTTTATAAAATTTCTATAATTCATAGTAATGCATTTATTTATTGAAAAGATCTAAACTAGATTATTCTATCTGTTAATTAATAAAAATCTCATGACACTTTTCTCAACTACCTGCATAAATATAGCGTTTCCGAAGTCATAAGATTACAACAAACTAGTACTTTGATATATTCATCATGGTAAACTTCTGATTGATGGAAAACAATAATAAACAGTGATAACAATGTCAAGTGACATAATCTAAATGATAAAGAATTCTTTTAGTGTCGCATATAGAAACTGTTGGTGTTGATGTTAAATATTTCTGACTAGAAATATACAACTAGTGTCTTGTTTACTTAAGTTAAAACTGTAAAGAAAGAAATTTTATGAGATTCTTGCAAAATCAATCAATTTTTTGCAATAATCCATTTAAAAACAAAAGCTAACGTAAATATCTCAATCAGTTATACATTATAATGTATCATAAATCGACTTTCAAAGTAATAGTTACTATTTATCGAATATCTAGACACTAAAAAATTAATCGTATCCCAGTGATTTCGGTTTATATCCTTTTGCAATACATACGCAACTAGACATATAAATGATCATTGTTAACATTGTTTCCAGATTTTTGAGTGGTTGATCATGAAAGTCAGTGGTCATTTGATATTTTATGACTAATTTCAAGATAACTCCGGAGTTCTAGCGAGTTCAAAAAAGTTAAGAGTTAGACTGATTACTGAGATATATCTCAGTGATGGAATGTGAAATTCTACTACTGAACATGGGCTGGTTCACTGGTGCACATGGTATGATGCTTACCTTGAGTGATAACGATCTTGAGTACGATCCCCTGGAGGAATCGGAAATGCACACTGATGAAGATTCCTATATTACGGTAATACAGTTTCCCAGTGCCCTTGGTTTTCAATGGCATGTAAGCAACACCAACATACAACGAGAGCAACCAAAAATTTACAGACTTCTGTTAGAACTGTTGTATTTGTAACTAACAAAGGTAAAAGCTTCATTTAAAATTGGTTAAATATAATTTTCGACAATAGTAAATTCCCTCCTTTACTGTGTAGTTAAGAGTGTATAATCAATAGAACTATTAAAATATTCTATCATAATTCGTTTTATTTTTAATGTTGAGAAGCAAAAACCACCTAACTTACTTCTAAAACGATGAAAATAGATAATATCAAATTTAAATGCGTAAGTTTCATCACGATTAAATGCCACCTTTTGAAGGACAGTGTGTTTACACTTAGATCAGTTAGAAAACTCTGTAGAACTAAACTTTGCTGGCCAAACGCAACAAAATTCGACCTCAAACATTTTTTCAATCAATGAGAACAAAAGTTAATGGCAAGAAATTAAATATTGCGGAAAACTGTTAAAAACTAGAAAAACTTAGTGCATACAATATTTTAACATGATCAATGAACTTAATGATGTTGGAAATAGGTTTATTTATTCTAAGGTCATAATATTTTCTATACAAGAACTTATGCTTAGGTATCCGATTCACATTAATTTTGAAATCATGGTAAGGGATCAGGTGCACTTTTTACGTGATCAATAGACTTAGGTGAATTGAACATTCTCTCTGGTTTTTGAGTTCAAGGAATGCCTCGATGGATAACGATGCGATGCATATAACGAAGATACGGTAGAGGCCAGTAGTCTTTTTAACCACTTATAAAATAGTTTTCCTCCGTAAGAGCGTTGGTTAGAATAACTATAATAAGAGTTGTTAGCAATAAATTCGCGTTATATGGAAATGTCCCTTGCCTCAATTTTTATCGTAAATGCCCAAAATCTAGTAAATGGGAGTAAAAGTACTTAACCATTCCATCCTGAAGTCTCTTCCTCTATTATATTTTCCTCCTGTAATGGCTCTTTTATCAACTCTAATTGCTCTTCCGATATCTTCTAGCAACAAGTTCAGTCCCCGAGCATATATTATGGGATTGTTGATACAGCTGGGATTCCTAAAATTTCACTGTCGCTTTTAAGCGTAGACGCCCGAATAAACGTCCATGAAACAATCAACATAAGCATTCGTCTTAGTGTTCATCTGGAAGCAATGGAGAAAATTTCCGATGTGATTAATTTCTTTTACCAGCACCCCATGTAACCCCAAATAACTTCGCTACGTCTGTTTGTTGATTGTCTCACAGCTATATTGAGTTCATAAATACAAGTAAACATCATGCAAAGTTATCTGCTGGTTTGGAGATTGTTAATATTAATGCTGTCAAAAATTCCTATCAGCCTATCTAATGTAAGCACATGTCATTCTTCCTACTTCTTATTTTACTATTGATGTTCACCTTTATTATAGTTGTCGTAATAACGATTATCATTATTATTACAACTATTATTAGCATCTTATTATTACGAAGGCTGTCTCCATGTAGACTTTTCAAATTTTCATTCACACGTCTCCACTCTGATTCAATGGTAATCATAATTATTATCTCCACCCTACTAATTACATAATAAGGAGGCAATAAATTTTGAAGTTATGAAAAGAACCAAAATCGAGATAATACCAATAATAAGCGTAATACTAATAATAATGGAATAATGGAGTTTAATAAGAAACCATTCAATTAGTAGCCATCAAAAATACTAATTCTCTTCTTATTATTACCATAATTTTGATTCTTTTCATTGTTTCAAACTTTGACTACACAATGTACACGTTTCATAAATTTCCTCTCTTCAATTATCAATTGATTGATTTAATCACTAGGTAATCAAAAGATTCCACATGACTACTAATCAAATTCGTGCAATTATTCACTGATCTATAATGCACAGCTTGATAATCAATTCGTTGGAAAGAAATCCCTTCATTGGATGAACTTATTTTATGATTTAATGTATTTAATGTAATGTACTATATTAATGAATATTTCAATAAACTTTAAAAAATATCATTAGGATGAAATATATCATTTTACACTTAGAATAAATATGAACATTTCAGTTTTTATTGTGTACAACAATATTATAGATGCGTTTCATTGGATAGATATTAAAAAAATACAACGGAAACATAACATTCTGTCAAAAAACCACATGGTATTCTTATATATTCTTATCTATTGGCCTCTCCTCCCTTCTTATTAATTCATTTAACTATGTACAAATAGCATTATAACTATGTTTATAAGCTCCATGTAATGTTAATTTGATGTTTGATGTAATAATAAAAGGTATGCAAAAAACAATATAATACAATACCGCTTCCCTTTTATTTACTTACATTGATTAGTTGTCAAATAATACAATTTCAACATAATTAACAAGTTTATATGGTAACAGCTATAATAAGTAAGTTTAAACATCGCCACTACTATGTTGGAAATGATTATGATGCATAATACTTACTTTACAATGTAAAAAAATTCTTTGTTTCAATTATATCCGGTTGACACTTCCTTCACATTATATTAAAATTTTCATTTAACATTGTTTCTTTGTCTATCTTTCGTACCTCCCATTCTAAGTTTTGTGTATTAATAAGACAGTCATTATTCTCCTACTATTGTCCGAACCATATTTTCTTGTGTGTGGAATCTCTATGCTACATTATTCATATCAGTTTCAATGTAGTGTTCATTGATCACATTTGCTTTTTAGTTTAAAGAATAACTAATCAAGTTACATATATAAATTACTTGACAGCATATACATAGAAATGTATGTAGAAAATCGAAGTGTTTGTTGAAGAATTTCATACTGCACTGTTATTTAGTCAGTTCATGCAATGCATGTGAATTACAATAGCTATTATGATACATAATACTCACATATGTTGTTCACTGAGACATAATTACAATTACAATTTAAGCAGTACTACTTATAAGAAGTAGTTTCCCCATAAAATAATACTTAACCATTATAAACTCTAATCAGAAGATTCAACCATTCAAGTATATACTTTCAAGATTTTAATAAATGAAAAATCAATGTCTTCAGTTCATGTAACATGATGGCGATAACTTGATACAGTCTCACATAGAAAATAAACGAATATTTTTCCAATACCTTTTTATTCTTTTTCAACACCATTACTAAAATAGTCGGACATGTAAATTGCTGTGCAAGTTCATATAGTAATTGCTGAATCATAGTCCATTTATAACTTTTATGGAAGCCCAAATATCCATTGAATTGATGAAAGAAGAGTAATACCAACATATTGAACCCCGATATTATTTTTAGTGTATGAACAATCGTATATAAATAATAATAATCGTATTAGTAATTGTTATACAAATTGATATATTTCAATCTTATAATGTCACTGATTCTTTAAAATGATTCTAGTAGACAATAAGAAAAAAAATGTGAATGAGTCTCAAAACAAAATGTTATGCACACTTGATTTTACATCGTGGTAAGCCTCCCTGAATTAGACTCTTTTTGGGAATACACTTGATATAAGTCAACCAGTCAACTGAATATGCCTACCTAAAGTTTGCATATAGTATTTCCCGCTTAAGGCACTAACGTATTATCCACTGAGCTATTGAGTGCGCTTAGAATGCATGCATAAAAATAGAGACTGATGACTTGCCGTCCAGAATATCATCAAGAACGAGGAGGAGTGGAAGAGTACTTTTATTTCCAACTACTTATTTTCTAGTAGTAGCAAGGACGGTATTACTTGACTCATGCCAAGTTAACATATATCAATTATGTGTTTCAAAAATTACAACCATCTTTACTAAAACAAAAATCAAGCGATGCAACACTGTAAGGTAGAATAAAACTTACGTACAATAATCAATTCAGGGAGAGTGTAGAAAGTTTTAATCATTAAACTTATGTTAATTTCCTATCGTTTGGCCTACCAACGATCATAAGTCATTTAAGATATATAACTTATATATTTTGATATGTCCGGATTCCGTAAGGATAGATCGATAACTGACCAAATCGCGACACTACGAATGATTATCGAACAATCAACCTATCTCTTTATATCAACTTCCCTCAGTACGCGAAAATATTTCATAGCGTTGACAAGAAAGTATCACGGAGTCTTCTTTGATACTATGGTGTACTTGAGGAGATCACCAGTATCGTAAGGAATTTTCACGACATACTATACTGCAAACTCGTGCATGAGATTTAACTCGAAAGAAAGACCGGTGTCAGACATGGCTGCTTAATATTGCCCTTTTCCTTACCATGGATGCAGCTAGACGATTTGGACCTCGTGGATGACCAACCTAGCTCTTCCATACTACGCTTAGCAACAAATGCAAATGAAGACCAACAGTGTAGTAGCAGCCACCTCGACCAGCAGTAGGTCTTAACACACACAACGGAGAAAGAAAGATACTTAGACATAACACAGCACAATGAGCACCAGCTTGTTCACACTTGATATGACAGAGAAGCTGCTGAAGATCTGGAAACTCTCACATAACCGGACAACACACTGACTGGCAAGACAAGGTAAGGATAATATTCCTACAATCACAGAAGAATATCTGGAAATCACAACAACTGTAAACCAACACCAAAGTCAGAATTTTTAATGCAAACGTGAAAACAGTTTGTTCTATTGTATGTGGCTGAATATGTGTAGGGAACTATGAAAGCATAATTCGAAAGATGTAAGTATTTGCAGGTAGTTGTCTACACAAGGTATTCTGGATCCGTTGGTTAGATACCATCATCAACAGCCTACTGTAACAGAGAACGAGCTGACTACCAGCTGGGGAAGAAGTCAGGAAGAAATGCTAGAAGTGGATAAGATGCAGACTGACAAAATCAAAGAGGGTTCTGGGAACCGTCCCAACAGTTGGTTATTTCATTTTAAGTTATGGATACTACTGAATACACACACCTAACTTCATCAAGAGACACCAGCTAACATTATAACATTCACAAAGGCATCTATCTGTGAAATTGATTATTGCCTCATATAGTAGTCAAGAATATCTTAATAATACATCACTAAAACTCAAACGGTACTCTAAGGTTAAATATCGTACTGTACTCCCTATATTCAAAATTCATAAATGACTCAAGATTTCGTTTAAAATTGGCTGAAATATACTACATAGTGGGATATAAAGCGGTCATATTTTGTTTTAGTATGACTACTGATTAAAAACTGATGTATAACAGGCATATAACAAAACTTAGAAATATAATATACTTAGTCGGGTGTCGAGTGGGTTCTTGATGTATCAACCTCTATATTACCTGTCAATATCATTGTAAATAAAATTATACATAACACAATCCATAATCTATCTTTAAAGTAAACACAAGATGTGAAATACCTTTCTTCTGAATATTTACTATTTTGAAACATTTTATTCAAACCAATCAATTCGAAATTTATAAAAACATTGTGAGTCGTTATAAAACTTGGTAAATCCGATTCTCGAATACCCTAATTGAACCCCCCCCCCTTGACTGTAGGTACACATTAGTTTTCTGTAGACAAAACTTATGACTTATAATTTGAATACTTCAAACAATTGAAGGATGATGATATGGAACAAAAATAAAGTACTTAATTCTTCAAAAAAGAAAACTCTTTAGCTGCAAATATAGAACAAAATAGTCGTATGAAATTCGACTAAAATAGGATTATTTCACACTTCATAGCACTTGTTTATTTATTCTACTCCATAAAATCAATGTCGAAAAAAATTAACAATAGCGGTAACAAACCAATTTATCAAAACAAAACAAAACTCTCCTGTACATAGTTAACAACACGTTATTACGCATTTATTCAAACTGTAACAAATGTCAAAACTATTCAGTAGTAAAAGTTCGTTGTTTAATTTTTTTTTTCCTCACTAACAATTTTCATGTGTTGTATGTTGTTGTTAATGGTCATTTCTGTGTTTGATGAGAATAGAAAAAAATTTAGTCAAAATTCAAAATGGATTACTGAATTTCGCCAAAATACCTAAAAAGTACTCTGTACAGCTGTTATTTTTTTTTGTCCATTTTGAAATTTATTAACCATAGAAACACATAATAAGGTGGAGAGTATGCCACTTATAATCACTTTTATCAACAACAACAATAACAAAATGTATCTATGCTACTACTAAGGTGAAAACAAATGTGAACAGCATTCAGTTTATCTGCTTAGAATGTATTTTAGTATGTATTAATGTATTTGCGTTTAATTTTATGGGACAATTGACAAATTTTTTTTTTACATACAACTTGTCAAATTCGGTTTTGTAGTGTTTTCACTCATTTACTGTCAGGAAAAGTAATTAGTAGTTATTTAGTTTAGAAATATGATGAAGAAACAATGTTGGTTGGCATGCGAATAAAATATTTCAAAACACAATCTCACTATGAACTAACACTAATACAGAATAGAATTATTCATATTCTTAAGTATGAAGGTATTTCATTTTGTAAATATGTATACTTGTGAACTAGTTTGAAACGTGTTTAATCTGACTGTGTTTAACATCATATGTCAGATAAATATTCAAAATCATCATCATATTCATTACTATATGACTAGTTATAGTAAAGAAAGTAGAAAACATTGTAGCTTACCTACTTTAATGACATTATTTTGTTGCATATTATATTCGATGCATGAATTTCAAAACAATCTTCACTTCTCACTACAAAGGACAGACTAACAGAATTGAGATATTCAATATAAATTATACTAAAAATCTGTGAATACGCTATGCAGTTAATGCATATATGGTAAATCACTTAAAATTGAAATAGAAATATTTAACAAAGCGTTTACACATTTGAATAGTAGTCGGCTCAATGGTTTGGCTGAATCGAGAAGAAGTGTATCTGCTTTTACCTACGTAATAATACAAGCGTTGTAAAATCATGAATGAAATTGCAATTACTAAATGACAGTAGAATAATTTCAAATGGTTTTCTAGTTATCACCAATGGATTATAAAAGAGAATTTTAAACAAGATATGAAGGTTCATGAAGTCACACATGTATAACGACATATTATTTACTTTATTTGCTACTTTGATGTCAAATATAGTAACTTGCAGTATTAATTATCTCGCCTTCAGTAAAATTATGATGCACTAGTCATGCATCATTTTAAAAACCGTAGATTGTACTTCTAATCATTGATTGGACTCGTCACAGATTGATGTTGGTACGGTACTATTGAAATGCGGTTAACACTCTACTATGATCAATTTGTGACAAATCCAATCAACAAAACGTAATACCCATCACATCAAAACCATTTTACTTCCAATTATATAAATTGGAAAAATTACTGATTATTCTCTACTGGTTCTTTGAATTCAACTTACAAGTTTATTGACAGTAACCCAAAGCCCTTACAATCGGCAAGTAACATCACAGTAAGAAAGAAAATTGTTTTGATGAAACAGCGATTTCAAATGTTGTACGGCTTAAAAAATCCTAAAAACCTATCAAGATCTCCAAGGATACAGTTTGACTCAAAAGACTCTCAAGCAGTATTCTGGAGTAGATATCTTAATCAGGAAAAAGTTATGTATATACTATTGTCTTATTATGTATTAATCATTTCATTTATTCATTTGGAGTAAGATATTTTGTCTAACATAGAGTTCATTTACATGCAAATATATGAAAACTGCTTTGAATGGCCACTTAAAGGTGGCTGAAAGTTAATTGAAAAGCCTGAAAATCCGGAATTCGATTCCCTTGTTACGTTGTGAATGAGTATTGGTGAAAAATCCAGTGCCAGGATGAGACAGTTGTCCGGAGCACCTTACCTTTGCGTAGTTGTCGAACTCAAACCAATTTTTGATAGTTAATTGTAATGACATTTCACTTTTATCCCCATCTTTAGTGTACTGTAATTCTGAATATATAATACATATATTTAAGTCTATATTCATTATTAAACCCTGTTCCTATTGAACATAACCAACGTATTGAAGACACAAATAATCATGAACTATAGCTGTATATATGAAAAACATTGTTATTTTCATCCAGTCTGATTATTCATATCGATGTATATGGACAGTAAAAACGGCTATCATAGTTAAACATTGTAAAATCCTACGCATATCAAAAATGTATTTGTTTCTTCTTAGGTTACAATGGGTTGAATTTTTCTCACAAATATTCTGTTATATACCTATGTGAATAAGTCATTTAAATATATTCCTTTTTTATGATAATGGAGTCTGTAACAGAAATAACTATTTGTCCTCATAAGAACTAGCAATCGATTTTATTAATGTGGATTGGATTCACACGGTGGTCATATGCAAGTCAAACTAACGAAACAATAGAAGACAATATAATAGTTTTGATACTAAACTTCGTAGTATTCAAATAATCTCATTCGAATTAAATGGTTGAAGAGTAAGATATATTGCATTTCGCATTTAATATCTTGTTTGTTTTCACCCAGGATTTCTCGTGTAAGTTTAATTTACAATAGACAGGTACAATTTTAGAGTCTAACATAATAATATTTACTACTTATGAAATAGATTAACGTATGAGTTTCTCATGTTTCTGCCTTGATTCTTTCTAATTACTTTAACTATGACAACAGTATACAGTTCGAAGTTCATCTTATAATCGTATGATAGTCATTCAATAGCCAGTCAAACTTCAGAAAATGTAATTCAATGACAAATGGACATAATTAATCCTAAAGAACTTATAAAAATACAATGCCCTAATGGGAATCAACCTTAAACAAAGAGTTATCATGACAATACTTATCACAGTAACTATCGTCCGGTTATTGATATATTTTTTTCTAGTCTAATAAATGCCTATTCATTACTAAGACAGTTTACGTGCTTCATACACTAATGAACTAAAAAAAAAACGTGATTAATGCAAAACGAGTGGGGGGGGGAAGAATTAATCAACAGTAATATAATATGATAATATGAAAAAATTTGGTGAACATTTTGGTTACTTTTATTTACATTTTTAAGTTAATTGACATTAATTTGACAAAAAATGTATTTGTCGTTGTATGTTTGGCTAAATATAAGAATACAACTTTCTATAGACCAGTTGATTAATTTCCCCTCTCTTTTTGTATAACACAGTGTTTTACTAGTGGTTATGCATACACTAATATTCAATTATAAACACAAATTTAGCATAGTGAACAAATGACATTGTTCAAACAAATATCGTTAGATAATATGTGAATTATAGCGACATATTTACATACAAATTTTGTTAACGTATGTTAGAAACTGTGGCGCCAAATGGTCTAGTTAACGTTAGTGTATTTTTAATTTTTCCTGTATACATTTTCAACAGTTGTGTTTTAGATGTGAAAATAAGAATGAACTTGATGGAACAATTGTGTATGTCCATAAATATGAGGAAAAAATGATTGTGGTGGTATTGTTGAGATTAGTACTAAGTTTAGCTGTTTGTATTTGTCACTAATTGATGTTGGTTGGGTATCATGGAAAACCAGAGAGCCTAGGACAGATGTCTCGTCTTAGCATGAGACTTCTCCGTGTTTGTGCGCACCCTTGATTTCGCTAGGAAATCAATATGTACATGATATTTACAAGTAATAATAGCCAGTTAGCTGTAGAAAAGAAGAAGCAAAATCATGCTTATTTGTAATTTATTTTAGCAACAACTGTAGCATTAATGAATTACTATTTCCCAGGTTTAATGAGAAATGGCCTTCCATCATAAAGCAGTATAATGATGCATTTTTAAAATTATCTATAAACTGATTTTTAAATAATGCAATCAGATGTTTACGACTGACGACACTGACAGACTACTGAAGTAATGGATGTTCATTTTATCCAGATTTTGAACTCTTCAGCAGATCATACCCATCATTCTATCACACACAGAAATCAAGAAACATATTTCTTACAACTATTGTGGAACCCTTTCATCACTCAGTAGGAAAAAATAATCCACAATTTTAGCTGTAATCACAACCAGTTAAACAGATAAATAATGCCCGATTATTCACAGACTGTGAGATCGGTGGATATTGATCATCCCAGGATTAGAATTTGTGTTACCGATGAAATAACTTAGCCATGTTATGTTACTAACTGACCAAGTTTGATGTGTTGGGTATTCATTTCTAATTTGGTGGCCTAGAGCTACATATTTTCCACATGACACGAATATTATGAGTTCGGAGATTGACGACTTCGTTGGTGGGGGGGGGGTAAGGAAGATTCATACTGAAAGAAAATAGATCTCTATTGTTCTCTAATCTTCATTGTTAACCTTTCGTTCCCAAAGTGGAATGCTTTAACTGTCATTCCATTAGGGCATCATCAGCGTCCACTTCAAAAGAAACGAGTTCATAATTACTTCACTAGTCTTAGATTAATTGACTCTAATAATAGTAATCTCACAACTTTTGTGTCTCTGTGTTACAATAGTTTATTTTGTTAAATTGGCTTAAGAATATATGACTGATTGATTTTAATCACATAAGTTGACAAATTATCAACATGTTTATCGAACTGAATGACATGCCTTTTAAAATCCTTCACTAGTTTTAGTGTCGCAATTTCAGAATAGTGACATTTTTACTACCAGCCTTTATGTCCGACGTCGTATACATGCTAAAGAAGCCCACATTGTCTTGATATGATCCTTCTTACAAGTAGTTTAAATTTAACCTATAAATGATATGGGATTTGTTTTCATTTATTGTCTCCAGTGATCTTCACACTATAGAATGAAGTAACTGAATTGTACAGAGATTCGTTTTCAAGTTTTTGGAAGGTGAATTCGAAGCATTTGGATAGGATACTAAACACATCATAACGAAGTGAAAGTAGTAATCATTTTTACAGTTGGTATATATATACATTTCTTCATCTAAACATAACAACTTTTATCACTGATCGATCACAAACACTTAAATGTTTAAAAATATTCCCACCAATTACACGTTACTAAGTCAACTGATTAGAATAAATTTACAAGTAACTATTTAGGGTCAGTTATAATCAAACCTAATAATCTGTAAATGAAAAGTTGAACAAGTGTCCAATTATAAATACGTAAGAATGTTGATAAACTTACAGGCATTTATTGATCTTAAAAGGTTTCAGATACTAGTTAAGCTTAGAATTTAAAAGTGTTTGCATCGTTTTGTTTATGTTGATACAGATTAAAATGGATCACTCCATGCAGATATATGGGTACTCATAGTGAATTGCTTCGATACAGCGGATTTTAACAAGTATGATATGAGTTGGTTTATGGATGACAAATGGAATCCAGAAGATGCTAGGTGAATGTGCTTGCATTCTAATGTTGAAATTCATATCGGAACACGAACTCAGTCCATCTCGCTTTAAAACGTCACCATGGTCATCGCGAATCTATTAAGTTTGGTTAGCCGCTCTCGCTCAACAAGTATATATATATGTATATATATATATGATTTGGAAATGTTTGTACCTTTCTGTTGATGTTGTTACGGACTGAAATTGATCAGTTACTGCTGCTATATATGCAGAGTGAGTTCAACTCCCGATGCGAATATCACCATCGGCATGTAGGCACACCGAACTGACGAGCCACACGGGATGAAATGCACATCAATGATTTCAAATTTTAGACACAATCCAACTCCCATTGTCATAATAGTCAAATCCGACTACAATTATTATTGTCGTTGTCAATTTTTTTCGATAACCATGTAACTACTAATCCATTTTTTGGCGATAATGTCATCGTATCTCACTTTTTGCAGAACATTTCTTTACTAGAACATTAAGTTACATAATTGATCCCACTACCCCACAAATTTTCCAAGATATGAATTAATAAGTGTGGAAGACAAATCGATGCACCACTTTGCCTGTTTATTTTGAATTATTTGGATGAATGTTAATTGCAGTTTATATTATTATAACAGTGATTGTAAGCTATCTATCACCAGTAAATAAGGTTCTGTTTTCATTTGCATTAAAAATTGTATCTAAACATCAGATACGTCTGATAGCGACCGAGGGCAAGTAGGATTAATTTGCTGGAGAATACTCTGTAACGTCACTGATTAACATAGTAGAATTTATTGGAAGTGGATAGACTTTTCATTGACATGGCTATTTACGCAATCAACCGAGATGTAGGCATCTATTTTTTCTAAATTTGTAACATTAAATGGGCTACTTGATGCTTGCGAAAGCTATGGTGATGATTGTTTGATTGTGTAATGTGGTGTTTCGATGAATATATGGTTTTAATCTAAAAGAATGAGTAATATTTAATAAATAAACCATTCATCATTCAGTTATCTTATTCAAAACTATATTATCTAGATTCAACTTAGCTGCTGTAGATTGTTGCATTTGAATTTCATAATACCAAACAACCTGGGTTAGATAACTACTTAAAACTAGGTAGTATCTACAGGCCATATTGCCCTAGTATGAGACGTTTCGGCAGTACGCACCTATGACCCTACCAGGAGATGAGTCTTGAATATTTAGGCTTCGAGACTTAAGTTTAACGGTTAGACTACTAATTTAGCATCCAACAGCTGATACTTCTAACTACTCAATACAGAGTACTTCCTTATTACAACGAAACAGCTGTCCAGTGTTACTTGGTTCTCAGGCTGTTGAATAGACGCTAAAACATCAATAATTCAGTTTAGTTACTAGTTTGGTTATAATTAACTGAGTAATAAATTATGTGAACACAATAGTTTTTAACCTCTTACTGTGCTTGAATGAACACATACTTAGACAATTATTCTTTTGTACTTAATCACTGTTAACGTGTAATTATTTTCTTTACCGTGGTTAACTTAATCGTTTCCCACATCACTGACAATGTTGGTTCATATTGGATTAATTCAAAGTAACTTGTTTTGACATATACCTATTATTTGAAGCGTAACACATAAACACTACATATGGTTGTTGAAAAGTTTTACAAAAGATTACTCATTAGTACTATATTAATCTGTTTTACTTTTCAGAAATTATGCCGAAATATTATTTTCCCAGAACCTTTCTACATACATACATACATACATATATATACTAATTTTAACTGCAGAAGTCATTCAGGCGCCAATTTGTCTAATAAATCTAGACAGATGGGCACATTTAACATTAGATTGGATTACAATTAATCCATTCTGATTTGTTAGTTTATACTATTATTCATATTAATAAAGTATAGTCTACTTTAGTTCTATTGGTAATTTCATTTTATCCAATTAGAAATGCATGTGCACTTAGCATAGATTGATACCTTATTTCTATCTTATAGACAAAGCGGAGACATAGTACACAAGTTTTCAATAATTTTAGGACGAATTAGTCATTAAATTAAAATTTTTTTTCTAAAATTCTTCTAAAAATCAATTAATAAACGATAAATTAGTTTTTTTTTCTCACAATTATCTACATTCTTTTGTAAGTTACAGTGATTTTATTAAATGAACAAAATGCATAATTCACTATAATTATGACTGAATGTTGAAAAAAAATTATTGGATATTGAATTGTATATCAAGAGTTGGTCTCATTTAATAAATTGTTGAGTAATAACAATTTCTAGATAGTTATTTCATTGTAGTTAAGGGATGCATAGTGTTATGTCGATCCACTAACAAAGGGTGGAAAACTTCCAGAACTATGTTTTAGAGAATTAATTCATTTATTTTGATCGTGAGTAATGTAAGCATTACATTTCTATTATTGTCACGTTCCTCTTACCCTATCCTTCCGTTTAGTATATGTGCTGTTATTATATTATTTCTTATTATGGACTACAGTTAATTGGTTGTGTATAAGTTACCGCCATTCACTGCCACAATCTCTTCTGTTTCGTATTAATGTAAAATCCTTAATTGATTTACTGTGTGGTCTGAATTTGTATATATATAAACGCATGATTAAAATATAATATGACCGGAATTGGACCGGAATGGGATTGTGTCTGGTTGGCTGATGAGTTATTGTTTTCTCTATTCCGGCTTTGGGGACTGGTAGTAGTGGGGCAGACGTATCCGTATTCTGAGTAAAAATTATCAAGCCACTGTGTATTTTTTCCAATACATTTCACATAGTAATGCATATCCACTCACAATCAATTAATGCTTCATAGTGAACGACTACGCCTTAGATCAATAAACCGATATCCATTAGCTTAATTTAAATATGTTCATTCAATCATAAAACAAATCTATTCAGCATAAGATTCCTTTTCAACAAGTTCACTTTCATACCTGTACATTCTTATATATATAGGGATAAGAAGACGTGCTGCATTTAGAATCTTCTGAACTGATTACTTTAGATGACTTTATAGTATGCCACCAGAAATATTACCCTTGAACTGGAGGTCTATAAACAATGTCTTTTCATGAATTGCATAATTACCCTAAGGATGCTATTTTTCCTATATATTTCTCTCGATAAATCTCAACGGGTTTCAATTTTCTTCGAAGGTTGACTTCACAATGAATCGTTCGACGTCTAAGCAGTTTAGTGAATAGATTTCCCCTTGAGCTTAGGGAATGTATGAGATTATGTCACCTTATAATTGAAATCCAATTATAAAAAATTGTCAATTGTCCGTTCTATTAGGGTGTTCTACATACATTGATCTTTATATGAAACCATGATTTATACTAGTGAGCAAGACATCGAGAGACAGTAATTTCGATTCATATTGATATTTCGTCGTAAATTCAAATGATAGGTGGGTATTACTGAAAGTCTACCGAATATTTTGCATATTTAATTTTTCATCACATAATATAGGTGTATCGCCGACATACTTCATATGAAGACGGCTGACTAATTGTGGCTTTCAGAGTGCTGTTTTCAACATTTGCCATGAAGAAATCAGCCGATAGTGGACCTCATGGAGACTCCACTGATACACCATCTACCTGCTGATATATTTCACTATTGAAACTAAATGTGTATCCTGTATATATCTAAGAATAAGTCCTTTCACATAAGCAGTAGGGATTTAAAGGTCAATTCCACTAGTATTATTTACGTTGGATTGTGACTTGCAAGTGGAATTCAGGACGCGCGTTTCGTCCTTTTTGGGACTCATCGGCTGGATGTACCTGCATCCCAAGGACGAAACGAGCGTCCTGTATTCCACTTGCCAATCAAAATCCAACTTAAATAATACTTGTGAATAATTCGCTATATCGAGACAATTCGCTCAGGATGCACTTATAGCAACAGTGACTGACCAGCTTCAGTCTATAGCAAATAAATGGGAATATACAAGTTCATCTTAATGTCAATTCCACTAGTTTACATCTGTAACAATTGTCAACTCCAAAGTTTTTATGACCAGCATTTATTGAAATCAGTGATTAACTGTTTTACGCTAAGTAATCATATCTTACTAGAGCTTCACAGTTATATTCTAATATCAGTCACTAGTGAGTTCATGTCGTTTATTATAGAATATTGCATAGAAAGTTTAATTTGCCTTAAGCCTGATTCTAGGTGGCACATGAGTGTGTACTGTTGACGAGTCGTGTCTTAGAGTGAAACCACCTAATAATTCTTGTCGTTTGGAAATAGAAAAGATATGAACATTCCGTAAACTTGTTATGCCTATACCATTCAAATCATGTACTAGCCTTAACGAAACTAAAAGTAGATAAAAGTTCTTACTGTTTACTTTCTAACCCTTTATAATCCAGTTTAAAATAGACGAATTATAATTTTTTCATCCCAAGGTTAGAAAATTAAAAAATGAGTGACTATCAACTGTAGCCAACCTGGTTACAACCCGCGTTGTAATGTTGTTTGTTTGTTTTTTGAAAAAACATTATGGATATATAGCTTTGTTCACAGTAAAACTATATGTCTATGTTAGTCCGTCTATTTCTGTGTAGTGGAGTGCCTGAAAAATGGATAGACTGAATGACAGGACAATGATAGTAGATGCTTTACTATAGAAAAAAAGTCTTCAAACAAGTTACATGTTGATATGCAGCTAATTAGAAGTGGAAAGTTTTAATGTGGGAGAAGTTATAATAAATAACTTTTCGAATAATTGATTTTGATATATTCACTTTTCTCACAGTCATATCGCATGGATAATGCTGCGTACACATATAGTCATACAAAAGCTACCTATTCATTGAGTACGAGAGGTGAACGGAGTGGCGTTTGAAACGAAATGAACTTAGTTCGAGTCTCGGTGTTAACATTAATACTTTGTGTAGGTGCATCCAGCTGACAAGTTTCAAAGAAGAAGAAACGCTCGTCCTAGATTTTACTTGCCAGTCACAATCCAAATTAAATCATAGTTGTGAACTTCAGGCAATCTTCTTAGAATGAACATATTACAATAGAGACTGATCAATTCCAATCTATTAAAACCAACGGGAAGATTCAGTAGTATATTCAAATACTTGAGATCTGTTCATTAATGAAGATTAATTAAAAATATATGAAACAGACTGCTTCCATTAATTTGACGAATAAAAATACAATTGCTACTATAACTTTCGATTGTTTATCTGAAAATCCATGCAACCTTATTTCGATATATACAGTTGATACAGCCGAGTTTGTTCGAATCATTAGTAAATAATCATACTTTTTAACTACTGATGCAAAATCTTAGGGTCAGCCTATTATCAGTCTCTAAAAACTTCTGTTAAAATTATTGGTGAAGAATAAAATCACTTAATTGATTTGAATTTTTCCTCTCATGTTAAATTGCGTATTTGTACTGAAGTAGTAAGTCAAACTAAGGAAATAAACAAATGACCAATTTCGCCTCCAGTTGCTCTATAGCACTTCTCAGATTTCTGTTTAAAAACTGAGATTAAGTTTTCAAAGGTTCCATGAGGTTTCTATACACAACATTTTTCGATTTATGGAAAAGACTCGTATTCTACAGTCTCAGGTTCCAGTTTAGATGAGATCAACTAGGAGATCAAAATTGATGTAACTAAATAGGAACGCATATACCTCACCATTTATCTAGATGATGAAAACTTTATATAAAGCACAATTTACCACTACCTAACCCTACTTTTACATCCAAACACATATTAGTTGTATATTAGAAAATATATAACAAATTGTCGAAAATATATATTACAGTAAATCGATAGAAAGTACAATGAACTGATGTATACATTTATTATGTTTGTAAGGGATAGTAATTTTGTTAGAAATAAAGCTCAGTAGAACATACGGTTAACATATTTCTGTATTATAGTGATAGAGCTCACAATAAGATAGACCTCCGGAAATTCTTGATTATTCATTGTTTGATAAACCACCTGATGGATGAAGCGAAGTAGTATGTGAATTAATATAAAGAAGTCAATTAATAAAAAGAAACACTTGTCACTAGAATTTCTGATGCTTGTTATCCATAGGAGACGATTTTTATAGTATTTGATAGGCCTATCTCTCAGAATCTCAAAACACTAAGAGAAAAAGAATAGTACTGCAAGTGGAAGTCATACTCAAGTTGGAAAGCCTGATATGCCAGGAAATAGAGCATCTGAAGTTATTATATGCTGAAAACTTTTAACGTATAAATATTTTCATGACGTTTGGGAATTAATTAAAGAACGTACAAGTACTATGCGGATTTATAACAACATTCAATTGCATGTTCAGTGAATTAGTTTTTCCTTTGCCTTAGATCTGATTTAATGTTTCCTGTTTCCACATGCTTGAGGTAAAGTTCTCTAAAGAGACTCATCGAAAGTGGTGTTTAAGAATGTTTGGTGGTACTGAACTCATTACAGTTTGTAGAGTCTCGTTATATTCTACACCATCTTTTTAAGAAATATGCTATGTTAACCAATAACTTTATTCTTCAACGAAGCTTTTTAAGTGAATATTATTCTGAAAGCGTGAAAGAAAATAAAGGTAATACCACTAACAAAGACCTTCTCGACTGGGGGGGGGCGGATGTTAATTCTCGACCCACTGAAGCAACATCTCATTTCCTCAAGACAATGCAGAAACCATTACTTCATAAACTTCAGTTTACACTAAAGGAGAATATCTACTCATACCAGTTTACATGCAAATATAATAGAAGCAAACTTAATACAGAAGTTATCTTACATAATAATAAGATGTATAGTTTGAAAAGGATATGAAGTATATCCAAAGTACGTGTTCAGTTTACTGTTGTTTTTGATCATATTCCTAGACCTATATTGTGCAAATTTCTAGTATTAAGAAAGAAAACTGGCTAGACAATTAGCTTAATTCTCTGGAAGTAAATAGTATGCTTTGTATAGGGAAAAGTGGTCCAGTCATCTATCAATAGAAGTTACTGTAATTTAGAGAGCTACTCTTGCCTTTTTTCTCCCCTTTTTCGTAAATAACCTTGTCTTCTACTAAAACTACCTTTGTTAAGCCTAGGAATGATCCTACCATTTATATCCCTGTTTCTTTTGCCATTCAGTAGCCAATGGTCTCCTAGTGAATGATAAAAAAATTGGTTCATTTTGCGTGGTTTTATACTTAATCCATCTAAATGTCAAACTGTTGAGTTTGGACTACACCATGAAGGAGGCCTGAGCACTTGTGTGAATTCAGATGATGTTTGTACCATCGAAGAATCAACAAAAATTACTACACCGTGTGTCATATATTATAGTGACTTTTACTTTTAATTAATCATGGTCTTCACAAGTTGTGATGGTATCAAAGAAAGTTTATCGCTTGATTTATTGTATTGACAGATAATGCAGTTTAATATTGCTTGACACTTGTTATTACAGTTTATCAACTCCTCCACATTATCTTTTATTCCATATTGTTCCAAAAAATTTCACTTCCGAATTTTGGTACGAGACTCTGCTGTGTTGAGGAAAGTAATGAATTCTGTAATCAGAGTATGTTATAAATCTTTCGGCATCATTATAAATATAGTTATAAATGGATATTTTAAATTCCGCAAACAACTGGAGACTATTATTTTATCGGATATAAGTCATTGATTATGCTCACTTATTTATCCTTCTATATCATTTGGAGAACGAAAGGTAGCTATACCAGTTATCATGCACTAAAAGAAAGGTAGTGAAGTTATAAAATTTCAATCTATGCGACAAGACGGCTGTCAGGGTTGGTCTGACTCGAAAATACCATCCTGTACTAAATATATGGTACTGAATAAAGCACGTATTATTATTATTATTTTAAAAGTTTGAGAGGTCGTCATAGATGTTGGATATGATAAATACAAATGTGACATTCAAATCGAATTTTTGATTTAATAAACTTATAAGACTCAATAATTTTCTGGTATTTGGTCGCTTTCTTAAATTGGACAAATTACAGAAAGTGCAGTTACGTGACCACAAATATATTTTTACTGAATCCAGAACCCATTAATATGTTCTGTGAATTTACGTCTAACATTATATTTTTGTGATAATGAGGAGACGACTATCTAATACAATTAGGTGTTATGGAGATTATTGAACCTGGAGTTGATATCACAAATTAGTCTTAGTTAGACATTCATTGAAGAACCAGAAGTCACCGAAGGGCTGTTTCTTTCTATTATCGAACATCATCAGTGTATATCTACGAATCTGGTTCATGGCCTTCAGGCTTCGTGGATAACGCTTAACTATTAGACCAATCAGCCAGAAGGCTGCTAACAGTCGATATTTCTAAATCAGTCAATTCTCGATGTACTTGCACATCGATGTACTGCCATCGTTAGGTAACTGCAGCAAACCCGATATGGTTGAACTTCGATAGTCGGTGTCACCTTACTAGTGACTAACTTCTGGAGGTAATTCCCGAAGTTTAAGTGAGAAGGCACGACCAGTGGAATTCAACCCTCTCGAGTATGAAACGATTACCTACCAACGACAACAGATGCGATCGTGCAAACACCACAAATTGACTGAATCATAATTTGACTAACCATTTTACAAAAATATTCCTTAAAATACTATTCTCATAATCATTATCCTAACTTGTGTTTTTGGAAATATATTTTTGTATCAATATGCACTTCACATTTTAACTAGAAGTTTAAAGTGTATTTTCCGAAAGAAAATTCATATCAATTTAGTGTTTTGGCGCCATTATGTCTAGTTTCATACTTAGAGAAGTTGTTCACTTCTGTATTTATATGTTAAAAGAATTTCACTAGTATATAAATAAAACAGTTTATTAATCGACAACTGAATGTGAAGTTAACATCAATACCGTGTATACTTACAAGAAGAGTTTAAGTTTACTCTAGAAGATTTAACGTTTATGTACTTTTCGGTAAACTGATGACATGAAATTAAAAGTGTACACATTTATAAATGATAGTTGTAGTGTACTGGTTTTTTTTTCTTTCTACAAGTAACAAAACTTTTTTGTTAGTTTACTTGGTAGGTATTTTGCACTATTTTCATGTATGTATATCCATGTTTACATGAAGTAGGTTACATATGTAAGGTACAAGCAAAACTCAATACACTTTTGAAGAGGCTAAGTTTACTTCTGAAATGATATGACTAAGTGTTCTGTAGACAATTTGTTACATTTGAATAAAATCTCATTATTATTTTCTCTCTACATATTTCCATCATAAAAAAAAGAACTTTCTACAATCAATTATACAACGATAATAGTAGTTATGATAGACAATAAAACTTAAATGTAACTTACATTCAATTATTAATAATCATAATTACTTTATTGACCGGTATTAAATTTCAAAACTAATCACGAGTAATACAACAATTTATTTGTAACATTTTTTGTTTATTACATCATATGCTTTATAGAATTCTGTTTCGAATGATTGAACTTTTGGTTTAATGTAATTTTTAGTTTGTTCAAAGGTAGACACTATTGGAGAGCATTAAAATAAAGTGAAACAAAAGGTTAGTTGTTTTTTACTTTCTAATGAGTGTATTGATATTTTACAATAAAACTTGATTTCTCGGATACATTAAAAGAGTAATTAGATAACCGATAGTTATTTCTTATAAAGACGGTAAATTATAAATACCAGTCATAATGAAAAACATTTTAATGCAGTATAAATATTCTGAAAGTATGAAGACTTAGATGGCTTAAGTGACTAGGGATACAGGGGGGTGGGGAGAAGCGGTCAGATATCCATTTTGGAAATAATATTAAGAATAGTAGAGCTATTAAGTGCAATGATCCTAAATGAAAAATAGAAAGTTAGCAAAAATGAATGTAGTTTAGAGTATTCATTAAGATTATCGAAATGGACCAAGGAGTAATGTTAGAAAGAAGTAGTAGTGTCAAATAAGTGACAGACTATTTTTACAAGTTTTAATCGTTTGACATCTTTGTACGAGTTATTGTTTAGTCGGAACTCTGTAAATGATTTGTGGCAAATTGAATAGCTTTTTAAATTCCAAGATAACTTTTATCACTATTTGAAGTAAGTTGAGAAACCACTGTCTTATGTTCTATAATTTTGATTTGTACCCAAACTGACACCAACCACTTACAAATTTATTCATATTGTTCTGCAGTAATTTATAACGAAAACTAATTTTATGTTACCTACAGAACATTCGGAAAGTTCAATAAGTCATACACTAAAATTTCAGTCATTCTCAATTCTTTTGGTGGTGGTGGAGGGGGGGTGTTATACGTGATTGTTTGACTTTTGCTTCAAGCCAGGTCCCCCCCCCCACCACCATAAAACCCAGAATTTATTTTTGACTGTTTACTATAAACTTATTTCGTTCAGCATGAAACTACAGATATATTAACTAGTATGGCTAGAAATTAAATCTGTTATGGCAACTGTTATCTAATATACATTAGTCATCTAGTAAATGAGTAAAATATTACTAATTGTGCTAGATACCACTCAGTTACCATTGACTTTGTTGAGACTGATTTCAAATAGTTTTTTGACTTACATTTAACAATAGTGGTTCGCTAAGTTGTCAATTTCATGAAGGTATCAATTAATTGAAAAAAAATTAGCAAATAAGCAATTGAATTGGGATGGTTTGTGGCGATTAGTATTAAATCTAGTTGATTGAATTCGTCACAGAATGATGTTGGCAGGGTATCACTGAAAACCAGGTTACACTGGACAGTTGTTTCGTCCTAGCAAGAGACTCCGCAGCAGTGCACACCATAGATTCTGCCTCAGAAGCTTAGGGTTCAGTGCTGCCTGGTATTCAGTTGTACACTACCAACAATAATCTTTAACGAATTCAATCAACTAAAAAAGAAATTACTCTACTAAACGATTTTACTTTCATTTGTTATTCTACATCATTTTCTTTAGTTCTTAAGTTGTTACATTTAGTTAGTACATAATCTTTAAAGTATCATAATATTATTATAATAAATATAATAATAATTATTATTAATGCCGGTATATTTTGTACATCATTAACCAAAGCTAGAAAGAAATGTCTATAACTTTGAAATAGAAATAGAATACAAAACTGAGTCATTCAAATAATACTAACATAGTAGTGAGGTAGGTAATTGTAGTAAAACGTATACAATAATTACACCAATGATGATGATGATGATGATGATGAGATGAAAAAAAGATTAATCAATTCAAAAAAAACAATTCACTATAATTAGCTAGTTAATCAATTAATTGATTAAGAAATAATTAACGAATGGTATGATTAATAGGTGTATCGTTTATAAAGTACGTTTACAACTTAAAGTGCCTTAGTAACAATAACAAGTGATTGTTTTTTTTTTCAAATTTTTTTCTAGAAGTATATAAGTGTATACTTC
The DNA here is from genome assembly GCA_034768735.1 of Schistosoma mekongi. Classification (NCBI taxonomy): domain Eukaryota; kingdom Metazoa; phylum Platyhelminthes; class Trematoda; order Strigeidida; family Schistosomatidae; genus Schistosoma; species Schistosoma mekongi. The sequence continues at coordinate 11,328,415 of CM068309.1, read as the reverse complement.
ACATTTTGATTGTAACAACACATTTATCTGTTTAGAATCATTCATTATTCAGTCAATGGTTTTGTTTTATTTTGTTCATCAGTGAATAATAGTTCTTACTTAGCTACATTAGAAATTGAGAAAAAAATATTAGTAATCACTGTACAACTATTAAACGCAAGATAACATGATTCTGAATATTAAACTGTGATGGGAAAGAAAATCATTCAATGTTAAATACTAGTTCAGAAAATTGTTAGCATAGTTGAAAGACATATTCATTCTACTTTAATCTGATTCATAATAACTATTTGATTTTATACTCGTATACATACAGTTTTCTGCTAATTCATTTACGTTTTACCGTCTCTTTTAATGAATCCTTCGAGAATATAATTTATATCAACGTCTTTCAGTTTCCAGTCCCAGTTTTTGATTAGTGATGAAAGCATAAGAAATGACATAAATTCTGTTAGAAGTTATGGTGCACAAAACAAAAACAAATAATAAGGACTATTTAAACTGGAAAATATGATCGTTCGTTTTAGTTGATTTAATATGTCATAGATTGATGTTGGTAGGGTACCGGTGAAAATCAGGGATCGCTGGACAGCTGGTTTCGTTTCAGCGTGGAACTCCTCAGAAATGCACGCCCCAGATTTTCTCACCAGGAGCTCCAGGTTGGCGGCGAACGCCTAACCATCCACACCTCTGAGTTGGCAGCCAATGGTAGAATTATCACTTCCACTAATATGTGGTATATATATATATATATATCACATCTTTCATTCACTTTCTAAACTTCCGACTCTACAAATAACACAATCTTACTACGATTTTCAGAATTCTTCATGAAGCTTATAAGTGTTGAAGTACACTTATCTCTCTTTAGTTTGGTGGCATGAGTTTTGTGCTTACAATTATATTAATCTGAGAAAACATCTCTAACTAACCATTCAAGAGTGGATTAATCAACTCACAAACTTCTAATGTGATTTCTTCGAAATAATCCATTGCTTATGATTAGCTAATATATCTTTCCAACAGAAATTTAAACCACCCCTTTGCACTGCATTATATTTGTAGCAAAAACTAATGATGTGCCTACACTCACGTTCATAGTAATCTCAGACTATTTTGCTTAAGTCACCAACGCTCTACTCTATGTATCAGTATAATCCTCGTCTAGAATGTAACTACGATCCGATATATATCATTATATTTCACCACTTACAGTTTACAGCACAGACTTAGCTTAAGCCAATCAACCAACAAACACAAGAATACAATTTACAGCTTTTATATCCCAGTAGACTTTAACTTCATAGTAACTGAAACAGCTTTGTACCATCGAATTTGCATCAAGTGGCTGATATAACTATAGTGACTGCACAATATTACGTGATGGTCATTAATTCTTATCTGTAATACATGTCTCATATAGCTGTTTAATACTATCACTCACAGGCTAATATTAAAACTTCTGAAATCCTTCTCTTAACGAAAAAAATTACAGCATTTAATGAAGGACTAACCTGGATAAGTAAGTAATAACAACTAGTGTATTTACTTACTAATGTAACCGTGACAAGAATGTGAAAGATTTCTGTTGATCTTAAAATTTTTAAATGAAATATAGTGAAAAGATGATTCAGGTGTTTATATTAAACCCAATAAGTGAAAACTGCTTATCCTCATTCATACATTTCATTTGTTTAAATGAACAAGTGTAGACAGCCGCTTCGCCTGTTAACAAACTGTCTAATGTTATTTAGTAATCATAAAAAAAGCAAAGTAAACAATGAACATAACAATTAAATACAAAGAACCAAAAGAATAAAAAAAATATATTGACGTTGATCAACCAATAGAATAAACGTTACATATGACATTCATTGTAAGCAGGACGACTAAAATGTAAGAAATAAAGAAAAGTGGAACAGGTATTATTTTTGTTTTATTTTTATTTTTTTTTACATGGGGCATAGTTACTAAAATGTCACACCTTTAAAATATGTAATTTATCACCAACCATTTTCTTAAAGATTATTTTCTACATACAAATCATCTTTTAAACAATTTAAATACAACGACCAAATGTGGCTAGCAATAAATTAATTGTTACCATGAAATAATAAATCTAATGACTAAAATCAAGGTTAATTCATTCTCAGTAATCGATTAATAATTCTTAATAGCACAAATTTAGAGATAAGATACAAAATCAGTCATACCAAAGAATAAGCAGTAGTTTCATCTATTTTATTTAGTAACAATGATTACTTGAATAGATACACATTGTTGTAATCAACCGAAATAAAATAATAGCCAGTCATCAACTGAAGTTGAACTAAAAGTTTAAATCTTGTGTATTGATGAAACCAACAAGACAAAACCTTTACTTCATTAGTAGTTGCGGATTATACATAGTCACCTAGAAGTCAAAGTAAATATAAAAGCACGGTAGTGGTATTTGTCCTCTGTTGATTTAAGCGTGTGTAGAGAATCAACATCATGCAGCTATTTAAAGATAGGTCTATGAAAATTTTACTCTAATGTATTTCTATTACTCATATCTGAAACAGCTCGGAAGCTTGTTTACCCCATCGTTTGTAACCTATGCCATACCATCCATGAAATTCTTATCATTATTTGCACCATAAGGTTTTCGTAGTATTTTCCCAGTAGACAAGAGCTGACGCGTTAGATACCTGTTATCAATGACTTATGTGCTTTATCTGTATCAGTAATTATATTATTAGTTTATGAACTATACTATTAACTTAGTATTGAGTAGTTAGGTATATACCAGAAAGTAATGATGAAGCCATACTACAGTTGTTTTACAATAAAATGTATTGATAATAATGGTTTCATTTATCAGAAACATCAGTATGACTGCTAAAGGATAGAGTTTAAGTTATACACTGGGCTCTATCATTTTCTACATTAACTCGTGTTACAATTCATCTGTGGACGTAATAAACACTGCATTATAAGTATGTACTCAAAATCAGTGGTTATAAAGTGATTTGTTGCAGTTAGTAAATATACATAAATATTTTATCATTACTGAAGATTTTAGGTGACGTTTCTATTCCTTCTTTCTCTGTGATGCCCATACAAAACCTTGTTACAACAGACTTTCGTAATTAGAAAACTAACAGGCGTGGTATGCATATTTCAGTGTTTATACACTTATAAATGATAATAAATAGGAATAATGATATTCGACTTGGGAATTTCAAATAAATCAAGCAATGAGTAGTTAAATAGTAGAATTAAACAACATAATTTATAATTAGGATGAACTTGGACGTTTCCGTTGATATGTTATGGACTGAAGCTGGTCAGTCTCTGTTACTATATATTCATCCTGAGAGGAATGCCTCTATATAGCGATTAGTCACAAGTATTATTTAATTTGGATTGTGAACATCAACTTTGGGATGCAGGTACATCCAGCCGACGAGTCCGAAATAGGACGAAACGAGCGTCCTGGATTCTACTTGCCAGGCACAGTCCAACTTGAACAATAATTAATAATATTTTGTGATTTAGTGTAAGCCACTGTATGAAAGATGAATAACTTCTTCGAAGATGTGACTTATGTTAAATGGCAAGTCTTTGGAAATTTTAATTCACTGGGACATGACAAATATGTTGCTTAACTCTACGAATCGGAACCATATATGTACTTCTTTGATTATTACAGTATCGTACACGGCTGCCTAATCTAACAGTTTAAGGTTAAGCCCGTTAGATAATAAATGAAGTTAGGTGGTTTTAGAGGTATAAGTATTAAGTTTAATTGACTGGGTTTGTCACAGATTGATAATAGTAGGATACCACCAAAAACCAGAGAACGCCACACTGACGTTCCACCCTAGTATGGGACTCCTCCGTTCACTGCGCACCCCCCTATTCTGTCTGGGGAAATCAGACCCAGAGTGCTTCATGTTGGCGAACATTTAATCTCACACACAACTGGGGAGACATTAAATGATAGAATTCTTACCTGCAGCAATTTGTGACATAGCGCGATGATCATCTATTGTCATTAGTAGTAACTGTTTCACTGTCGACAAGCCTGAACTCCACTGGCATTCACTAACCTGAAGACCCTGGGTTCAATTCTCTTAGTGGAATTGAAGCGCACACTGCTGACGAGTTCCATACTAGGACTAAACAAATGATAAAAGAATTTAAAAGTAACTACATCTTGTTTGGTAAGTGGTTTTATGTGATTAGAACTAACTTATGAGGTGATAAATAAGTAAATGAAGAAAAGTTCCTATAAATCTGTTCTTGTAGGTGTGATGAATAAAGAAAGAAACTGAGATAAATTATTATCTGAACAATGGATGTTATAAATTTGTATTAATAAGTAGTAATACAAAACACTATCATAGTTCATGATGACTATATTTGTTACTTGATTAGTAAATAAATCAATACACGAATGGTAAATGAATTAACGAACTGTAAATCAACATCTTTATAATTAAGTATTTATTATCGACATCGAAATTATCACCCGCCCACCTCGGCACCCATTCGTTCGTTATTAATCCATAAATTATTCTACTAAAACCGGTAAAGTCAATAAGTTATTTGTAAAAGCGTATGAACTACTTGTAAATAGGTAGATTAGGATTTATTTATGTACAACCACTTAGAAAGAAATTTGTAATTAAGTAGTTCAGTGTTGATAAGATTGTATTAAATTACTATGTATGTATATAATATTCATTTCCTATATGGATAAACATTTTTGAAAGTAAATAAAATATAATGCGATTGACATCATACATACATAACTAGGTCGTATCACACTAAGCTTCAAGTAATAGATTTTTGTGTTCTTACAAACTGCACATTTTTCTATCTAGATGGAAAATGCTATGCATGGATGAACAATTGAGATCACTTACCTTTATACGAGATATTTAGACAATACTCTCATAATCTGTGATGAAAATACCGATCTCATTGATATCCTTGAAGTATTTAACAGATATCATGATTCGATCAATATTATGCTACAATTGGAGTCTAATTCAGAATACCATTTCTTGAATGTCTTGCTAAAATGAAGGCAAGAGACCTAATTGCAAAAGACCAATATATCAAAAACCAAGCTGTAATAGTTAACATGCTATTTTCCACAGTTGGGTTCCTTGGAACAGAAACAGAAACTTGATTTTTTTATTAGCATAGAAGGTCAGACAAATCCGCACCGATAATACGATTGAGTCTGGACTGAATAAACTGCAACATACACTAGTCGGAAATCGATATCTCCCAACGTTCAGTGGCAGAAATTTAAAACCAAAACTACCCCATAAAACAACACCAACAGTTCCGACGAAATATTTCTTCATGAATGTTGGATTCCAACGCGATACCGCTATTGAAGTTTTACAGAAAAGACTTGAACTCCACCAAGAATGTGCTCTGTGCTGCCCAACTACGTATGGCTGATTTTTCTGTAAGACTTTAATTCGTAATCGTGCTAAAGACAAGCTATTGTTTTGGGCCATATCACTGTGTATATACAAGTATACTTGCAGTTATGAAGTAGACTACATTGACGACATAAAGCGAACTCCGTCGAAATATATCTCTGAACACTACCCTACATGACTGTCTAAAGGGATAAATAAATCAGTTAAAAGCTTTATCCTCGACTTCTGGCTATATCGCGCCACCGGAATCATCCTTTAAAATTATTCATATAGTTAAATAAATTAACTGAAAGTAGTTGCAAATCAGGACATTACATAAAGTAAAGATCGTAGCTATCCACCACTTCAAACCAATACTTTAAATCCATCTGAAACATTCAGATATTCATCTATGTAGCTTGGGTAAATTGTAAAGGAGTTAGACTTGGCTGTCTATCACCTATATTGAAACATTTTTATATTATAATGTGCCGTATGCCAAGGAGAAGTCTTGAAATGGTAATATTATAGGTCTTTGAGCCGTTTAACCAGAAACTGTTCAGAATATATTCCTAAATCTAGATATATGACTTTCGCCTTGTACTGTCATTGTACCTGCCTTAGAAAATACACGCCAATATGTACAAGCAGTTGGCAGTGAAATAAAAGGGGTACCAGTCAATCTTCTATTGTGATAAAGAACACAATACTTTGTATTTTACAACTAATTTGATTGAAGAATAAGTACTGCTTAGTAAAGATTACACTCTTTAGTTAATCATCACAGAGGTGTCGTCACTTTTGAATCAGCGTTGAAGGAAAATAGGTTTCTTATTAACTGTAGGTTCACTAGGTATTTTTCCTTCCTTAATTTTATCATAACTGTCAATGGATTCCAGTGAATACCCAAGTTTCATAAATTCTAAAATAAATTGGAAAAATCTTCGTTCAGAAGAAAGAGATTAACAACTTACAAGCTGGATTTCATAGCTGCTATGTTCTCTGAGCTACAATGATATAATGTAAAACATGTACAGATAAAACTAGTTCCCCTTAATGCTGATGTTAACTCTTCCCCTACTTATTTTTCATAATTTTATTTGTTAACGAAAATGTGAAAAGTTAAAAAGTAATGAAAATACTGTCAATTTATTCTTTATTACAAAAGGCTTTCATGTGAGAAAAAGATTGGGGACCAGGAAGTATTGAATAGTTGTTTTTACTTAAAATGAAACTCTTCAGAAGCATATACCCATAATTGTTTAGAGGCCAGGTGGTAAGTACTACTTTGATATAATAATTAAAAATGATCACTTTTTCAAGCAAGTTAATCCTAGATTCGCATTAACGTCAGTGGTATAATTTACTTCAAAGAGATTCTTCCAGATGAATATCTCCAAATCAACTGAATTTGAAGAAGATTAATTAATCATGTATAGAATGTGAATTTTGGTATATTCAGAATTTACAACTGAATAAATGCTAGATATCAGTTATTTGCATTGCTTATGTAAATATTTCCTTTTGAACTATAAATTAGGGACGAATTTCAGATAGAACAAAGCGCACATCTTAGATTCCATTTGCCAGTCATAATCCAACTCAAACAATACTTGTGAACTGTCGCTGTATCAAAACAATCTTCTCAGGAGGCACATATAGCAACAGAGACTGATCAAATTCAGTCCACGATAAAACGATGGGAAGATCCAAATACATTCTAATTATATACGCAGACCCGTTGCACAAATGTGACTGTCCGAACTCAGTAGTCTAGTGGTGAACGCAGTGGAGTTAGGCGTGAAACGAACTGAGCTTGTGTCCTGGCATGAACATAAATATTCGGATGCGTCCAGCTGTCGAATCCCAAATAGGACGAAACGTGAGTATTGGATTCGGCTTGATAGCAAAGATCCAACTCATACAATATTTAGGCATACTACATAATCACCGACAGTCTTGTCAACTGACTTTTGCCATTAATTTTAACAATAATATTTTACTTAATGATTAATTCTTATATACTCAACAGGGAAAAAATATTTTCATTACTAGTTGTACTGATAATCAAGAAGTGCATAGACTAGCTGTTTATTGGTTAAATGAAGTACCATTTTGTTGCTTTTCTCACATCTATGAGCGGAATACATAGAATACAATAAACATATGTAAGGTAACACAGATCTTTAAGTATAATCTGTCAAGTTGCCAATAGAATTACTTACCCTTAACCTTTTACATTTCAGAGTAACACAGACTTTCATTGTTTTATTTGTTTTAATTACATTCCCTATGTAATAGCTAAATGTTATTATCCGGTTAAGAGTTTCTTGTAAAGTCATATTTATGTTTAGTTTTATCATTATCGGATGCCATGTATAACAAACTGTTTGTAATATGATCTTTTTTTTAAAACATAGAATCATCAATTATACATCTATTAGACCGATTTACCTACGTGTTATTGTTTGAATGCCTTGTTATTAACTAGATAATAAACCAGCCTTGAAAGAATAACAATACAATTGATTAGATTATTTCATAAATAATCTTATATGTTCTCTGTTAATTACATAATTCTATAAATCAAACAGTAAATGCTATAGATAATGACAGATGGAAATTAAGCGTCGACATTTTTCACTTTACTGACATTGATTTATCATGTACTGTTAATAAAATACTATGATTAAAAAGTTGCTTAATAGATACATCAAAACTATGAGTCACTAATAAGTATCACATATATGTATTTTACCTTATTCATTGGTGTCCTGTAACTAACTACATTTTGAAAACATGCAAGATCTTTTCGTAATACTTAACGTATGAATGAGTAGTGGGTAAGTAATTTGGTGTTGAACCGCAAACTTATAAAATGTCCATAGAAATGGTGAGGATTGGATAGCAAATATGTAGGGAATATTCACTAAATATCGCATCAACTACGTTTCTTAGTTGTATGGACAAACTTTGTTACCGCTATCAAAACGATTATTTACTGTTTGTTGATAGATATTATTTAAAAATCTAAAATTAGGAAGGTCTTTGTTAAAAAATTCTCTAGTTTACTTATTTCTCACTCTATTAGACTAGAATTTTAGGCAGGTTCTGATGATCATCTCCAAAACGACAGTAAGTGCTTCGAGGTTAATTTATCTACAACATAGGACTGGACATTAAGAAAAAGTCTCATTTTTTAACTTTACAAAGAATTTACACGGAGATTTTAAATTCTACTTTTTCAAAAACATTTTAGAGAGGTGTAGAAAATTCTTCTGGTTAATTCTGTTTAACTAAACTATAATTAGACAATCTTAGTTTCTACAAACCGACTCTCTGGAGAAACAACTGCTAGATGAAAGTTTCGATAAAATCGAAAGTCATATAGCTCCGATACTAATCCAAACATATATTATTAAGCGTTTATGTTTTAATATATTTCCAATTGACTAGTAACATTGTTGTGAAATAAATTTACCTACCAGGCTATTTAACCTATAATTTCAACACTGGTTTATTCCACTTATTTTTGATTTGAATTTGACGTCACAAATTGGTCTACGTCAAAGAATTATTGTAAACCGAGAATCCGCTGCTTTATCCTAGTGTAGGACTTTTCGAATTTACTCACCGACGAAAGCTCTAGGAAATCAAACCAAGAACCATCACGCTGTGTAGTAAACGCATGGCCATTAGACCACTGCGCCAGATGACATTCAGCCGTAGAACTTCGAAACTTCAGTCAACTCGCAGTATATACTACATGACTTCATCGATTGTCATACCTTAGAGTTGAATTTCACTGGTCACGTCTCCCCATTATTTAAGCTCTATAAATTACCTCCCAAAGTTAGTGACTTTATATAAATTGTGGCCGGGTGTTATAAAGATTAATGGATGTGGATTTTGCGTAACATGAATCGAAAAATGGCTGAAGTTACTAATATGAATCGTTGGAAACTGGTTCAATAGACTAACTTTTCAGCATCAGATGTGGAACCCAATCGTCTTAGGTTAGACTGCCTGGTGAGGTGGCCGATAATCGTTCGAATCTGCCCCCTATAGGTTGGGACAGTATATCACGAGGTATACTATGCAATAAATTTAGCAACCTAGTGTTAGCCCAATGCTTTAATTAAGCTCAAAAGTCTATGGAGTTGAACAGGTTTTCAGTGTTTTGTTTTTATTGATGCAGGTTGGTATGCTTCCGTTTATTATGACCACGAAGTAATGTTTTTTCTCACTATATGATTATGTTTACTTCATAGATTAGTTTACAAGCCTTGTGTCATTAACCCCGTTATATTAGAATACCATTTTGGATAACTATATGTGCGTATTGCATTACACCATTGAATACCCTTTTTGTGATCTGTGGCATAACCGTTCATTATCAATTAATAGATAACTGTAATTAATGTTTACAATAGTCTGTCTCCAAAGAAATTTATCAGACCTATTAATAGCACAATCTGAATACATAATCCTGATGAGTAAAATGTACAATACTTTACAGTAAGTCATAACTGATATTATTTTCTTTTAATCACTGAATATATCTAAATATTCTTTTTAAAACAGATTAAATCATTATTGAATACAACGTTTCGGAAAACAGGCTAGTACAGACCTAACATTTTGGAATATGAATAACACTAAGCGATGTCATATTCACTCAATACAGGTTTAATGAACTCTGTTTTAAAAGAAATCACCAAAATTATTGGTGAATCAACTCTTTAGGATGTATGTATTAGGTAATCGATTTGTACTTGATATGATCGGATTTCTTTAACTTGATTATGATTTCTTTATTTGAAATATAAATACCATTTTACTCTGTGTTCAATATGACCGCTAAAATCACTCATACACGATCATCAGATAAATCTACTCAAACCACATCCAAAACTTTTTAAAAGGGTGGGCCGTCAGTAACGTTTTCATTACTCACGAAGTACATTTTGTCTAGAATTCTTTACAGAAATTTTCTACTTATTTAATGAACGAGTGCCAAATCTTTAATGTGCAGTCCTAACCAATTAAATAAGTAAGAATAATAAGGAAAATGTTTAATAATACGCAACTGGTAAATAATGAAACTAATGCGGATAATCTAAGCCGTTTGTAGAACGCGATAACTTTTGCTGTAGTTTCAAAACTTCCTTTACAGTAAACAAAGAAGTCATTTCAATAAAAGTCTAAATTTTTCTAATGTTATTGAGTGTAATATTTCAGTGTTTATCTTAGGGTTCAGAATAAACAAACAACATCAAATGTTGCATCATAAACACAAAGTATAGTTTACTGAATGACAGCATTTAAAATAATAAAGTGCTATCGTAAAAGTTAATATAAAGGAAGCTAATAAAAAGTATGCATTAATTTCAGTTGATAGGTTATCCTGATGAATGAGATGTACTAAGCTAATGATATAATTACTATGCACTGAAATGTTGATAGTCCTCAAAGATTTTAGGATGTACAAGCCAATGTCAACAATTTATAAAGAACGTTGATAATTATAACCTGCTGTTCATATATTCATGTTTCAGATAGTAAAGCATCTATAACTATTCTATGAGCATGAGTAATGAAGAAATTCGTTTTTAAATAATCCACTATCTTTGTGTGACTTGATATTTTATCTGTATAAATCACTGTTAGGAAAGAGCTAAGAAGAAGACTTGAGCACTTTTCCTTGCATAGACTCTATAACCGACTTTTGTGTATTATTTTGTCATTTAAAGTAGAAACGTTTTGTTAGCCAGTTTTAGATGTTAAATTCACTTGTTTTGATAATAGAATCTAAGATGTATCACGTATTACATTCATAATAATATCAGGATGAATTATGGATATACTCAGAAATAAATGATAAAACATGTTTCACTAATAGGAGGTAACATAGAATTTTATTCTTAAAATTGAGTAATTGTGGCAGCTGAAATCTTCAGTACTTGTATACAGCATTCAATAAGGTAAACGTACATTGCTATTACTACTCTAAAGCATCTGTCTAAATGACGTCTAATTTCGAGTTGTACTGATCACGATAGATCATTCAATCACTGCTTGTTACTCCTCATGGAACATAGATCGTCAACCAGCATTCGCCTACCAACCTTGTCTTGGGCTCTCTTTTTTACTTCTTCCCAAGTAATCACGATGGACCTATCAAGCAAAATAATTATACTGATAGGACATATATAAAAAAAACCTTATAATATTATAATAGCAGTCCAATTAATTAGGTTTCTTTTGATTGAAAAATTGACTGAGTAATCACATCTCATGTTGAACTCTTGTGAAACTAGTCATTTGAAAGTGATTCATTGTTTTTATTGATAATCAACTATTAGTATTTTGATAAACGAAAGTTGCAAAGCCCATTAATTCTTTGATTTTTACAGATGACAATCTGAACCCCTATTGAAATGAATATTTATGGAATCCGGAAATGTTTAGCCTGAATGACACTCATTACAAATACAAATTTTTAAAATAAAGAAAGGAATTCTGCACTAATGAATTTGAAGTGTTTTGTGGTTTTATTATAAGTAGATGGAAGAAAACTTCGTTGAGCAGTCTGTTTTCTATCAACAGACAATGCAACCAATTTCTTAAGTCAGGAAACTTACGAAATGAAAAATCTTTAATAGGAGTTCATCATATTTATTCGCTATTTTCATAACAATCAATGTCTTTATAAACTTTACAAAAAGTGTATCCGGCTACCAAAATACTGTACTTTCATGCACAGTGATGTTAGCATTTATGGACTGGGATTTATGCAGCAGTGCTTTATACTTCGTATCCTAGAAAGTGATAGTAACTTAATCTACAAAACTAAATGTATTAAGTTATGACTGGATTGTTCAAGGGAACATCAGCTCAAATCAAATTATTTTTATGTCACTGAATAATCTATTTGCTTACATTGTCTAGGGGAAATTAATTTATGGATTATAACTTTTGCAAAGCAGTCTCAAGAGATAAAATGTCTCATCCTGAATCAATCTTGTGTGTCAACTCTTCTACAAATGAGTTCTCAAGAATCTTAAGCAGTTGGCTACAATACAGCAAATATGAACTCCATCATTCATGACTTCTCAGTGAAACTTTATTAACATTCTGAAATTTGCCACTATCGAACTGAACCTTGCAAAAATGAATTGAGGTAATTCACTGAAATAGGAATTCTACCACCGGGGCAGACTGATACGGTGGTGTAGATGGCTAAGAGTTCACCAACCTGGAGGCCCTTTGATCCCTGATGGAATTCACGGTGAGCGTTACGGCCAAGTAGTCCCGTACTAAGACAAAACGGTTGTCCAGTGCTCTTTGATTTCCATTAGTACCCATCCAGCAACAATTTGTGGCGAATGCAAGCAGCCAAACTCTTATTGTTTGTACAACTTATTGCAAACTTCTACTTTAATTGTGTAACAACAGTGTATCTCTTATTATACTAGTGGAATCGTCACCTTGTTTTCCATAGGTTCAGTAACTTTAATTTAACGTCCAACAGGAATGAATAACGACAGACATCTTTTTAATTAATGTTTCTCTCTCTGCTTAAACTCCTGAAACATAGATAAATTAATGTTGTCGTATTGCTCTAATGAAATACTATCGACTTAATGTCATTTTGATCTCAGTGTAATGATTGCATATCAGGGTCCTGACTACTGCCCAATCTTATCGTATAATTAATCTGGAGTCATTAGTGTAGGACGTGATGATGACAGATTGGAAAAAATTCGTCCTTCAACATATTTATGTTATATATGCAAATTTCTTAGGTATTGTGTTTCATACTTTTCATAAAATCTTGAAGTTGATTTAAATGAACATAACTGATAGACATTTTCTAAAATAGACTTACTCCAAGACGAGTACTTCACCTAGATATACTTTATGAATGAAATATTCCTTCAGATAATTTAACTGATGACATACAAGTTGAATGAATTAAATAGCACAATTAAGGTAGTTTCATTGGTATTCCATAAGGAATTTCTACATAAAGACTTATGTTATGGCAATAGATCAAAGAATAGATTTGAAGAGATGATGTAATCTTATCACAATTATGCGTTTTTTTTTAATTTTTTTTACTGTATCCACTCGACTTGAAAAAAATTCTTTATTCAGTTGAAAATAATTTAGATTACATACAATGTCAAAACAATTTAAGAATGATTGGTGTATGTAAAATGAAATATATAAATGCTAAATGAAGTTTATATACCATTCGAAATACAGTGTAAAAACAATGAAACTGAGTGCACTATTCACTTATATCTCGTCAGTTGGAAGTTAATTCTCTTTTTCTATCATATTCTAAACAAGGAATATAGTTCACTTCATATATCCCCATGATGTTATATGCATTAGTAGTAAACAGAAACTTTGAACTGAAAATGAATGATTTCTTATCAAACCATTAAACATGTTTATAAATGAATGAACCAAACACAAACAACAGAACCGTTGATTAAGAAACATCATTTTAATTATATCTTAAGAAGATTCTCATTCACTATTTGATTGAAAGTATTTATTGTTCTGAAGTAGATAGATGAATTTACTTTTGTTGATCTTCGAACAGTTTATATTTTTTACAACTTAAATTATGAATTAATTATTTTACTGATGATAAATTTACTGTCGAGTGATTTTGATGTTCTTTGTGCTTATGGTAATTATAAATTGTCTAGACGGAATTAGTGTAGATAGGTAAACTAACCTTAATTCTACATGCATATCCAAAATTTGTCTGTCAATCTAACTGGGTGGGAATAAACAAAACACTAGGTCTGATCTTTAGTCTTATTAAGAATATGGTTTTTTGCTAGAAGTTGATTTTCTAAACTATTTATATCGTATTTAAATTTATAAGCGGAAGTTGGCATTAGTCAATTTGTCATACGCAGTAAAGTTTCAGTGCTTTGTTGGTCGACACGGTTACAATACTCAGTAACCGTACAAAACTGATTATCACCATTTAATTGATCATCAACGTTTCAGTGGTACAAATAGTAATTTCAGACCATCTTCTACAACGGCAAACATGTAATAGACGATTGAGTAATGCCGTTTAGGATACCCGAATATACAATAAAAACAAGGAAAACTTTCTTTTCAACGGTAGAATCAGATTATCATGGTTTAAGATATTCCTGCTATTAGTTGACTGACTTTTCTTCAGATATTTTTATAATAACAAATTGATTGCTCATAACACAAATAAAATAATAATAATAATAATGACCGTTCTCTAAACAGCCACTAATGTCATGTTTGCCTTGCCTCTACAGCTGACTAAATTCTAACACTCAGATAATAATGTAATGACTAATTTAAGTGAATCGATATCAGTTCCGTGACGTTTTGATACTAAACGGTAATAACCATGAATTTGGGTTTTCTGTCAGTTGGTATTCGTCAATAAGGAGCATTTCGTACCTTAAGTAATCGATGCTTCTTGGCGACCTCCAAACAGTCATCCAACCCTTTAGTATATGATTTTACCAATGGTATATTCGGCTAGTGATTACCTGTATGCAGTATTCGGATATTTATGTTGATTAATCTCTGATGAATGATCAATATAATGTTTGTCATTTTAATATATTCTCTTAAGAAACATAATAAATTACAATTTTTGCAGATCTATTAACTTGACGTATATGCCATCAGATTATAGTAGAAACGCCAAACTTATGCTCTCATTAATTGATTCATCCATTGTCACTTCTGAAATACAGGCCGATGACCGTTACTCTCAAATTAGCTCTGTCATAGTATCTTCTTATCATCTCCATCCAAGTCAATTCATTCTTTTCATGCCTGCCTCCAATTTCCGTCAAATTGTGTTCTATGGTTTTTCTTTTACCCCTGATCTTGAAGATTGTAAGTTAGTGCTCACTATGTAACCCCGTTTAATTTTTTCTATCTGCATCCTATCCACTTCTAGCATTTTTTCCTGATTTCTTCCTCAGCTGGAAGTTAGCTCGTTCTCTGTTACAGCAGGTTGTTGATGATAATGTCTAACCAACGGATCCAGAATACCTTGTGTAGACAACTACCCGTAAATACTTGCATCTTTCGAATTATATTTATGTAGTTCGCTACACAAAATTTAGCCTCATACAGTAGAACAAGCTGTCTTCACGTTTGTTTTAAAAATTCTGACTTTGGTGTTGGTTTACAGTTATTGTAATTTCCAGATTTCTTCTGTGATTATAGAAATGTTGCTCCCACCTTGTCTTGCCAATCATTGTCTTCACATCAGCGCCAGAACTCCTTGTTATTCATTGTGCTGTCCGGGTATGTGAGAGTTTCCAGACCACCAGCAGCTTCTCTGTCATGTCAAGTGTAAATCTGCAGGTGCTCATTGTTTTGTGTTATATTTAAGTATCTTGTTTTTCCCGTTGTGTACTGCTGGTCGAAGAGGCTGCTACAACACTGTCTGTCTTCATTTGTATTTGTTGCCATGCATAGGACAGATGAACTAGGTCGGTTATCCACGGGGTTTAAATCGTCTGCCGTTAGTAAGCAACCTTTCTGACACCAGTCTTCACTTCGAATGAATCTGTGAGCTACACTTCATGCAAGATTTTGCAATGTAGTATGTCAAAAAAATTCCTTATTATCTTGACTATCTCCTCAAGTACACCACAGTATCGAAGATGACTCCATAGTATTCTCTTGTCCAAACTATCAAATGTTTTCTCATAGTCAACGAGGATGATGTAGTGATGAGTTTCATTCAACTAATTGCTCAACAATGATCCGTAGAACAGTGGTTTGGTCAATCTTTACGGAGTCTGTCCTGTTGATCTCGGGGTTGGAAATCTGCTGGACCTTTCATTCGGTTCAACAACACTCTGTTGAAGATTTTTCCTGGTACTTATAATAGAGTAATGCCTAAAATGACATTTATTTTAATTATGTGTTGTGGAGAAAGTTGAATTTTAATCTGATATCACAAATTAACCGAATTAGAATTACCAATTGATAGGAGTCGACTCAGTTGTTTGATGGTTAAGCGTTTGCAGAGAAACCTTAAGTTCCTCAGATGGATTCCCTGGTTGGGTTTTGAGTGCGTACTGCCGGATAGTCCCATTCTAGGAGAGAACTGCTGTTCAATGCTCCTTGTTTCCACTGGCAACCAAATGATATCAGTTTGTAGAGAATGCAATCAACATAACTCAAAATTCTGTGTTGACAAATAGGTATGTATCATTTCTTCTTTTTATTAATAACTATATAAGATCTGTAATTTCGATGTCCAGAATCAGAGCTGTCGTATTAATCCCATGTTCTCACTACTTATTTTGACTGGCATAGCTAGTAATAAATTTGCCTATCTGTAGTTTATCAGTGCTTTCAACAATTTTCATGACATCGATGACTTTTGATTATTTCAAGATCAGATCATCACGCATATAAATTTATTATATAGAGTTGTGGAGATTGACGAATTTCACAGTTTAACATAATGTATTAATACTAGTTAAATAACCAATGAAAACCAGGAAGTACTAGATAACTAATACGTCTTAGTACATGCCGTCTATGTAACAACAAGCTTCTATGATCTCCGCATAAATTGAGCCCAAGACATTCAGGCCTTCTTGATAGAGGTTTAAAATTTGGTTTACTATAAAATTTACCTAGTAAGCATTGAATTTATTTTAAATTAAACAAAATGTTCACACAATCATTTCATGATATAAAAGTGGTTTGAAATTTCCCCTGAAACTAATCCAAATTTACCTAATGCAAAAATATTATAGGAATAATAACAAGCTAATAATATCGTATTGCTTTAAAGTTCCTTTTGATTTTTTTTAATTAATGCTGGCTTAGTAGTTGTACGATCTGATATGTTGGTATCACTGACTAATAAATTACCATAATTAATTAATATTTTTCTGTGATACATACAAAAAGCCTGATGTTAATATATTTCACTTAAATGTCATTTTTACTTTTTAGATAGTAATTTTATTATTGTCAGTCTATTATTCACTGATTCTGTTTATTTGTTTGTATTCGTCACAGATTGATGCTAAATGGCTATTAATGAAAACCATGGTGTTCTAGTTTGCAATTCATTTGTGGGTGTGCATACCCTTGTTTCCGTTAGGAGGATTAAATCCAAGTCCTTTAGGTCTCAAGTCAGATGCTTAATCATGTGCGTTATTTAGCCATTTAGCGTTCAGTCACAGAATTCTCATTTTCATCAATTTGTGTTAAGGTACGACGATCAGTCAGTGATACTGATAACTACTATCTCACTCCTGACAAATATGAACTCCACCATTCACGACTTCTCATTAGAATTTCACTAACCTTCTGAAGTTAGTCACTATTGAGCTGATAATTGTAATCAAATTGAAGTGGTTTTTGGAGTTAGGTATTCAGTTTAGTTCTTTGTATTCATCACAGATCAATGCTAATTGGGTACCACTTGAGACCAGGGAGTACTGAACAGCTGTTTTATTCTAGTATGGGTTTTAATTCCTTGTTATAAATATTAACAAAATATTATTTCTTCATATAAAAGTTTACTGTGATTTATTGTATTTTCAGCCGATAGCATATGAATAGACAGTTTATTTAAAAGTGAGTTAAAAGAAAACTGATTCAATATGTTCCGTTTTCACACTTTTGCAGATGTTTTCGTATTCTAATATTCAATAACAGTAATATTCATTTAACCCAAGGTGTAAATGTGTATTTATATTCCCTTGAGGCAGTTGTATACAGGGTTTTTTTCTCACATCATAAATAACACTCTTTTGTATTTAAAATAAAGACTACTCATTTGACTTTTTATAAAAAGTAATATATATATATATATATATATATATATATATATATATATATATATAAGTTAATATATAAAATCTAATATGCCTATCATAAACATTACAGAATTGTAGATACTTTACTGTTAACAATCTTACTAATACCAATAATAATTTAGTAATAATAATAATCATAAGACAAGTTGTAGTAGTAGGAAAAGTTAATCAATCAATTTGTTGTTAAGATAACTCTGTCTCAGTTCTAATCTACTACTGTACTACTTATTTCTATTTATCACTATTCATTTATTCATTCATATGTAATTTATTCTAAGCCTTTAATGTTCCCGTTTATTCAAGACAATTTGATTGACTCTTTATCAGTTCTTTATGAATTTGAAAATTGTAAAACTGGTACACTGTAGTTAGTAGTTTATACAATGCTATCTTCTTTAACCACTCAAAACGCTTGTTGTAATGCTTATGACTCATTGTTACTTACTTTATATAGAGTAATGAATATGTACTTCAACTAACTGTTTGATATAGAAACTAGTACCAGTAGACTACAATCTTCCATTTTCATTGGAAACATTAGCGGAAATGTTATAAACTTAAAGAGAACTGACTTTCGGTTACCGTATTAATTACATTTTATTGCTGAACGAGAAAATAGCGATTTAAGTTGCAATAATTCATAATGAGGCTATTTTTGTGAAATGGTGTCAACTAACTCTTATTAAGCGAATAGATCCAAAGCTCCACGATCATTTACATACAGTTTTGTGGATATGCGAAGTTCATTATATTACAACTTTACTTTTTTTCAGTATGGTAGTTATTCTTCCGTGTTGGCACTATATCACAACAGCAAGAACAAATGGTTAGATAGAACAAGATGAATTCATTTTATTTCAACAGTTTATTTTATCACCTGCTTATACTCTATAATATGACAGAATTAAAATTACAAATTAGAGTGAAAATACTTACAAAAAATGTCCCGCTGGTAGCTATGGAAATGACACATCAGCATAGCTTAATAAAGGTTTATTAAAATTTGAGAGACTAAAATAAATGTAACATTTATTTCAAGTAAGGAGAATTATCCTCATGAAAATACTTCTAAAAATGGTGTCTCTTAAGCTTTACCACACATATTACCTATTGTCACTTGACGCGAACTTATCATAGCAAGATGATAGCGATACTTTAATAAGATCTGCTACGACCGCCTAATCTACGAATGATACATTAATAAGATAACGTTAGAAGTCTAAAATTATTTATATTTTCAGTATTTTTTTCAACATCTACAGTAATCAGAAAAAGCGAAAACTACTGTACACCATGTCTCGTTGTAAAATTCACCAGTGAACTTATATAACACAAAATAATGACATATCAAAAGTTCATATAACTGTAATGTAACGACTTATATTAATATAAATAAGAATTTTAAATTAAAATTTATTTGTTGCCAACGTGAAACAGATGATAGTTTTGAACTCCATAGTGAAACGGAACAAATCAGACTGTGGATTTAGTAATTCTTGTTAAAATGTATTATGAAACATATAGTTTACTTGAATAATTCTGAGATTTCATTTGATAAGACTCTTTGTCCACCATGGATTTAACTGATAAGTAAAATAAATCTAAATGGAACAGATAATGCCGATTTGTGTTATTACACTGTGATATAATCCAAAAGGAATTTCATGGAATGACATTTTACATGAGTAAATGCTCTTCACTTTTGATCCTACACTTGATACACTTTAAAGCAAAAACTACGATGGTTCAGACAGCGGTATTTATTGTTCAGCCCGACCTAAATTTTGAGCATGGTTACAGAAGTAATGTCTTGAAAACAACAGTATAGTAAGGCGTCGTTATGACGGCACTAAGGAAGGAATTCATGACCTTTAAGTTTAGTAGCGAGCGTTTCCTAACTCTATTACGAATTAACTGATATGGATCCCAAACAAGAATACCGATTACTTGCGTAGTGTAGAACACCTTACAGAAAACTACTAAACACAATATAATTTATATGCAGGGTCACACATTAATCACTTCTAACATTTTAATACAATTAGCTAAGTGGCCTAACAGATCAATATGTATACATTCTAAAAGCGTAATCTCTACACTACTGAATACACATGCTTTACAGATTAACATAAAACTGAACACAACGATAAGGTAAACTACCTTCCTCTATCTTTCGATACAAAATTCCATTTAACACTTTAAAAACTTACTTGAGGTTTCATTTAACTCCATCAAAATTAGCCAACCATCATTAATATAATACTTTATTACTATCATAATCGCAGTATTTATTAAAGTACAGACATTTGATGATACTCTGTTTAGTTAAATAACAAGTTTTAGTGCATAATCTAATGAACTTTGACTACCGACATTCTTCACACCTTTTGTTGTTGAGATGGCAACTGAAACGGACATATATATTAAATCAAAGAGACCTATTCTTAGTGTTATTAATGATTAAATGGGCCTCAAACAGTTGTTGACTTTTAAAACAAATAGACTAACTTGCATATGATTATTTATTTAGCACAAACTATAAAAAAATAATCTCATTCGCTTGGCAAATTTAATTTTACTACTAGTCTAGGTGTGAACCATGAAATAATTTATTATAACGTTTTTATTTGTTTATATACTACACTATGTATATGATTTATTGATTATCTAGTCTAATGATTAATCCTGTCATAATTGTCTAGACCATCTGTCTATCAAATAATGGGTCAACGTATTTTGATTCCATGTGGATAATTAACCGGGTCGTTCTTGAAACGAAAATATATACGTCTAAATTATTATTCAGTAGCAGTGGAAAGTTTATCTTATTATTTCATTTTCATTGCTGATGACGATCTGTGTGCTGCAATTTATTGGTATGTAGAATCGCATACCATGGAATCATCATTCTCAAAATGATAATTCTTTAAGTACTATCGTGAAACAAATATGTGCACTCCTAAATCGTAAATGGCAAGTGTAAACCAAAATAAAACTTTTAATTTAACGTCATATATATATATATATATATATAAGCCGAAACATTATAAAATACCTAGAATAATTTTTGATCCATCTTAGAGGCATCCGAAGAAAAATTCTAGGGTACGAAACAGTAATATGTCTATAACACTACTGACCATAGGTCTATATGATTAATATTATTTTTGATACAACGTAGTTTAACAAAATATGTAGTTGCTTAGACTACTTATAAATGTTCAGCTCTTGCATACCCTTAACTAATTGTAAATTTTAGAAACACTGAGAACTGTTAAGGAGACTAAGTAAAAATTTTAAATCCATGACGTATTCACTTACAGATCCATAAGAACTGACCCCCAAAACTTTGGCACTTATTAGGGAATTTGTTATTACTTAATATCAATTAAGCCATAAATTAAACAATTACTGTTTATTAACATCATTTAGTTGAAAACATAGCACAACATTGGCTACTCTACTGACTTTAAGGACATGGACACTAAAAACATCCAGACCAAGAATTTATTTTCTAGTTTTTTTACATGCAGACATCCTTCCAGTAAACAAATGTCAATTAGTCATAGAATCTATGTATTATTTTACCCTGTACATAAAAAGCCTTTGAATTAAGTTGATTTATCAAGGCGATTTTAAAACAATCAGTAACTCAATGCAATAACATTTTATTAATTCCCGTCATGTTGCGTTGGCAGAATTACCCATCGAAATTGTCATTGTGGTAAAATGCGTATGCTTGAAGAGGAAAAGAATCAAATACTATGAACTTCATGACTTTTGCTACTTCACCAGTTCCAACTGGTATTATTCACTTCGTAGCAGTATATACAGTCGCTTATGACACTATGACCTTAATACCCCTTCTGGTCTTATACTTTGTATTTACTTAAAATTACTGTCAATTACTTATCCATGTATTTTTATTCATTTTTTATCATCGTTGCCATATTTTCTAACTTCTTATTCATATCAATCAAACTGAAAACGAAATTCTCAACAGTTACACCGGTAATACTTAACATACTATACGTCGTCGTATTTCAAAACATCATCTTGTCAATCGAAGGTAAACCCAAAAGAAGTTACAAACCAAATTCCACTAAACTTGCCATTAGTCCCTAAATGTCACTTCGTGCAAACATCAGTGATGATGTTCAACCGTTTAAATAAGTCTGGTTGATATATTCAGAAAAGTGTGGACTACCGCTATATATCTGCTATGGCCATAAAACTAATTTCAAAAGTTCACTTCGCTTCTAATCTTATTTTCGCTAGAATTTTGCTCTGCAGTCAATTCTGATGATCGACCGAATTGCCCCAAACTCTCTTCTTGTATGTCTTATATAATCATTTCGAGCAACTAACTGGTGTTTAAATTTAATTTAGCAATTTTTTTAATTCGTGATGTGAAAATCAAACTCAACTATCCGCAAAGCACCCAATTATAATCAATATCAGCTCACTAGTAACTAGTATCAGGAGGTAATTCCTAGAGCTCTAGTGAGAAGACGGGCGAAATAACGTTCAACTTTGTAGAGTGAGGTAGTCACACACAGACAGTAAGTGATGAAGTTGTGAAATATATATTATGAATTAACTGAAGTCATAATTATTAACCGCCGGATGCTGGCTGGTCATTTGTTCAATGAATAAGCGACCACTGCATATCTTGAAGTACGTGACCACTACTGAAGTGCCTATACAGGAATGAAATAACAATTCAGTGATTCCTGAGTCTCAGTTTAACACAGATCGATTCATATAATTAGACATATTTTTCACCGTATTATTATATAATCAGGAAAAATAACTAATGGATTCTTAAGCCCAAACTCTTATGTTTTTAGGACTCATAAGTGTATAATCAGATATCCTTTTCAACTGACGCTTTGCATTTAGCATGACTATAATGATTATTATCTGTTTACCGCCATCTAATTAGCCTTATTTAGTACTCAAATGGGGATTATGCATTGCTGCTGAATCACAATAAGGAGCTAACTGATAAGTAATACTTTAATGCTAAGTTTGTATATTCAACGCCTAAATGTGAATATTTTCTTTAGACAATTACACAACTCTCCTTTGGTATCCGAAATTTACTCTGCGATGCAATCTCTTCTTAAACTCCGACATACTACGATACTAATAACAAATACTAATAAGAAATACGACCGTGTAGTTACAGTATATAATATCAAAAAAATGGAAATTTCTCTGCTGAATTGTTTTTATTTCTTCTTTAACAGTAAATTTTGTAAGTAGACCTACAGGAAAAACAACAAAAATCCGGTTACAATTGTTATACTGTCTTCACATTGCATGTAAATCATTCACTACACATTTTTAATGCATTTGTTTGATTAGAGTGATTGCTTAGTAGCTCAGTGACTTACCACCTAATGAATAGGTAACATTCCGTAGTCAATACTTAATATTTTTAGTTAAATGCCAAACTAGAACTGGCCAAAATTCGGAGCTTCTTTTTAGTGAACATTTATAGAAACAACACTTAGGACGGAAAATAGGTCATTGTAAATTAAACAAAGTGAATATCCTGAGGAAAAGAATACTCATCATCAATTTATTCATAAACCAAACTTCGTGTTTGTATTCATATCGGTTTCGGTTACGCTTGAACTATTTTATCTTGGGACCTGCCTATCGTTTATTCAAATTTAGAAATGATTTTATTGCAAGCATTTGACCAAAAAATAGATTGAAATTCACATTTATTAGGAGACATCATTTTGACAATTACAATTTCTTAAACTAAATATTGAGTACTTGTTTCGCTTAACTGCTGATTAGTTTTAACAGAATTAATTCTAAGCCTAATTATAACACTTGATATTATGAGTTTGCTTAAGTGAGAAACGTTTTCTGTATTTAATGATTTGTGACAACTTCATATGATCTTATGAATACTAATTTATCCATAAATCTCCCGAGAAACCAATATTCCTAAAATTTCAGTTCATAAATAATAGTATCAGTCAATATTAACACAGAGAATAAGCAAATCACTACAAAAGATGTTACACACAGTAAAGTTACACTCAAAGTTCTACAAACGCCCTTTAATTGCAACAGAAAATGGACAGACCTCCATCATTCAATGCGTATTTACGAATCCGACTACCCCTACTGAGCTAGTTGCATAGGTCACACTGTCAGTCAAGTCTATCACCGAATTTCCGACTTCCATCTATCCTGGTTAAGAAGGAGACAGTTAAGGACGATTAATAGTTCCATCCTGAGTCATCTAATAGATATTGGTCATAAAATAAACATTAATGATGATCTGTCAAGTTCCATTTAATTTACTGCAAAGCTTGAGCATATATCTATTACAAGGAGCTGAAGCCATCAACATTCACATCAATAAACCAGAGTTATTACTCCTCACTTTTTCCTTTTGGTCTATTATCAAAAGCCCCAAATTTCTTCTCAATTTCGTTTGCACTTACATAATTTGACGTACTTCTGTCTAGCCTTAGTCAACCATCATTCGGCTTCATAGCTCAATTTTTAACTCCCTTTATAGATGTTATGCAGTTAGTCATCATTACTCCCTAGTTCATCCTTTAATAATTGTCAACATTAATCATTCTGTCGACATCATCTGTGTTGCGTTATATTAAACGCTTGGAATCAATTTGATAACAGTATGATCCAATAAACCTACACTCGTTTTATGACAATTTCTTCATCGTATAACATGGATATATGTTAGTGTAGAGCACTAGTGAAAAACTAATTGGAAGGAAATATTTCTTCACTCTATTGTCTTTTTTTATTAAATGACTAAATGTGAATTTTCACTTTACCATAAGCACCAGTTACACATTGTTCTCCTTTTTAAAGTATGCCACGAGCAAACCAAACCTTATTTTGCATCAATTTACCACTAATTTTAGTTACTTCCTTTAAATCATATCAACAACTCAGAAATGATTTTGCTTATTTCATCTACAAAATATCTAAGACAGTTGCTTTTAGAAGTATACTATTAGATATTCTGGATAGGTATTTAATGTACCAATAATACACTTTGATTCTATTGGTAGGTATTTCCAGCCTATCGTATAAGTGTGTTTATGAAAACAGACTGAAACTTGAGTAGCACCTAGACAAATTGTCTCTAGTTTAGACAGATCGGCGTCATTGTATGCACATACATCCGTTCTTAAATAGTTCGAGTAAACAACGTCGTCCTAACTTTATGGCTAGACGTAAATTTCCAATCGAACACGTGTATTTAAAAATAAATCTTTCAAACTATCATTTTATAATAATAAAACTTCTTTACGGCAATAAGAGTGTTTCATTTATTCTTTATATAAGATCTAACTTCATAAAATAATTAGGATTATTTCAGAGCAGTCAAACTACCTATCCTTTTTGCATAGAACAGAATATTTTGCTATCATTTTTAAGATGGTGGTGTGATATAGGAACTTCAATCAATGACCGTAAACATTAACCAACCTGGTAACACCTTGTATCAAACTTAACATATTAAGAAACATGTTTGTAACTTAGATATGTTTGTGGATTAACGTCTTATATTAACATTTTAGTGGAGTGAGTGATAGGAAGACAGAATAATAGGCATAAAGACTTATAAGAATATACTGTATGTGGGTGGGTTGTCTAAAGAATACATTTTACTGACAGTGTGGGGGGGTAGGGTTGAATAAATGTTTACATTCGAAATCGGCTCTCATACATTAAACACTGATCTCCCCTTTGAATATATATATATATATATATATATATATATATATATATATATATATATATACTTCTGATCATAAACAATAGAACAAAAAGGTTAACAGAAATAAGTGAAAACATTACATGTTCTCGCACTGTTTTACGAACAATAATTATGATGAAAAGACAATGCCATATACTCTGAAAAGATCAACAGAATATAAATAAATAGGCATCATATAATGAAAATGTCGTGCTGATTTGTCTGTAATAAAAAGTAGTCAAGCAATCTCATTTCAGTAATTTTGTGATCAATTCATTACAGATCTCAAATTTCTTATCTGCATTACAACAATCAATCTTGATTATTTCTGACTTATTTTAAATTAGATTGAATTACAATTGGAAATTGTGTTCGGTGGTATGAAATTCCAAGTCAATTTACTTATTTGTTTATTACAGTAAGTGGTGTTTTTAGTATCTATTTACTGTTATTTAATTGACTGAATACGTCACAGATTAATGTTGGCAGGGTACCAGTGAAAATCAGGAAGCACTGAACAGCTGTTTCGACCTAGTATGAGACTCATCAGAAGTCAATCTCTAAAAAAATTATGAATCACTACAAACTATTTTAATTCAGTTACAATAATTACCTCACTAATGACTAAACCCAGGATTTTCCTGAAGATCTAATGAGAGGTCGTGACTGACGGAGTTCATGTTTTTTGGGAGTGAGACAGTTATCACCAGTGACAATCGATGATTGTTACGCTACAAACTGATGAAAGTGGGAATTCCACCATCGGATGATAACCCAGTGGTGCAGAGGGTTAGGTGTTTACCAACATGAGACCACTAGGCGGAATCTATGATTCTCACTGCTGAGGAATCCCACATTGAAAAGGAACATCTGTCCAGTGTTCCCTAGTTTTCATTGGTACACTACCAACATCAATCTGTGACGAATTCAATCAATTATGACTTAGTACCATTTTCTACAAACCATCTCAGTTTTATTTAATTGCTTATCTTTATATAACAGATTACCATTAGTTTTATGAAATGAACGATTATTTTTTTATAAGCTGTATAGAAAATGTTCCACAAAATAGCATGGTTTTAATGTCAATTGACTGGAAGAAAACTGTGAATAACTTTCCACCTCAGTTTAGAATTAGTAGCATTCATTAACATAGAATATCACCGAAATTGGTGCAGAAGCATATCTTCTAAAAAGAGTTCATCATTAATTTAGTTTCTTGAATACTGACTGAGGTCAAGTATTAGTCAATAGTAGTGACAATTAGTCAAAATCCTTAAATATCATTATAATTTTTTTGCAACGGATTTATTATGGATTTATTAATATTCTCGGACACCTTACCTAAAAGGAGAATAGTTGTCCTTTAAACGATTAATTGAACAACATCTTGACACAGTTTAATGCACCGTTCTTTGGATTTGGATTGATACTGATATAATAAGGATGAATTAAGATTGTAGACCATTTCAGGAACTAATTCTAGCTGCATAACTACTTAATGACTAGTAAACAACAGACAGCTGTTTCATCCTAGTATGCGACTTTATGGCAGTACATAGTTGCGACTTCTATAAGAACGTTTGCACTGAACTGGAAGTAAATTTATAATTCTTTTCCTGTGTAAGTTAGTGAACATAAACAACAATTTTGACGTGACACATTAACATTTTAGACTCCACAACACTAGGTTTTACCAGAAAAAATAATTCTTCACTAATCCTATCATATACAATACACTGATGCACTCAGTGATTGTCCACACACATTCCGTGTTTACATAATCTATGTAGTGACTTCTATGATAAATTCACAAGCGCATTCTGTAATTTCATCCATTATGACCAAGTGCTAGAAAGTAAGCCAGACTAATTAGTCGAGCTTATATTTTTGTATTTCTGTTTTAATCTGACTAGAAATACTACCTCTCTGAAGACTGAAATTTTCTGTTCATGCTTTGAAATGTTTATGAATGAAGTTTATTCCTAGAAATAGTCTAAAAATAGAATGATCGATTTTAATGAAGCCAAACAGAAATGATATTTAAGTTAACTTTAAAGTTTAGTGACATCATTGGATTTCACTAACATTATTTTTAAAAGTGTGTGGAATACTGAAGAGAACACTGAGTTAATTACTATATCTGTATTCTAGTATGTTCACTTGGTCTCGTATTGGTATTTTCTGTAATTTTGTAGCTATTGTATTAGTACACTTATTCCATTTCCTTCTAACATGTTGTCATATCTAACATCATTCGATAACCTGCTTCTAGTTATTAGTTAACTGGTAATGAAATGTTTTTCATGCTGTGACTTAATTTTTCGTAACATAACTAATCTTACTTGCAGGTATCATTCGCTTCACGAAGGAGGACTATTTCAGAAAATCGCCTCCGGTAATATGTTGTGTTGTCAAGTAATTTAGGTATATTCAAGATTTACTTGAACTAGAATTTAGGTACTTGGAACGAAATATATTTGAATCCTATGGTAACATATCATATAATCAACGCCTAAATAAACTAGTTATAATGTTCGTATTCAAAGGGATTGTGAACTTGACATTGAAATGAGTCAAGTAGATGGTCAAAATTTGAGAAAATTAAAACAAAAAGTAACAAAGTAGTATTAAGACCTGAAGTTTTCAGGAACTGTTCAAATATTTTGAAATTTCGAAGTTGTTCCAACACTCTTGTTTGTCCTTTATCTCTTTATGTCAAGGTTTTAAGCACTCGAATAAAACTAGATCCCATATATTTTATAGAATGTAAACAAAATTATTAAGGTAAACTGCTTGAAAATGTTACGGTTCACTAGATGCATTAATAAAATTTTCTGCTAGTCTTGTTGTTAATATAACCCTACTTCATAAAAACACAAACACCGGCATATTTATTGATAGGATTTGATCTCTTTCACTTATATTTG